>WEIU01014370.1:16631-32647 GCA_013389925.1 Aegithalos caudatus
TTAAGAGCTTTTTCAGGTCATTATCTTCTACCATGCATGTCTGTTGAATGACTTAGGACTGGGGGAGTTTGATTAGTACCTTTCAGGTCCACCCTGTATTGCTAACAGAGTTATCCTAGGTTTGATGCAGAAGGCTAGTGGTGTTCTTTTGGAATAATTGCAAAAATTAATTAAGGAAAAATATCTTCTCTGTTTATATTTAGTTGTCTTAAAAATAAGCAGAAAGAAAAGAAGGCATGTCATTTTTAACTAGAACTGAAAACAAAAATTATGGCTAATGGCTATGGAGAATGTCCACTGACAGTCGAAAATCAAATGGAATCCTAGGGATTTAATCTAGTCCACTTGGCAGACTTTGCTTTGCATGGGGGGACTAGGGGAACAAAAAGGAACATTCTGAATTCTGACTACTAATTCATAAATAGGTCTATATACATTACAACAATCAAAGAATCAGTGCCAAGAAATGGTACTTGCATCTGGGAGAGGAGGGTGTAAGGGAGAATACTCAGAAAGACATAAGAGACACAAAGAAATTAAGATGGTAAGGAGACTGATAAAGTTCAACTACAGATATAGTCACTGACTCTGAAAGTTATGAAGAAGAGATTAATTAACCAATTCAAGATTTAAACAGATATTCCCTGTATTTGCAGCTTTGAGAAAACTGGAGTGGCTAAATATTAGCAGCAGTCACTACAGTCTGCTAACAGAGAGCAAGTCTTCTATTCATCAGAACAAGTCATTGTTGCTTATTGGAAGAAAACATATAGGTAGTACAAGAAGTCATTTGCAATTTTAAAAAACCCACTAACAATACAATAATATGCAGGAATATGCATTTCCTTTTTGTCAAAATCCCACTAAACTGTTTTTAGCAGAAAAACAACACATGCATCATTTTAATGGCCAGGTCGACCCATAGATAATTTTCAGTTGTGCTTTCTTCCTCTTTACCCAATACTGATAATGTGCACAAGCTACTCCTTAGTGTTTTATAAATTAAAATGTAGCTTCACTTTCTGTGCATGCATATGACTGCAGTATATGTTTAATTTTGTCTTTTGTGGACTCCTCACACGTACTGTAGCCAAAAAAATTCCAGTCCACAGGCCAATTTTACAGTTGGGTCTAAATTTATTTACAAGATAAAAAAATCCACACTCAATCTAAAACATATGGTTTCTGCTTATCACTTCTCCAGTCTCCTTTTTTTTTTTCCTCAACTCTGTCAATTTACAGGCCTCAAACCCCAGAAATGTTTTGCATAAATCAAATTAACTGATTCGATTTAACTATCAATGTAACATGAATCTTTACAGAAATCGCTCTTTTAAGGATTGGCCTGAGCCTCTGACAGGTACTTGTAAAGCTTCCTAGCAAGGGTCCTGTATGTTTCACTTGTAATTTTTCAGTTTCCTCAGACTACCATTCACATCTTCCCAGCTTTTTGAAAAGTGTACTCTTTAGGGTACTTAATGATATCTAAATAGAAATATGAAACACCATCAATAGCCATAAGGAAAAGCTGATATTTTAAAGTCTGATTTTTTTTCTTTTTTCTTTTTAGTTTTACACTTGCCAGGTGAAAAAGCACTTTCTACTACAAAACTAAATAACTTTTGGGGTTTTTGAGCTTTCTCCAGGGCAGGTTTAAACCTCTGGCATTAAATCTGAAAAGAACTAAGAACTTTTGCAAACTTCACTGTCTTTTAAATGCAAAGTGTCTTCTTTGATGTATCCTACCTGAAAGACACAGCAGGATATTTGTTTTCTAAAGGACTTGTGTAAAAATGAAACCTACTACAAAAAAAAGAAAAAAAACTCCTCTTACATGAAGAAGATAAGAAAAGAGTAAACAACATATGAAAGACAGGACTTGCATTAGTAATATACTTCTGGAAGACTTTGGCAGAGAAAAATATAACTATATATATCTTGGGAGGGGGGAGGAGGTAGTAACCTCAGGGGGAGGCGGGTACATTTGTTGTATACAAATATACACACAATAAATAAATAAATAGATAAACCCCAAATATCCTCTCCAGCCAACATTCATCCTTTTAGTCAGTGTCAGCTCTGATGACCTTTAGCTGGTGATAATCTCAACAGAAAGTTTTACAGTAGCTAATGAAGCTAAGTCTCTAACTGTAAAATCAGTGGCAGCCCTTCCCTTGGGAAGATCTGTTCCTACCAAAACTCAGTAACCCTTGGTAAAATGTTTGAGGCATTTTTTCTCCTCTTGCATTAAGGAAGGATCCCAATGTGCTACCAAACCTGGCCATCCAAGACACAAGCACAGGAAGCATTCTGTGCCTGCACAATGGCCCCAACAGGGAGTTCCCTGACTGCCTACATGGCCACAGAGTGTGACAAGTGATAACTCAGGATGAGCATGAGCAGGGGGACTTAAGAAAAGATGAAAAGGTTATTCACAAGCTAACAGGCAGTCCTTCTGCTTCCAATGGGTACCAAATAAGTATTTCCAGCTCATTCTTATTATTTTTACAATGAATAACCTATATTGATCTTATCCAATGAATGTTGTTCTCTAAAATCTCTCTTGTACAAGACTACTACAAAATTTTCTCTTGAGATATCCACCAACTAAAAGCATTACAGACATGGTTTAAAAGGATCTTCATGATAAGGGAAGATATAGGGTTGTAGGGACTTAATATCTCTGCTTCATTTCCCTTCATTAGTTAGTTAAATTTCACTTAATAGAGGATAGATAATTTCTCAGTCATGTCTTCTTGTGTTAAGCACAATAGAGGAACTTGGTATTCCCAAACACTGTGCTGGGAAGCTCACACTAAAAAGAAAGAATATGGCAGGAAAAGGAAGCATTTGTGAGAGCAGCCATGTTTATGCAATTTTTGTTCTGTGGATTAAACATATTTTCCTGCTACATGTTGGAAACCTTGTATTTGGTTCTTGAACAGTAAAGAAAAAAAGCTGCCAAAAATTTTACATACCATTTGTACAAAGCTAAAAATTTGCCCTTTCCCATCTGAGAGCAGCTATCACCATCTTTATTGAAGCAGTGCAAACATTTTTTATATAAGGCTAAACCTTACAACCATTTAAAAATAAAGATATTGTCTAAAACATTTTCACTTTCATTAAGTTTTATTCATATAGGAAATAAATAACCAGACTTTCAGTGTATAGAAATCCACTGGCTTGTCCAGGATCTTTTATAAAGAGGTTTTTCTGGTTGGCTGGCAGGTCCGTTAGAAACTGTATTTTACACTATACAAAACGGGATGCAATAAACCAAGCACTCAAGATAACATCTACCTACTTCAGCAGGATAGGGACAATAACAAATGCAGCTTTTGTTATGATTGCAGGCTATTTTTCTTTGAAGGACCCTCTCTCAGAGCATAAGTACATTGTAAGAATAAATAAAGGTCACGAAAAACGCTTCCATTTTTAGAGCTTCTGTTCCTTTGTAAGGATTAGAAAGCAAAAAGTGAATAAAGAGAAACTGGAAGATTTTACATCGAGTTGCTGTAACAGTGCCCTCTGGAAAAACAGATCCCATTCTAGCACCTTCCCAAAAGATCCTGGATGGTGCTAAGCAAATCACTTAAGCTGATTTCACTTTTCACCATGGGTAACTAACAGTGCAGTCTTCACAGCTGACCTATCTCTAGAAAGTCATCCACAGCTAGAGCATACTGTCGATTGATTTTGTGAACTCACTGTGAAGAGTTCCTGTGATTTGTAAGAGAGAAGATCAGACTATTCTAGTTGGTGACTTTCAACAGCACAGCATGGCTCCTTAGAGAGCGTTGGCAATGTTATTAGCCATGTTACTGTGCTCAGTCTCATGCAAGAGACACTGAACTAATTCTCCCACCTGATGGGAACAGAAGTAAACTGTAGTCCTCAAAGCAATCTTGCTGTCACAGGAGACTTAGCTTCACCCCTTCATCATCAATATCAGCCAGCTGAAAAAAAATTATGACTAAATGTGTAGTATAGATACACTGAAACTCTTCTGCATTTGTCACAGGGGTTCATAGAATATCTTGAGTTGGAAGGGACCCATCATGATTGTTATCTGGCCTGTGTTAAAAACTTCTGCGCTTGGAACTTTTAGATGAAGCAGCTGAAAACAGATTTCTTATCTGGTAGCTAGGGAAGATTCAAAGTGCTGAGAATTAGTCTTTCTTAACTGTAATATATGTTCTACTTGATAATGAAGAGTCAATTTTCTCCTTAGAACATGTACTGCTGCCTGTTCATCTTGCTACCTTCAGCTGTAGAAAAAGTTTATGAAGAAAAATAACACCAATTCAAAACACCAATCAAAAGTTTTAAATGTGACAGTTTAGAAAAATAATTCAAAACACAAAAATGCAAACGGATTTGTAAGAACACTCAGACTACGTGAGAATGTACCAAGATGTTTACACATCCCTGTACACCTGAATGAACTATTTACTGTTGGAATATGTAGCAACATCTTGTGGAAACAACTGGCTTTTAAGCTTAGTGATGTTTCTAAAATGCAGCTCCTTCTAAGCTGTATGTAAACTTGGGATGAGATTGGAAGAGATACAGGTAGACAAATCTAACTACCAACCTTTCTTGACAGGTAGCGAAGTCCAAACTCATCAATCACTTCTCTTCCTGAAACTGTTTCACAAGCTTGTACAACACTCCAACATAGTAGGAAGCTAACCCAGGAAGAAAGAAATAAAAATAGGTTTCTACATAACAAACTGAAATGACTCACAAAAGGGTTTAACAAGTTAAAAAGAGCATCAGCTTAGTCTCTTGTGAAAATGCAGCCTAAGCTTCCACGTATCTAAGTTTCCTCTCAGTACAACAGGAATATTCATAGCATTCTACCTCAGAGGAGTTTGTTGGAAATGTATTCAAATACATGTCTCAGAAGCGCTGAGAAAAGTATTATGCACTATACTGAGTACTGAAGCAAAGTCCATGAGGAAATTAATAATTCCACCTTCAATGCATGTTCTTATAATTTGAAATAAATAAAATACAAGGCCAAATACTGAATGAAGAAGATAAAAGTGAACAATTAAATAGCTGGTCATGAATGGTGAGCACCATTCATCCTGTATGCTAAACAATTCACTGGTCCTATTAAGCCAACAAACCAAAAAACAAAACTCAGATAAGACTATTTAATTAAAACTTATATTAAAACCCAATTGTATTCACTATTTTTCCAAAGAAAATATGAAAAGACAACAGTAGATAAATTCTGAAAGTGGTGCCAAAGCTCACTCTAAAGCTAATAATGATGAAAACCCCATAGCAGGTGATGTTCACACTGGCCAGCCTAGAAACTCCTCATAATATGGGCTTAGCTGAAAAACATGCACTTCAGGACTCTCAAAACACAAAGCCAGGCACTGTGAAATCAACAATACATTACAGGTATAGAGTCCAGCTGTAGAGACCTACAGTACAGTTGTAATACAATGGAGTGGTAGGTAATGAAATCAGATTGTGAATCATGCCACATAACCAACAGAAAACCAGCCCCCAGTGTTGTAGCTAAGAGGCTAAACATGAGGTTTAGGTGTTTAAACAAGGGAAATACACCAAGGAGATGACACCGCACAGGATGACACAGAGCAGGGAGATGACGTTGCATAAAAAAATATTAAATCCATTAAATCCTATGTCATCTCTGCGCCAGAAATCATTTTGCAGGCAGGCAATTTTTTATTTTTTTTTCTACAGAAAACAAGCAGGCAGCATGTAAGAATGTTGACTCGGACTGAAATTCCCACTCAGAAACACTGCAGCTATGGAGAAATTATCTGTCAGAGGAATATTTAAAAAAAAAATATTTTGCCATTTAGAATCTGTGTATTTCAGAAGCAAAAGATATATTCAAGCTGGAAAATGTCACTCTTAGTGTCAATCTGAGCTTGATTGAACTGACAAAATCTTGTTTTGGGATGTGTGTTTGTTGTTTGCATATTGACCTACATGTTATTCTTCACTTTTTACAGCTCAGATGCTTTCATTTCAAGTATTTAGCCCAGAGAAAAGTTCTGAAAATTACTGTATCAGCTTAAAACTTCTTGCTTACCCCTAGTTCTTTTTTTATGGGTAAAAGCACAAGGTTTTTAAAAAACCCAAGCTAACAGGTTTTTGAACTTTTGAGGCACTCTGACAATCAGAGTATAGTTGTTTCTAATAGTATTATTATGCAAAAAGACTAAGTAGTAAATCCAATGTACATCCTAGTAAAAGGGTCAGGCTCTAGATTGACTAAAGTGCTTAAATGTCCCTAAGTGCCATCTGATCACCAAAATTTCTTTAGTAGTACTAGGGAAATCAGGCTGAGTCCAATGATGCAGGTAGAGCAAGTGACTGAACAAACTGAAGAAAAAAAAAGATACTATGTATGACAATATACAGAAAAACACATTGCACACAGAAGAGCACATACCCCAGCAAGCCAGACATGCATTTTCAAATGCACACTAGTGTCTTTCTGGAAACAGAATGAGTAGAAAGACATCAGCTAACTCATCTTTTCATGGTCTGACATGGAAACTGTTGTCATCACTATATAACGTGTGTCGAACATAACTTATAAAAAATGCCTATATTGAAAACAATCTGTTGTCAATTAAAAATTAAATAACACACTATACATTCACAGAGGCCCTTTTGCCTCCAAGTCTGATCTATACTCAGGACCTGAAGCTAACTTGAAGCTAGTAAGATAACTTGATGATGCAAATAGGATTTTACCAAAACCTCCTTATTTTCAAAGCACAAAGAGGAAGCCTTTTTTCATTACACAATGAAAGACCTAGGAAATGACCCTACTTGGCAGTTTCAAAGATGACTTTCAGCCAACTCTCTGCATAATTCACAACTGTTCCTTTCTGGCCTGCAGCCTTGCAGGTGGGATTTCTGCTCAGATATCCACCAGTTGTTCCAGCAGTTGAACCCCTAGTGATGACATATTTGGAGGGTCTGACTGGGGAGCTGTGGGAATGGGCTGCCAGAGGATCAGGGCAATAGTGGCCACAGGCCAGGAATTGGCCAGAAGTGAGAGTCAGGCAGAATGGAATATGGTAACTGGTCTTACATGGCCCTTACACAGATCAAAAAACCAAGCATCTCAGAAAATGCTATTTTTTATATCTATTTTAAATGCTTTGTAGATAATAGATAATACTTCAGTCATTCAAATATTTACCCGGAATGGTAAGTGGTTTCATGTCTTGCTCATCTTCCAACTCTTAGAAAAAAGTCACCCACTAGGCCATCAGTTAAAGTTAGGTGAATTCACTTTCCATTTTGAACTCAGTCTCTCACAAAGAGAGAAAAAAAAATGGAAGAAAAAAGGAAGAGGAATAGGTCAAGCAGAAAAAAATAGAATGAGTAAACCAAGACCAAGTTCTTTTCTCATCATTGGGACACCAAGTGGAACATCAGCATAGGATGAGGAAACCCAGATTCTGATTCATGTTTACAGAACAATCTCCATAAAGGATTGTGAAAGCAGAACTGATAGATAAGATTGCCCACCCTCACTCCCCACAAAGGGACTGGACTACACAGCTATTCTTCTCCCTTCTGCACTTCTTATAGATCATTAGATAAAACACGCCACTTGGCAGAATGATCGTATTGACTAAGTCTGCCTTGATGGAAGGAAGATATACTCCATTCTTTCAAAACTATATGCCAAAATATGTCTCTCTTAGGATGGCTTTTAGTCTCCATACCTGAAAGCAGATAAGTTTGTAACATCTGGAGAGAAAGGAGCTTTGAGACATACTCTTGCACTTTGCATTTTCTCTGGCTTTTAGCCCAGCATTCAGGATTTTCTAATTGCTTTTATGAGCCTTTCAAATACCACAGTGTTGTTTGTGAATCTGGGTTCACAGAACTGCAGAATGGGTGAGGTTGGAAGGGACCACAGTGAGTCATCTGGTCTAAATTCTCTGCTCAAGTAATGTCATCCAGGAGCACAGAATTGCATCTAGATGGCTCTTGAATATCTCCAATGTGGAATCATTCTCCACACCTTCTCTGAAAAATCTGTTCCAGGTCTTGGTCACCCACACAGCAAAGAAGTTTTTCCTCATATTCAGGTGGAAATTCTTGTGAATCAGCTTCTTCCCATTGCCTCTTGTCCTATTGTTTGGCACAACCAAGAAGAGCCTGGCTCTATCATCTTGACACCCTACCTTCAGGTATTTGTATACATTTGCATACATGAGGTCCCTCCTCAGTCTTCTCAAGACTGAAAAAGCCCAGATCACTCACTTTAGATTTTGTCCTTCCTTTGCCTTTCAGGAAACAATACCTTAAGTGTGAGTAATGTTTAATATATTAACATTTTAGGCCATTTTTAAAATTCTAGTTCCTAGCATAGCAAAGAATACATTCTATTGTCTACAGATCTCTTATTACATATTTATTTTGCATTCCCATAAGCTTTAGCAAGATATGAAGACACTCTGTAGACAAAAGTCAGTCACATTTTTCTGTTGTAATGGAGTACATTAGCCCTCTTCACATTACAAAGAATTGAAAGGTTCATTAGTAAATGAAAGTAAAAACTAATAGAACTGGATAACTGATACACTGCAAATAATATACATAATAAATTCTCCTCTCTGCAGATTCTGATGCCTTTTTCTAGCAAGTCCAATGAATTTACCAAAATATCTGGATGGACTATTCACCATATATACTGTATTGACCGTGAAATATCTGTCTGAAAGTGAAGCAAAAGAATTCTATTTTCTTTAAACCTTAGTTTATAAACAGCTGATGTTAGCTTGATTAAATTTAGTTATTCAAATGTTATCAAATCTGTCCTGTCTGAGATATGTTATCCTACCAAAACAGTCTCCAGTACCAATAAACTAAGCTATAAACTCATCAGCAGGAGAATCATACTGATGACTGTGTGTTAGGATAAGGTGATTGTCAAGCATTCACTCAGCAAGAGAATACAGAACTAATGGTGGAAATCTGCAGCATTTTCTGCTTGTAAAAAACCTGTTCATATATTTATAAACAATATTTTCCACTTCCCCATTCTTCTTTCTGTTTTAGCTCTAATATCTTATTTGTAAGACAACTAGAGACAGCAAGAAAACTGTGTTTTTATTTCCACAACAAATATAACATAAAGGGGAATAATAAATCAATTTTAACTTAGTTTAGCATATAAATTGAACTATATAGTTCATCACTAGACCTTCAACTGTATCCATTTTTTTCTTCATGTGTTTATGAAATTAACCAGATTCTCAACTACTTAAACTATCACAGCTCACAGCCCGCAAAGTGCCATCAAACCACCAGCAAAAGAAGCTTGCCAGTTTTGAGACACGGGAACACTGACTGTGAAACAGAGGTTCCAGTGTGTGGCACTACTGTTGCTTTCCTCTGTCAGAGGTAACATTTAACTCTGCTGTGCTAAGCAGTCCCAAGGATGCCTGTGAAGCTGAGCCACTCCAGCTGCCCACCTGTGGAGACACTCCTTGGGACTTTCACATGCCAAGAGGATATTTTCCAGCTGCATGAGAAAAGCAGACTGGCACAGCCAACAGTTCTGATCCATTCTCATAATATCTCTTGAACTGCAGAGCAACCAAAATCTGATATCACTATTTTTTTCAGATACAAAAGACTCCTGGGCATATAAAAGCAAATTATATCAGTAGACTACAAATTACTTTATTTTCCTGGAAAGGAACAGACAAGAGGTAAGAAAATGCATTTTAAAAAAACCCACGCATAAATGTTAATTTTGTTTAAAGGAAAAGAAATGCACTTTTATGTGGTTGATATAAGCCTCAGAAAGTGAAAAACTTTGGTCAGGACACATAAATTTATGGAATCAGAATCAAGTAAATTTCTATTTCTAAGCAAAACTAAATCAACCAGTTATGACAGGTGTGAAATGACCACCTTAACTGCATGCATTTAGTTCCTGCAAGATAGAACACTGATGTTAACATAAAGAAGAGAATTATTATGAAGGAAACTGGAAAAGTTAGAATGCTAGAAATATATTGAGACAGTCAAGTGAAATGTCATTGGGAAATGAAAGTCAATGCAAAATATTTGTACAGTGAAAGGAGAAGAAATCCCAGGGAGAAATAGTATTGACAATAATTTATACACATGTAATACTTGACATAATGAAAAAACCAGAGGAGGGAAATGCCTTTTAATTGTTAGCAATAAATACTGCTAAGAAGGTCATCACAATCAAACCAGGTAAGAAAAGAGTAACACGTTATTAGAGAGAGAGAAAGATCTCTTGCTGTTAACCTGTTATTTTCCTCCCTCTACCACCCAGAAAACCTGCTGACAACCTGTTTCAATTGTGGTTAACACTACTTCTTGAAACAGAAGTCCTAGTCTCGTTACACAAGTCCTAGTCTTGTTACAGAAAGCTCCTGCTCACATTCCTTATCAGGGACCAGCCAGGAAGGCCCAGATTAGCTGGTTAATATTCCAGCAGTGACAAGAGTCCTTAGATATTTCTCACCATTCATTATGTAAAGACTCTGAACTAGAAACAAATAAAAAGAAACCACAAAAAAAAACCCACATTCTGATTAAGAGACACCATTAAGATAAGTGCTTGTTTTTAAGATGCAATGATCAAAGAGAAAATCACTTGCTTACAATTACAGGAACATAAGTTAGAGAATCAAGTAAATTTCCTAGATCACAGGTAATTAAAAGCAGCTTGGTTAGAGAACAAATTTGATACAATATGTGTTTTGCAGTAGCACAGTATAAATTTCAGCAGTTCATAATATGCTCCCTATGGAAAAAAAATCCAACTGGAAAATTCAATCTTGGCAAAACCTAGGTGTAGTCCAAAAAGCTTTTCTGTTTCTAAAACATATGGTTCACAATTGTACAAATACTGGTTTAATGAAATTCTTTCTCAGATGTTTTGCACTATAAATGCAGATATCACTGGTTAACTTTAGAGGGGATATGAGTACTGAGCACAATAAAATGGCCAATAGACAACTTGGTTAATTAGACCCTTTTCTATGTAATGTGTGGTTGATAACGAAAATGGCTCTGTGACCTGATTCTAAGAAAAAATAAAGGAGTCTACTTTGAAAGTTTTTTTTTAAATTTCAGCAAATTATCTGATATGAAATTTCAATCAGGATGTTTGTGTACCACTGGAAGGCAGATACTAGCAACAAAGATGAGAAAATACAGGCAGCAGTGTAACTATCAGCTCTCACTAGTCATGACAGTTTTTGCTACAATGAAAAATGTAATAGGATACATAGATAATACTGGATTTCTTGTTTTGATTTTACATTCTTTACTTGTTCAGTGAAGTGTAGTAATGCCAAGAAGACACAAAATGGCTGACACGGAGAGTTCAAACTTATCTAGCTCCTTCAAAATCCTGATTTCTCTCAAATATCTACAAGTAGGGAAAGCAGAGAAGGAAAATTAGACAATGTTGTTTCTTTGCCGAGAGCCAGTCCCTAGGTCAGAGAATTTTCCTTTATAAGGCACTATATGATGCAATAAGAAAAGTAATTTCTAAAGGCACTTTCAAGGATTCAGGTTGAGTTTTGTAATACCTACTGTGGGAAGAGAAGTCTCACAAATAAAGCCCAATAATGTACATTGGAAAACAGGAAGGAAAAACATAGAACTCCAGTTTTAAAAAAATCAAAATACTGCTGTGACCCAAGGGATATGCAAGCTGTGACTCTTACACACTCCCATGGCCAAAATTCCAATTCACAGAAGAGATTAAAAGTGATGGGTTTTTATGAGAAGGAGAGCATAAACAGAAAGGGTGGACCCTCCTGTGAAAGAGAGGAAATTAAAGGTGATGGGTTTTTCAGAATCAGCCCTGAAAAAAATAACTTCATAGAATTGATTCTCTTACACTCTACCACTACACAGGAGGCTGGGTAAGGAAAGGAGTAGAAGAGCTTTTAGTCAGCTCTGTACTACATTTGGTAAGCTGGTTCAGGACTCAGTATACTCCTGCTGTAAACCAATGGCTTCCCAGACACTTTTCCAAGTCACAATTTTACACGTTACCTGACACCTGTCCTTCCCTGGATCATGTGCTGCTGCCTCTCAGGACATTTCAGGCACATGCTGAACATACTGCCCATTGCCAAGTTAATTCAATTAACTAAAGCAGCAGCAAACTCATTTTCCCTAAGGAATGTCTCCTACTGAGACAGCAAACTGAAGTGGTTCAGAGGAGAGCTGTCAGTGAGTTGTCACTGGAAGGGAGGGGGGTTGTCTTGTTTGGCAGTGAGGAATTATGAGCTTTGCTCAGCTGTACATACCTTCAGCTAGCAGTGCACTCAGCTGCAATGCTCCTTGTGGAGAGGGCATTTTTAAGGGCCTTTTCATTCATCTTAAAGAACCTTTACACAGAGAAATAGAGAAAAAGCACTAAATCAAACCAAGCCCAAACAGCTTCCAGGTGCTCTAACTAAAACACTTATAAAGGCAATCTTTGCTCCTGCTGACCCCAGACAGATGACAGCTTGCAATTTGAGCCCTTGTTCTTGGGAAAATTCTTCTGTAAAAAAGGAAAATGCACTGGATACTATTTTGCTTTTAGTTTAGAACAACAGTCAAGAATCTTGGTGGACCACAGCTACTGAAATAAGGACAAAAAGTAGGTTACACTGTTAAGCTTCCTCTTTACAATCAACTAAATCACCAGCCTCTGGTGCCTCCACCTCTCCATTTAGTAAACTCTGCAGTAACAGAGTGACATAGGTGTGTCCTATGTATTAAACTCTAAATAATTTTTAATAAAACGCCTCAAAACAGTTCAGGTTCAAACCAGGAGAGATTATACGAACAAAACAATATGCTAAATTTTCCTCAAAGCTCTCCTCAAAGATAATCATGCAAAAATCTCCTCGATAACATCACATAAATAAAAATATTTAAAGTACAGATGTTCAATGTCATTGCTACGTAAAAATCTTATTTCCAAGAAAAGATTTTTCCTAAGAACTGGGAAAGAAACTGGAAGGTAAAGGCATAAATGTTATTATCAAGAAGGAATATGTAAATTTAGAGTTTGAAGATAAAAAACACCTTTTCAAGTAACTCATCTGGATCAGTTAAAGCCCAGCCCATAATATGTTCACAGTTTCACATACGTCAGTGGGACAGCATTTTCTTCTGTAGCAACATTAAAGCAGACAAAATTGGCCTTGTGTATCAAAGTACCCACATGTAGCACCAGTCATTTTGGTGCCATTTGCTTGCATGTTTCTATTCCATGAAACCACTTGCTTTCATTTCTGTTAATGCCAGCACTTACACATTACAGAGAGCTTATCAAATGCTAAAATGTTCTGTTGAATTGAAAGCTGGAATCACTTTCCTGTCATGGTATTGAGATCATTACAGAGAATTAAGGAGGCTTTCAGCACAAAACACATATATACAAACATTTCATATATTTAAAAACTCTACGAATCTCATTGAATTAACACCCTATGGGTACTCAAAGTCATATGCACATGCCACCAAGTGGAGAAACCATAAGTTCAAACCAGCAGACAAGGGAGTGGAATCACCTAAAATTGCCGCCATAAGAATCATCCTGTCATTACTCTTCTTGAAAGTCATTCTCTGAGTAGCCTGTAACAGCTTCAGAGAGGTAATCAAATTGTTCAATCTAAAATAAGTTGGTCCTGTACAAGGACTCTTTTTATGAAAAGGTGTATATGAGAATGGTACATAAAATCCAGAATGGCCTTGGAAAATACAAGCAGAATTACACATCATCATGGGGAAAATGGCCCAGACAGCAGGGACTTTAGATGTTGCAGTATTCAAATGCAGCTCCTCACTAATCCTCCTCATGCAGCACTATCACTGCCAAGGGCAGAGCGAGTCATGGACAAGAGACATCTCCTTGAAGGACAAGTTTTGCAAGTGGATAAGGAAAAATACATGCTGGGGCACTTCAGGCACCTTTTTGTAGTTTACTGCAGTTGAAACACCTTCCAAATTTGGAGTTTAGAAGTACTCCCAGATTCCTCTCCCACACTAAGCTAACACATCCCCCAGCTACTCTTTTCTTTAGCTGAAAAATCCATCCTGTACTAACTTACCAGTCTTGGAACATGTGACAACAGGAATACTTTTTTCCTCAGTTCTGCATATGATCAATATCACAAATTTTTCGAGGATCTTATCTAAAGGATTTTTACCCTACCATTACATAGAAGTATGGAGACAGTAAAGAAAGGTATTGCAAATAAAGATATCAATCCCAAGGTGAGATGGGATGAAGTTCTGGATTCCATCATTGTATTTTAATGGACCAGATAGGGAGGTCACTTATTCTGGGTTTTTCCCATGTAATCAGTAACAGTACATTATTTCATGAATGTTCAGCTTGAGGCATTAAAATGTGATTAATTTCTTAATACCCCAAAGTATGAACTGAAAAAAATAAGGGTAAGAAATTAAAAGTGGTGGATATCCAATCTGGGCTTCAGATGCTCTGTGTCCCCATTGTGGTTTTGTGTGCATATGCCTAGATGAGAGCCTTTGTTTGAATTCCAGTTTCACTGCTTGAAGTTTCTAGAACATAGGATCTTGACAACCTCCAGTTACCAGAGGAAAGTCATCCCACTGCCCCAATCAGTTATATGAAGGGAGGTAAGAAAAAGTGCTTTAGGGAACTGATCCTTATGGCTATTGAGTTCTTAGTTGTTTTTCAGATCTAGTCTTTCTTCACACTATGCCTCTGGGCAACAGCAGACTCTTACCAGTCATATGCAATTGCTGCCTTCTCCCAGAGTCCCCAGCACTTCAAAGCAGCATATTGGAACAAAAGATAGTATTGGAAAGATACATATATTTTTCTGTGACACCAATGCTTTAAAACATTCCAAACAGTACTCCTGAAGTCCCATTTTAGCTGCTGATTGCATATTCATGAGGATAAATGTATTCATTATGGTTTTAGTTGTAGTATGTTCTGCAAAGTTTTAATTTTTTTAACCCACTTACACTACACTAGAGATAATTCACATCATTTCCCTTTTTCCAAATTTATGAGAGGTGTTACTGTGAAAAACAAGCTCATTGAGAAGTCCCTGTCCCTCATCCTTCCACACAGCTTCTAACTTAACATCACAAACAATAACATAGATATACTGCTGCCAGAGTCCAGATAAGGCAATGTTTTCCTGATCCTCAAAGTCATGGTTTGATTGATAAGCTGATAGGTTTCAAAGATGTTTTTTTCTTCATGCTGACTTGAAAAAAGTATTTGATACAAAAAAACTGAATGGAAAATATGTCTTTATCTTCCTGGATGTTTCTTTCACAATCTTCAAAATTCTGATTTACAGTTCTATTCAAATACCAGATGAGTTACAGGTCCAGCAGCATGTGCTGCTGAATTACACTTCACAAATTTTTTCTTTGTTGATCTTCATAACCACTTCACTTTTGGCTCCAAATGCCTCAGGATTAGTCAGGCTTTGTTAAGTAATTGCAGATATGGAGACAACTGACTTTCTACTAAGATAGGAAGATCCTGTGATTATGGTGTAAGTACGTGATCAGGAAATGTGATTCAGCAGGCCACAGTGCTATAGATTTTCAGTCAATTACAGTCTAAGCTCTTGAAAGATAAGCTCAGAAAGCTGCTTAAAGATAGGTACTTGCTTTAACATTTCCTTCATGTCAGTTCACCTCATCTGTTAAATGGAGGCAACATAATTTCATTACAAAGACTTACCAAGGCAGTTTTTCAAGGCTAGTTCTTTTTATACAGTCATTATGTTTCGTCAGCTTTCCTGAGGGTACACATGTAATCTCCATGCTTTTTAAGACTGCTGCACCTTGCATTCAGGAAACTATTGTTGTATAGATAATGGGATTCTAACAAATAGGGTCTCATAATTTCTTCATAAACAAAGAATATGGTTTCCATTTCCACAAGGAACATGCATCTTCAGACTATTAGGCCAGTGTCTTTG
>WEIU01014371.1:0-18051 GCA_013389925.1 Aegithalos caudatus
ATTCAGAAGTCGAAAGACAAATATAAATCTCACAATAAATGAAAGAAAACTGTATTATCAATTTATGTGAATGAGATTGTGTTCCTGTTTGGTAAATTTAATCCACATCTGTTCAAGCAAGTAAAAATGTCACTACTTCATAGACACTTCCACATAAAAACCTCATTATACACTAGCAGTGCTGTACGCTAAGTTCCCTAGTGCAAAAAAAGAGAAAAATGCCATTAAAAACCCCGCCCCAATAAAACAATAACAACAACAAAAGTAATTCATGGTATGCCACAGGCTAATCACTATTTTCTGCTTTGACATTCCTCCCCATGGATGATTTAAAGGAATTTTCCACCAAAATTTCTAAGGATTTTGAGAAATATTTTAAGAAATAAATTACATGGAAGGAAAAGTACCATTTTTAGTTCATGTTGTTATGTCTGCCAGGTTTTAAATACTGATGTTTTTAGGTACTGTTAATTATTACTAAAGCTTTTCACTTTTTTCTGTTCTTTTGATTTGACTGCACTTCAGCTAGAAGAGTACTTCCCTGGGAGTTCATGTGTGACATACAACCATAAATATCTGGCATCTTTTTCAAAGTGTAAGTTGTGGTGCATCTTCTAAACTATACAAGCATATAAGCTTCATCTCAAGAATCTTAAAAGTGCTTAAAAATCAATAATTGAGTGTTTTGTAAGAGCATCATCAACTCTCTAGTGATGACTTAAGAGGACTTTGAAAAAAGGTCATTGTGTAATACTTGAGAAAGTGTAACTCCTCTCACCTCCAGCATTGAAACACCTCTTCATCTTAAAAATAATTGCACAATAATGCACATGAAGCAAATAGTTTACTTCCATGTATACATATTGCATACCAAAATAGTGTCCACTGTTGGATAATTAAAATATATCATTATAGCCACTAAATACACAGACAAGTGGAAAATTTTGAAATATTGTTTGTGGAAACAATGTAATCCCCATCTCTATCAAGTCTAATTCTCTAAAAGACTATAGTGCTCAAAAATTGGTGCAATTCAGTGCACTGTAGACAACAAGGGCCTTCAAATACATGAAAGATAGTGCACTTCAGACTACTGTAATTTATTTTAGCCTATAGAAGGTTTACTGAACTGGTTGCACATTGCTACTTTGGCAGAAAAACAGAGCTGATAGACACAAATTAAGCTTTGTTGCAGTAACTGTTCAGCAGCTCTATTTGTTCAATTCAACACAATCATCTATACCTAAATGGACAGGTAACTTTAAAAGAAGAAAGAAAGATTGTGCCTATTCTATTGACTTCCTCTAGACAAACAGAGCAGAGAAGTAGGAATTTGTGATTTTTCAACTTTGGCAACAAATCTACCTACACTTACTTTAAGTAAACTTTTTTTGATCTGTCCCTTATATCCCTATGCATATCTGTATTAACTTGGTAGAAACATTTCTGTTAATTTCAGAAGGGTTTAATCACAATAAATCCCAGGTTTTTACACCCTTCCACTACACCTTTTCTAAGGAATATTTACCCTAATGTCACATATAAAATGGTGGGAAATAATTAGAGTAAAACTTTCCTCCATAAATGAATTTTAAATCTGTAGTATTGTGTAAGTGGAGGTGGGGAGCTGCTTGTTTAAAACTGAGTTGGAATAAAAGCTATATTTCCCTGGAAATATTTAACACTAATAGTAGGTTAGCAATTTGGCATAAAGGGTTAGCCATTTGTATTATGTTCCCTTACCCATAAAATCTAGAAAAGAAACATAAGCCAAAGGAGAGAGCATAAGCATTAGTTTTGAATATTCAACTATCTTGGTTTGTGTCATATCATAAAAATGCTTCAAGAAATTCTTAACAATTCACATAAACCAGTCACAATAAGAAACTTCTTACTGTTTCACTGTGAGGATGAACACTGTGACAGAGGCTTTTCTAAGAATCCAATTTACTACTGTTTCCCTGAAGAACAAGGCTAAAATGAAGGGATGTCAGGCAACTTTGAGAAGTTTTCAGCTAATCTCAGGCACCAGAAGTGTTTGATCATCTCAAGATACATTCCCTCAAACTGTCTTCAAAGCTTTATGACCCTCTGTTTCACTGGACATGTCCACAGTAAATTGTTGAGGATATGCAGAGGAAAGTGAATTGAGTTCCATTGCAACAATAATGTGGTATCATGAAAAGGCATAGATGTTGTAGATCTATATACTGTTATCCCAGGTGTGTCTCCATGTTGCAAACTTATATCACTACAACTTATACCATGTCAATACACTTCACTGCAAATTTCAATGTCTCTGCTCTCAATGTTCCATTTTCCTGCTTTACATTCAGTTATTCCAAAGGAAAGCCTTCAGAAAATATGCAGTATTGTGGCACACAAGTAAATGGAATGGAGTTGACTTCTGTATAGATAATAGTAATGAATGGTAAGAAAGGTGCCACAGTAATTTTTAAAGCAAAAATGCTTTATTAGTTAACATTTGAACATTCAGAAATTCAATTCAGAAGAACAAGTTTTTCTGGGAGGTTATGTTGTATTAGAACAATCAAACACCTCTAAAATACTTGTTTAAGGAAATTCGACTCACTAGTTTTAAATGACAAATCCACAAGAAGTTATTTAATTCTTTACAGGATCTCTAACAGGATGCACTCAGTTTTCAGGTACATTACTGTAGAAGCTCTTATTGCCATCAGAAAGTCCCCTCACCTTGCAAAAACAAAGTCTTAACTACTGAAATTTTATTGCTAATGCAAATATTATTAATTTAATTATATGCTGCTACTATATAAGTAAACATGATGATACAAGAAATGCCTAGCTCAGGCAAAAACTTAATACACAACTGATTTTCCTAGTTGGAGAAACACTTAACTCTATGTTCCAGAATTGAAAATGTCAGTCTTAGATAATGGATACTCAAATTGTAAGACACAAGAATAACAAAGAATGCCAAAATAAAATGATAAAATTCTCATAAGTTTTTGTTCCATTGTCTTTTAAATTAATGTTTCCCTTCTTAGAGCAGAAATTGCTTTGACCATTTTTTGTGTAAAATGCTTTATCACAACCTCCATGTATAAAAAGTTCATGTTACGAAAGATTCTTAAGAAATATCTTTCATATGAATGGTTTGTAAAATCTAAAGCAGATTTCAGTTGAGATTTTTCTTTTATTTTCAAGTTTCTATAGCTGGCTGAGAAAAACTGTTCTTGTCTTTTTCCCCTCTTCCAGTTTTCATAGGGTTACTCTACAATACAATACTTCTGCTGGGTTCAAGACATTCATATTAACACTAGAGAGAACAAATGTCCGTGTGACAAATGTCCATGTGAGAAGGACTAAAACTTGTGATATTGTAAGGGCCTCAAGTGCAGCTTGAAGAAAACACTTCCTCTCAGGGGTGGTGGAGGTTATGTAAATCCTGTCAAGGGTATCTAATGCCGACTGCATGGCACAAGGCTGCCGTAGGGTGAGACTTGAGGAATTGCTCAGGACAGCAAAGCAGCGCTGACTAGACTACTGAAAATGCTGGATAGATTTATCAACATAAAAACATGGTAGGAATTGCAGGGGCCATGCTACAGGTGTTGGTTAACTTTTCTTGTTTTCTCTGAACAGAAGATGACTGCTTCCTTTTCTTACCCGGTCAGATTTAAGTAACAAAGGAATCAATATATAAACACTTAGGAGAGACCAGATGGTGAATGATAAATGACAAGGATCAATTTAATAAAACCTATCAGGCCTAAATAAACCAAGCCATCTCTGAAAAAAATTAAAAGAGATGGTTTGCTGGGTAAAGTGATTGTAATTGTTTTAATAGATTTTTAGTAATGATTTTCATGTAGTCTGTCCTGGAACCTTTATAGAAGAAACTGAAAAATAGGGCTGGAACACATCTCAGGAGGCTATCTAGTCCATCCTCTGTTCCAAGTAAGAAGTGGCTCAAACCCCCCACACCTAACATATTTGTCTAAGTGATTTCTAAAAACCTCCAGCAACAGAGAATCCAGTCTCCCTAGGCAAACTACTCCATTGCTTAACTGTCCCTTATAGCAAGACTGCTGTTCTTGATGGTCAAATTAATCACATTCTTTCTTGCCCTCTCCAGAGACCTCTCTCTTTGGGCATTAAGTTTTTATGTATAGAAACTCTAACATTTCTTCAGAATTTTCTGTTTTCCAGAGTAGACTACTTCAAATTTTTCACCTTTACATACAACTCATCCTCTGCCCCACAGATTAAAGACAACTGGATAGAACATGAGGGTAGATACTACAGACAGAAATACAAAATAGTACTAATTCCAATATTAAGATGAATATTCTGCATTCAGGTTTTAATAATAATGAAAGCACACCATAGTTATATAAGCATAAGTTCTTCCATGAAGACAAATGCCAACTTACCTAACAATTTTCTAACTTTCACCATATTCTCTTATCATTTTGCATGTATCATCTCCCAACTGCAGAAATGGAAGTTCAAAATCAGGTGTAATGACAGTAGCTTTTCTTCCACATATAAATATTTATAGCTCCCTATGTTCAAATTAAGATCAGCATTAGTTACATATGCAATTTAAAATAAAGTAGTACATAGATATGAGGTATGATCTAAACTCTTTTTTTAGAAAACAATTTTTGGGACATTATAATGGAAAGGAATTAGAGGATATTGCATTTTTGATCTATTTAAAAAAATACAACTTGAATTCATATTGTAAATATTCCTATCTACTACCTCTCAACCACTATGATGTCAATGAAAAAATACACATCATTTGGCTACTATAAAAGAAAGGATAAATACAACATTTTAGACCTATTCCATGTTTAAAATGTAAATATCTGGTGTATTAATATAGGCTGATAACAATCTATCTAAATAACAGGAAAGGAGAAGTTCCGTATGGAAACTCTGTCTTTTCAATGTATTCTGTCAGTTATGAACAAATAGCTGCTGGAATAGCTGACTTTATTCCAAAAAGAGGCAATGTTTTGCTTCTGTAGTGGAAACTGAGTAATA
This sequence comes from Aegithalos caudatus, assembly GCA_013389925.1. Lineage (NCBI taxonomy): Eukaryota > Metazoa > Chordata > Aves > Passeriformes > Aegithalidae > Aegithalos > Aegithalos caudatus. The sequence goes on from WEIU01014371.1 coordinate 5,038, forward strand.
TGTACTACACACACACAAAAGAATTACATGAAGACAAAAAGTAAGCAAAAACATTCTTCTGGACTCCCAAGCAGCTTACATCCTTACAGTTTCCAAGGGTAAAGGAAGGAGTAAGAACTTCACAACTTATCTCACCCATCCGACTAGAGAGCGAAACACTGAGTCTGTTTGCTGCTCCAAATTTACTTTGTCCAAAAGAAAAGAAATTCTGCTTAAGGCACAGACACGTTCAAGAATTTTACAATATCAAAGACCAAGTTGGCCATAACCAATTTTATGTAAGAACTTTGTGTTACCTTTGAAATAATGAAATACCACTTGGCAAATTAAGTCTGAAACTCTTCACCTTCCTTAGCTTAACTGAGGCCTTTAATTCAATTTTACTTCAGGGTGTTTTGCTAGTTAATTAAATGCAATGTGGTAATGCAGAGCTTGTCTTTTCTTCAGATAGAGCACCTGTCTCTCAGATGTTAATAGCTTCTTCAATATGCAGAATTTGGGGGTGGTATGATAACATACATGGAGACAGAGGTATGACTGCAACCTGAACTTTGGTATAGATCTGTCTGCTTCCTACCTTACCGTTAGTTTTCATGTCTCTTCCCTGCTTCTTTTATCTCCCTTGACTCTTACTTTCTTTATATTGATGGAGACTTTGAAAGCCAAAAACCACTGTACGGGCAGGAAATGCAAAGTATGGTCACTTTCTGCATCCTATTATGAAATAAAATTGCTCAGTATCCTTTGTGCAACATGAGGATTCATTTATTGATTCAGAGCACCATCATTATACCAGAAAATTGTGTAATATATTGCTACCTTTCAACAACACAAAGTGGGGGGAAGGGAGAAAAAGGAGAGAAAGATAAATGATAAACCAAAGAACTTCTTTTGTCAAGCAAACATCATCATCCCGTGGACAGACTCTGAAATGATACCTCTAGCAAGATAATTATTTTTATTATAGAATCACCAAGTGGTCTGATTTGGAAGGGATCTTAAAGATAATCTTGTCCCAAGGGACACCTTCCTCTAGACAATTGCTCCAATCTCTATCCCACCCGGCCTTGAACGCTTCCACAGCTTTTCTCATCTACCTGTTCCAGTGCCTCCTCACTCTCATAGTAAAGACTTTCTTCTAAGTATCTAATCTAAACATACGTTAAATAATTTGAAGCCATTACTCAACTTCCTAATACTATATACTCTTGCAAAAAAAAATCTCAGCAGCTGTCTTCTAAGCCTTCAAATAGTGAGAGGCTTCAATAACATCTCTCTTGGAACCTTCTCTTGTCCAGGCTGAACAGTCCAATTCTCTCTGCTTTGGAGTAGTTCTCCATCCCTGTAATCAGCTTTATGGCACTCTTCTGGGCCTGCTCTGACAGGTCTGTCTTGTGCTGAGGAGCCCAGAGCTGGACACAGCTTTCCAGCAATGTCTGTCTTGTGCTGAGGAGCCCAGAGCTGGACACAGCTCTCCATCTGTGCTGTCATGAGAGTGAAGTAGAGGGGTAGAATGCCTTTCCTCACCCTGCTGGCCATGCTACTTTTGATGCAGTCCAGGACATATTAGGGTCTCTGGGCTGTGAGCACACACTACCAGCCCATGGCCAGCCTCTCATCTACCAGCACCCCTAAGACCTTCTTGGCAGGACTGTTCTTCATTCATTCATCCTCCAGACTGTGTTGATACTAGGGATTGGCTTTGTTGAATTTCATTTGGTTACCTTGGACTCCCCTACCAAGTTTGTCAAGGTCCCTCTTCATTTTCCCCCAGTCCCCATCTTGCAGTCCATCCACTAGAGATGATTGGGAAGAGATACTACCATAGAAGAGTGAGACAAAAACAGTGCTGAGCATCTCAGCCTTCTCCTCATTTGTTACCAGTCTGCCAGCCTTGCTCATCAGAGGAGTACTGCTTTATTTAACCTTCCTTTCCTGGCTGACATACCCATAGAAGCACTTCTTGTCATTCTTTGCATCCCTTGCTAAGTTCAGCTCCAAATGCACTTTGGCTCTGCCTTATATGTGCTGGAACATGGCCATTTCTGCATTTCCTGAACTAGTCTTTTGGGTAGATAAATCCACTTCTATCTTTGAAAAATAAGACCTCATATTCAAGTAAATGAACATGCATGTCTTTCACTGAACATCCTCTAGGCCAAAGTAAAAAAGATGTACAGAAAAAACTTATTGATAATCATTGATAATGATCTGCAAAACAAATAAAAGCCACTTTATCATATTCTTCACTGGCCCTTTCCAAATGCTGGAAATACTTTTAACACAGCTGTTATCTTCTACCTAAATTACCTTTCTCTCTAGGCTTTCCCACTGCCAAGAGACCCCTTAAGGCCCCTGCATATTACATAAGCAGAAAATGGTAATGAATAGGACTCCATTTCTACATATCAGAAGACATCAATAGTTAATGACTAAATGATATTTGGGTATTTTAATTATATAGGTTCAGGGAATGTTGAGATTAAACACAGTCCTTTCCTACTAAAGAAAAGGTGAGTTTATGTCCTTTTTCCCACTATTTCCAGGAATTATGTATCTTAGGGATCCTGTGCCTGAGTCAAGTATCATGACAATTTTTAATGAACTAAGTAATTATCAAGACACTTACAGCACGGGTTTCAGTTATATATTTTACAGGATGTAAATTAAAGTTTTATCTTAGTGCTGGTGTACAAGCATCCTCCAGGACCTTTCTACACTTGAAAGCACTCCTACACAAGTTATTCACACCTTCCTGATGGAACTGTAAAGAGCAGCAGTCAAGGAGGTTGCTAAGGCACAAAACAGCAGTAATTCATATTCTGCTGTCCAGAACTGGCTGGGAAGAAAGTCAAAACAGGTGAGCAATGAGAAATTTCTGAAAACATTTCAGAGATGGACTGAAAGACAGTTCTGCAGTAGATTTGCTATGCTTGTAACTTTCCAGGAAAAACATAAATGAGCTCTAGCAATGTTACATTTGGTACCTATTGCAGACAGAGGATAAATAAAGATTCTCCAATAGTCTTGGCAGACAAATTAAATGGCTGTGAACCCATAAGGAGAGGGGGAAAAATCCTGTGCGATAATAAAGGGGGACAAATTAGGAATTCTCTTTCTTTCCTAGATTTTCAAACATGTTAAGTTCAGATTATTTTTTCTTTAGTTGCCTAACTCATACTCAGGTCTGAAAAGAAATAGATAATATGCCTGTTTAGTTTATTCAAACCACAGAAATAGAAAAAAGGGGTTTGATGTGATCTGAAATCACCTCGGAGAATGACTTCCGCTGTTACTCTACTTTTGTATTTACCAGGTTCAGAATCTGTTAAAGCATGGCTTGGCACATGTATCTAGCTCTAGGGTACCATGTGTAACATTTGGAAGTTTTAAATAAACTTTCTCTGGTTCAAGGTATAAGACATTATAAATATCTAGCAAACAAACATCTATTTTGCTTTTCAATGGGACTAGATAAAAATTATATATGGAACTAAGCAAGAATCTTTAGGACAAGATAATGCAGCTGACATAACTGTTCTTTAGCATTTCTAATAATAAAATCCCATATAACTCTTAGGTTTCCCAAAGGGGTAAGAAGATACCTGCTATCCAGTGAACAACTTGGCTCTAATTCCCATAGAATGCTTAAATATTCTCTTTAGCCTTCAGAGTTTTCTGTTGTCTTTTCCTTCCACCTATAAATTTATCCAGACATTCATTGTAGCCTTACCTAATATTCAACCATTATTGACTGTCTGCCTGAGGTTTTATCGATGAGAAGTATTTATTCACTGAAAAGTATAGTGATGAAGCAATAGCTACAAACCTCTGCAAGTTCTGTTCCTGCATCTAGAAGGGGGAAAATGCACTGGACAAAACCTCAAACTTTTGCATTCCTGGAAAAAACCTCGATCTTTATTCATTCCCACAGCAGTAATAAGGAAAAAATAGCTTTGAAAGCAACAGTTCTTATTTTCCAAGTTAAGTATCTTGTCATCATTCACATAGCTTAAAGAGCAAATTCAAGATTATGAGTCCTGAGCTTGTGATTTAAAATTGCACACCTAATTTGCACAGCTTCCTTTCCCCAATGCACAGAGATTGAGAAATACTGCTTTATGCAGATCTGTCCATATTTAAGTATAATTTTTTAATAGATATCAAATAAAAATTTCAACTGTGTTCATATCATATAATATATCTCTTGAATGGAGTAGTGCTGTGAAAACTGTAAAGCACCATCAGAAACATGATGTGTTTAACAATGTAAGAAAGACAATAAAGTAACTGAGCAGCAAACACAAGAGGTTATTTCCACTTAGTAATGCTTGTTAGGTCAGTTGTCTTTTTCTAAGCAGAGGACATTTGACCCTTCCAGTGAATAGAATTCACTAAATTGCTTCCTGTTTCAGAATCTGTGAAACCACAGGGTGAACATCCTCAGGAAACCCAGGTAGGTTGACTATGGCCAAAGTGGCTGCTTCAGGAGCAGTTTGTGCTAGTGGAAACTTGATTTGCAACAGGGTAAAGGTTGAAAGCTCAAAGATCATGAAATACAGACAAAATAACAATACAGGCAATGACTCTTCTGCTTTTGCAAAACTCATATGAACAAAAAGGTACCTGAATTCCTCTTCTGTACCACAGTGAAGAAAAGAAGTTCAATGAGAAAATATTTATCTTTGAAGAGAGAAAAAAATTAAATAAAAAAGCAATCATGCTAGCTTGTTGCTAAATTTCTAACTTGACAAAATAAATCTTACACAAGTAGTGCACATACAAGTGGTAAGGTTTACAAGACAAAGCAGAAAAGAACAACAGGCCTTTATGAAACAGGGGTTTCATACAGCAGGTATTTCTGGGGTTTGAGCAATTTCTGTCTCCATTTTGAGGTATAAAATGCCAACCATTAGGTGCTAATAAGCAAAACATATGTGGAATTCATAAAATTGGAGTTGAATTATATGTCAGTCTGATGGCAAGTAAGTTAAAAGTTTGGGTTTAAGTGATGTCTTCTGATTGCTATTAGGTGAGCTCTGTTGGCCACATTCTCCAGTCCTGTGCAGGCATCCCACTGCTGAATGGTGACCAAACTCACAAAAATATTGACAACATTAAAAACTGGTGCTGTAGACCACACATGTAGTTCCTGTATTCTTTTTTAAGTATTCATTTTTTTAAATGTAAACTTCATATAGAACTTACTTAATGTTTAGATGTATAGACATCTGAAATATTAGGTGAAACCTATACTTCTAAAATGGAATATACACTTAGAGGTATTTAGTTTAATTTTACGTCAGCAATTTCATCAACAATTATACATATAACATGAAATAAGTACCCGATTTTTTTTACTCATTTATTTTCAAACTAATTTTTAGCTTATTATACAGAGACAGTCCCAAGTCACTGTGGACAAGTACTTAAAAATATTGAAGACCAAATAAAAGATATTTTTAAATTTTATTCTTTATCTAGTAGGATAGCATAATTTTATTTTCTCCATGGATTTGGAGGGTTTTATTGTTTACTTTAAATGTTTAATTTTTATGACATTTTTATGTCTTCTCTGGCTATAGTAACATGGTGCTTGATATTAGTAGTCAACTATTAGTGTTAAGTTTGTACCCAAGGCCAACAGCTTGAGCCATGGTAACAATAACTATTGTGCCTGCTCTGGGAATGAAATTTGTCAAATGTTGTCAAAAACTTTAAAGCAGACTCTGTTATATAAGTTTCTGAGTCCATTGTTTTCTTGTACTGTTGAAATAGGAGTGACATTTGTATATTGTTTAATAATCATAACAAATTATTTTTAATAAATATTTTTGTTATGTAAACAGCTTTGTTGACAATACCACAGTTCACCTAGAAATCTGGTGCTTGGAATTTTCATTGACACCTATCTATAGTTAAATGTACTGCAAGAGAAACCTCAGGAAACCATATTTTCCTTTTTGAAAATAATTTCTTTCCCTGAATTGCTAGCAACACAAGCTCTTCTGCAAATATCTCCGTAGACAAACAACCCAAGCTTTAAGGAACAGCTTCCTCGGCTACTCTATGTATTATATTTAACCAACACTTGCAACAGATGCACTGACATAAGAAGTGGAACTAAACTGTGTGAAAAGGGTGCTTACTGTGCTGAGACACACACACAGACCTGTGTGTGTATGCCCAGGGAATTTACACCCTCTACCACACCAGTGCTGTCATATTTTCCTTAACATGAGGTGACTCACCTTAATACCTACAGCAGGTATTAAAGTTCCCTGTGCTGTCCAAGAGCATATTCTCACCCTGTCTAAGGAGATCAGTAAAAGACACAATCACATCCTAAACTTCTGTTCTCAGAAATATTAGTTGGGCTGGTAGAATTCCTGAACTAAAATAAAGCAGACCACAAAAGATTTTAGTAGTGTGTGACATACACACAAGGAATATGTGAGTTGTATCTGTGCAGTCCACCAATTTAATTGAATAAGTGATCTTGATGCATGGAAGACAATATTAAGCCTGCACACTGTGAAAACACTGTACTTCATGCTTGTTTCAAAACAAAGAGCCAACTAGATCCAACTCATCCCTAGGTAAAAATGTTTATCTTTCCAGTGACTCCATGAAATGCTTAACTCTGTTTATTCAGGATAATTGGGATTTGACCACATTAAATAGAAAAGCTATAGTTTAGAAGATCTTACTTCTGATCTACAAAGTAGGAGCTATAGTCTTAGAATGGTTATTGTTCTCAGCAAGATGACAAATCTCACCCTAAATTTAGAGAATCTATATTTAAAGTCTGAAACCTAAGGAATCTGAAGTTTTCAGTAAGAAGTTCATTTCTGCATAGCATTTTGCACAAATGCTACGTACTTGACTCAAACTAATATAGATGCCACAGAATCAGACAGAAACACAAAGTTCTCCTTGGTTATCATTGTCACTAAGAAAGGGAAGTAAAAATTAAACTTGACTCATATTCCATTGATGTAGAAAGCAGGAAGGAAGTCAGTTGATGCCACTGCAAAGTGATAAAAACAGTAAAGTGGCCCGTCAGTCTACCAATTAAGTGAATAGGCACATTCGGGATAAATAAACGTGTGATAAACCTACTGAGTTGTAAAAGAGAATTCATACATTGTACAAAGCTACTTTAGAAGTTTAAGTACCCAGTGTGTTCTTATAAAAGTAGAGGTAATGCAGAATTAAGAAATGTGAGAGGTATAGTTGGATTGCAAAACAAAACAACAATGATAAGAGTTCTAAAACAAGCTTAATTGGTATTTCATTGTAATTTCATTTGAAGGTAAAATACTTAAATTCTGTTATCAGTGTTGTCATCAACTTATTATCCATCATTAACTCCAGGCTAAATCTGCTGGCTGCCTTCTGTTACAATTTCTTACTGTTTTCTTGTCTGAGACAGTAGGTTGCACTATTAGATACCTTGCATGCATTAGAGTGCAATAAACTCATATTTCTTTCTCTTTCTCTAGTAAAACCCAGAAAAAATTTTAAAAGTTAAAATAACCCAAAAATCCCAACCCCCCCAAAACACCCAGTCTGCCAGCAATACAGTATTTGGATTAAAAACAGTTTCTTGAATGCAAAAAGTCAAGGTGGAAACTGTCTACTAGAATTAGCACACTAGGGAATTTTTAAAGAACCAATAATCAATTTTTTTTTCCTGAAGTGCTGAAAGAATTTAAACCAGATGAATTTAGATGAATTTTATGTGGCTGTTACAAAAAAAAAAAAAAAACCCTGAAAATCAAAATTCCTTTTCACAGGCAAGATTTTGTTATAAATACAAGTCAATTACGGTAGCTTGCCTCAGTAACAGCAGCCATTATTTCTATATGTGACATCCACAAGGAAGATATCAAGGGAAAACCTTAAGAATATCCCAAAAATTAAGTCTTAAAGGATATGCAAAAGAATGAGAATTTCTGTTACTGTTTATGAGTATCTGCTCTATGGATTATCAGAAGCCTTTGCTTCCACAGGTTGGTCTAGTTTGTCACTTTTCACCAGTCCTAACTGCATATACAGAAGATGATAGAGAACAAACACTATTACAAATGATGAAGTAAAAATGCCAGTTACAGGCAGAAAAAAAAAACAAAAAACAAAAACAAACTAACCCCCCAAACAGCAAAACAAAAACTCCCAAACCAACCAACCAAAAAAACCCCAAAAACCCAGAAAAACCAACCAAAAAACCCTAAAATGAACAACAACAAAAATTTGAAAAAGCAAAAAACCAACAACAAAAAACAAAAACAAAACAAAAAAAAAAGCCAGAAAAAACCCAAACAACCAGAAAGAAAAGAAAAGCACGAAATGTTCTCTCTCTTCTTTTTTTTTTAATGTTCTCATTTTTCTATGTCTACGAAAGGAACAAATCAAGATCAAAAGTACACTGTGTTCTAAATTAAGACAGAGATGAGTGAAAATATGTTTTTATTGTGTGCTAAATGTGTTGAAGGAAAAGTTTCTGAAAGAACGGAGGTTAGATTAGGAAACTGAAAATTCAATAATAGATGTTAAATTAGATTAAGTAACAAAATATCTGAAGCACTGATGTATTAAAAACCCAACCAAGCAACAGAGAAACCTAATGCAAATTTATTTGCTGCTCATAACGTTATGTAATTTGAACAGATAAGCCCATTCTGCTGGAATGCCAGAAAATAGGGTAGCAAACACTACCTGTTTGAGCGTATCTGTGTCTTATCACAGCCACACTGCTGCTCTCACCAGCCCTGGAGCCTGCTCTCTCCCCGAGCCCAGGGTGTGACCAGCCAAACTAATAACTATTCACTGAGAGAAAAAGCTGCCTTTACGATTCTTCCCCCTTGCAAAAAACCCTCGCACACCACACCCCCCTCCCAAACTGAAGAGCATGAGTATACGTGTATCTCAAGGAACAAACAGTAAAAAAAGTAATGCTTCTCTTGTGCTTGCTACTGAAGTGCTCCTATTTTTACTCCTGAGCTGACAGAAGCTCAGGACAAACCCCAAGTTATTTGTTTTCACAGGTGCTTTTCCTATCCTTCCCAGATTCTCATTGCCTAATAACAAATGCAAGGGAGGAAAAGACCACTGACTATTTATTCCAGAGAGGGAAATTGTCACTGCCTTTTTAGGTTGTCCAGGGCTCCCCTCCCTCAGCAGCCTTCAATTTGTAACTCCAGTGACAAAAAGCTGGGAAAGGAACAAGTGAAATAAAGAAAAGGAATGACTCTAACTTCACATCTCACTGCCTTGAGTAGTGGGCCAAGTATAATCAGAGCGAAATCTGCTTGTACAAAGGGATGATGTAATGTTTTCCTTCCTCACTGACTGAGGGAGTAGGAAGAAAAATGATGGGTTGCAAGTTTCTCTAATTTGTTATGACTTTAGATTCTGGTCAAATGCAACTGGCATCAAAAAAAGAAAATAAAAAATAAAACAACTAAAACCCACTCATACTGAAGAGAATCAAATCCCATGATCTATTCTATGCCAGAAATCCCTCAGTTCTCTTGGATCCCTGCTCCTTTTTAGGATGTGTGTTTGTGTAGCATGCAATTTACAGCAGTATACAGTAGACAGTAGCTTGAGTGAAAAATAAGGCTCAGCTCTCACTCAGTGACCAAAGAAAACTGCTAAAATTGAAAGCAGAAACAATATTGAGTCACATAAAAAACAAACAAATGAATATATTTCTTAAAAATTTGCTTGAGAAAATGAGTAATCTGCAGCTGATTCTAAAACAAACTGGATGGAATAAGTAGCAGATAATTCTAAGGATGAATGATTTTATTCAGTAGCGTAAGGTTCAATTAAAAAACCAGAGAATGTAGATGCCCCCAACTGCTTCCAAAATTTATTATTATTATTTTTATTTTATAGGATTGTTACGTTTTAAGAAATACATCTATTAGGTCAAATACTACCCAGAAATCTCCAGGAAGATTTTTTTCTCATTAAAAATAGATATTTATTCACTTTCCCATTTTTCTAAATTTATATTCTCATATCACTGCTGCAATTCCTTTGAAACTGTAAGGCTTCATGTATTAATCAGCAAAATTAAATATTATTTTAAAGAAACACAAACCAACTTATTTTTCTGGTCCTGTAATGAACAAATACAGCTTTGTATGAAGAAGAGAGGAATCTTTGATGAAAAAAATAAAAATAGTTAAATGCTAAATCAATTGGGGGTGAGAGATGAAATTAACATTTTTATATAGGAACAAATTACTGAGGTGCACTTATTCCACAAAGATATTCTTAGCCTGTGGAGTGAAGATTCCAGCACCTGGAACTCATTTGCAGTGATTAAATATCTGTATTGTTATACAAAAGTGAAATCCAATTCCATGAACTTATGAAAAATTTTCAAAAAGACTTATATTTATTTTTCGAAAGACAAGGAAGCAGAGTGCTCAAAGACTTAGAGACTGAAAGTGATGAAAACAAGAAAGGTAATCTCTAAGTTTTATTGCCAGATGTTGCTGAATTAAAGGGTTCCAGACAGTATACCAGACAAGCAGCTATAGAAACAAGACCAAGAATAGTTGAGTTGTTGCTATCCTTACAAAATATCTAAGCTTCAATTTTCCCTCTGATTTTTACCTTATTGGTAAATCACTTGTTTAATTTTTTTAAATGATGTGAGCTTTCAAATGAGTCAGAAATTTCCCCTGATGTCTCTTGTGCACCTTCTGTGGGGCTTCTCTTCTAGTTTTCTCAGCATTTTTTTCTTCAGATTTCAGAAAACTAAACCACCCCTTTGTTATATCCTCCAAAACTTGCCTGAATTTCTGTTTGAATCAAAATGCATTACAATTCAAAATCAGAAACAGGCAGAATAACTCACCACTGCCATAAAAGAGGTAGTAAATAGAAGACTTCGGTCAAAGACAGCACTGAGGCAATAACATTAAATTAATCTAATTATAAACTTACATGCAGACTTCTGCAGTTGTTTATCAACATGCAAGCATCCAGGGTCCCAGCTTCATTTGACTGATGTTAGATGAATGGAACCCACATTTCCATATGTGTCTATGAACCTCAAATGATCTGCTTTAGTGAAAAATAGTTCCCTTGCTCAGCTGGATAATGCATGTTCCTATTCATCCAGGGTATCTAACCCATGTAGATGAAGGTGAGAAGGATTTTTAAAAAGGGGTTTTTAAATATTGATTGAAATACAAGGAAGCTTCTTCTCAAAAAAAAAGCCCTCATGGAGTCTGTTAAATCTGTAAAACTGGAAATGAAAGCCTGAGCAGCAACTCACCAACCCAGAAACCCTAGACACGGAAAACTGTTTCAAATTACATGGACATCATTTGATGTTGATGAAATTCATGAGACTCACTGTCATGAGTGGACCTAACTTCTGCATGGATGGGAACTAGTCACTCACACATATGAGCAAGCAAATAAAATAGCTAATTGAGCTACTTCCTCTACAGAAGGGGAAAAATAATTATTAGTATTTTGCCTGTAGTAGCTGAGTACCTTCTAATCACTTATGAAAAATTTGGGTCATGAAATTTTTCTAAAAAATAACTCCATAACAGAAAAAACCCTAAAGACATATTCTACCATCACAATGGTGATAAACCCATTGTCTTTAAAGAAATAATTCACATATATGTCATCTGTTTAAATCATCTACCAAGCTACTGTCTCCTTTGCTAGCAACAGGGTTGCACTAATTTTAGCAAGCTGAGGAAATATTCAGCATTTTATCTGAAGTATTTAAGAGAAAAAACAATTCCCAAAGAGCTGAGTTGGCTCAAAAAAGAACCAGAATTTTCCACTTCAGTGCAGGCAAGTGACAAGGATACTGTCATATAAGGATTTTCTTTTTATAACTCCAAGAATCCTGAGTTCCAATATATGGAATATATGGTTCATATATATATATATATATAGTATATGTATATATATATAGAGAGAGTGTATATATATATATAGTATATGTGTGTATATATATATATAGTATATGTATATATATAATATAGACCACGTATACAAGCTCTGTCTATTTGGAGGCTCACAAGTGAATCTTGCAGTCACTAAGATTCGCAATCAACTTTTGTTCCTAGACCACTGCTGGTCTACACAAAGTAATTAATTAACTTTGTCTTTTTGCTACACCAGATCACTCAGGTATTTTTAAAGATGTTTAACAAATTCTAGGTGAAATCTTTGAGCAACAGAATAGGTCAGAGGAAAACAAACACATGATTATTAAGCCATCATTTGCTGGTTTCTTCAAAGTTCAGTTATTCTGATGTACATGGGTGTATGAAAGTCTTTTTGTTCCTTCAAGACAGAAGACGGTCTCTCATTTTGTGAAATATAACCTAAAGTAATTCTTTTTCTTTCACTGTGGAGATAAAGAATAAATTTCAGTAAATCAAAACAATGTCTTTACAACTTATGTTGTCATGATGTAAGACAGGGTATAATTTTTCAAGACACAATATAACCATACTTATATGGCTAGACAGACATACATAAAATACAAAAGCTTTACCTGCATAGTACAGCTTGTTGACAGGAATCTCTGTTGACAGTTCAGGCTAAGCTGGAGTAAGAACCCAGCTGCAATGCCCTATCTTGGTTTCTATATTGTCACTGTCCCTGCGCTTGCTGGGGCACCTATTGCATTCTCCAAGATAAGACACCACTGTATTTTTTCCTAGTATTGCATTAGTTATGTGTAGGTCCTTTTGAGAGAGAACTAAAGATTCACTGGAGAATTATCAACATTCAAAAAATTTAGACTGCATTATACTACAAACTCAGAGCATGCAGACCACAGAAAAAACTGTGCTTTAACCTGCATTGCAGACATCAAAGTTTTAAACATGGGAATGCACAGACAGTTTAATGCAAGCCCCCAATCTGAGCAAGCTATTTTTCTGAGAAGGTGACAAATGTAAACAAACAAACAGCACAAGGATTTGTGCTCTACATTTCAGTGACAAAAAAAAA
>WEIU01014371.1:22399-41795 GCA_013389925.1 Aegithalos caudatus
TTTTTTTTTTTTTTTTTTTTTTTTTTTTTGTCATTAGCATTTGGGATATTTAGCTTCAAAAAAGAACTAGGCATTATAAAATAGGGACTTATATTTTGGATAAAATACTGGAAGTGTTCAACTAGTCAATGCTTCTACAAATTCCTTTAATTTGGCTTAGACTGTATGACAGTAACAAGAATAGAAAGAACAGTTTAAAATTGACGTGCACAACTGTGTACCAGTGACAAATACTTTGATTTCTGTGGATCTTTTTTTCTTCTAGTATTTGTGATTATGATTTAATTTTGTAAGTCATGTGTGCTAGTTCTACCTACCACAAACAAGTCACAATATGTCCAAATAGAATTAAATCATTCTCTAGGATTATTTTTCAATGCATTTGTGAGATAAACTTTGCATACTAAAAGCTTAACCCTGGTGTCTCCTCAGGTAAAAATCTCTTGTGTTTGGAGTTTGAATTTTACCATAATAGGGACTAAAGACTGAAGAACTGATACCTCTCCTTAACCTGCTGTTATAAGAGCCCTTTGGAATTTCTGTGCTAATCTAACAGCTCTTTTGTTAAACTATAGAGCAGTGAGAGGGGGGTTTTATGCTTTGTGTTATATTGTGAAAACATTAGCAAATGAAATAAATGTGAATTTGGCTTTTTAGCACTTAGAATTATTCACTTTGAACTGTAAATTATTTATGGTACTCAAAGAGACACTTTGTAAATAACAGGAAAGCCGCAGAAATCAAATGCAGATTGTGGTATTTAGTCTTGTCTTGCTATCATTAACCATTTCAGTTACACAACATGTTTCAATAAATCAAGCACATCTTTTAGACATCTCCGCTAAAGGAATTAGAAAGCAGCAGAAATAAATGAAGCTGTCTACAAGTGACAGCTACAAAGGGAAACCCAGAGAAGGAATGGAAAAAAGGTACTCCTGCGAGCAGATGATAAAGCAGATGCTGTAAAACAACAGGGGGATTGCACCATTTCTTCTCCAGAACTGATGATCGTTTGATAAACAGCTAGTCATGCTCCTGGAAAACCCTGTCCATCAGTGCATATCGGTACAAATTAATGATGACATGTCCTGATTAAACTTGCTGTGCTGTGAAATGCAATGCATTATCTGCATGGCAGTAAGTGAAGAAATGCTCTCAGGGAGTAAAAGAACAAGGAAAGTCACACATCTCAGGTTAGGTCCAGAGTCATAGCTGCCCGTGGTGAGGTAGGTGTTTAATTGACAAAACCAGTCTTGACTTGTGGGTTTTGCAGTCTATAGCTTTTTGTTCTGTTAATTGGAAAGAGATGTCTTGATAATGCCGTTTCTGTAAGCTACAAGTCAGTTCTCAAAACTTTCAAAGTCTGGAATCTCTTCCTCAAGCAAACCTTAAATAAGCTTGCACCCTGTGTACATTAACAAGAACTCCCCCTTTGGAATAAAGTGAAAATTTCAAACATAGTGGTGAGACCACAACATCACCCACCATGAAATGAGCTAAGTAAATTCTCAATGAGAATTTGAGACCTCTCCCAAAAGTTCGTTTTCTAGAGTAAAAAGCAAGCAATTTTATAAATCTAATGCAAATAAATTTTTTTTAAAAATTAAAACTTTCATTTGGATTTTTCTTGTCTAACATACAGAATGAAAACATTTTTTGTAAGAGATAGTTATTTATTTTAAAAATGGAAGTCACACATTTAACACCACTTAGCTTTCCTTGCTTTACTAAAGCATTTCTGACATAACTGATAAATAATTCTGTATGAAGTTCAGAAACTTTTGCCTCTTAAAGACAGGTTTGCTGAATTAAAGATTCCTTCCAAAATAGGTAGGTTCTCTTGGGGATGGGAGTCAGACTTTGAGATTCATACTGCTCCTGAAAGGAAGGACCACTCAAGGCAGTAAGAACAGCACTGTCAGTACAGCTAGCAGAATCTGGAATTTCTTCTCACATCTGTAAAACACATTAAGGGCTGTAGAGTCAGACCAGATAAGGCAGCCTGAAATACTTTACAGAACAATTCCTTACCCTGATTTTCCTTTAACCAACCTTCCAGGCTGGGTTCTAATCTCATGTAAAATCTAGAACAATTCAGCTGATTGTTGTGAAATTGCATTACAATAAATGAGATTCCAGTCCAAATGTTGGCATTTCTGCAAAGAAAATGCACAGGACAGCAACAGAGATATTTCCTCTACACTTTCATTCAGGGAACAGACTGCAAAAAATAAAAGATATATATCTTGGGAATCTTGGGAGAAGTAAAATATTGAATCCGTTTAGTGCTTAGCTTTCTCTGTGCATACTACCTGGTCAGCAAATGGGTGGAAGGTGAAACATATCCATTTCCCTGAAAAAAAAATATATACTGCAAATAGATACTATACAGTAAGTTCTTTGAAATTTTAGTTCCTATGTTAAGAAGGTCTGAAGATCTAGGAGAAGAATTAGCTGTACAGGAAAAGAAAGAAGCAAGGCGTGCAGCCAGAGACAGTGATGAAACACATTGAAAAGATTTATCCAAGAAATCACAAAATATCAGAAGTAACCTTTCAACTACTCTTAAATACTTTTCCTAAGTTTTATTCAGAGATGTCCGGCCAGTGAGCCACATTAGAGAGGGGATGGGGTCACCAGTATTATGTAGATTTAAGACAGTGCTTTCTTCATCAAGGAGACACTGGGAAGGCTGCAGAAACCAGGTTATTGAAAAGGCAGCTGATCCAGGAGGCTGTAGCTGGTGTGTTCCCCTGACCTGACTGCAGAGCCCGTGACAATCCAGGCACAACTTGGCACAGGGAGGGCCCTCAGCTTGTAGGCAGCCTCTAACACAGTGAAATGAAAGACAAAGCAATTTTATTCCCCCTTTCTTTCTTTCTTTCACCTGGACTTCAACCTACTTATTTTATTTCTGAAACAGAGGTTTTAATTAAAGCTACCTTCTATACAGTGCACTGAACTTCACCTCTATTGCAAATAACACATTAATTTCCCCTGACTCCAAGTAATCTTACTTTCTCTCTATTATCCCTGAAAACATCTTACCTGGGTGAACACCAAGGGGAAATAACAGGTAGGGGCAACAAAACTGAAGTAGCTTACTGGAAGTTATGACAAATTCTACATTTTGTTATTTCTCTTCATTTTTAATATATGTGCTTCTTTATTCTTGCAACTTCCCCCACTAAAGTTATGGAATGAGCTTTAGCAATGCAGCTTCTCACTGGAGGAATGGAAATGAAACAAGTGACAGAAATGTAGACAGCAGATAAAATAAACAAAGCAAACTGAGAGAGGAGTATGTGATCCAATTCCTCACTACAGTGCCACTACAGTGTCTAGGGAGGCACTTTAGGCCAGGAATCTCTCTTTGTGACCTCAGGTAGTCAGATTTAGCCTTCAAGTTCTAACCTTGCATGCCAATATCACAGTTAGGGTATTTTACCTGAAAATTCAAGTCAAAATCCAGACTAAGTTTTTTTGCATCTTTCTTTCTGATCCTGGATCAGGCCACTGGCAAATCAATTAAATGTTAAAAAATTTCACAAGGCCAGCTTCCCTGGATGCAGGAGAAAAAGGAAGCATGCAAACTTGGTCTACTCAGCATCTTCCTAAGAAGTCTCCAGTGTTGCTGGATCTGGGATTACACATGTCCATCACACCTTTTTCTTTTTTCTTTTTTTAGGCAGAAGTGTATTTGGGATTTTAAAGAAGTACACCAACAGCGCCCTCGTGAAACAAGCATTTTATAATTTCTTCTATTTGTGGGGAGAATGCAGTGGGAAGAAGTGAAATCTCCATATAACCCAGTTATATGGTGATTGTTGGTTTTGACCAAGAGAAGAGAGAATGAATGACAAGTCTCAGAACAGCAAGCTAAGTCTGTGACAGAGTAAATCTTCTAGCTGAGTTCATGTTTCCTGCAGATCATGTACAGATGGGACATGCAATGTAATCATCAGTGGGCTATAAATCCATCTGCCAACATAAAATTACATAGATATATCTCTGCTGGCCTAACATTTAAATGATGTAGTAGTGGAGCAGAACTCCCATTGTGCTAGATGCTCTAACCCACAGAACATGATACCCTTCCCCCCATCCCTAAAAGCAAACTTGTAATTTAAAAGCTGTTAAGTACAGATAGAGAACAGTTCTGATAATAGTTACAACATGGTCTTTTTGTACCTAGTTGAAGGAAGGATTTGAAGGAAGGCAACAGATTAGCAATGTAGACATTTCCACAGGAATTTTGATTGTGTATTAAATATGCTAAAATTGCCAATATATTTGCTTTAAAATCTGAAACTACTGGCTAAAGAATATTGCCATGGCTTGACCATGAATGTAGATCATATGAATAATAATTTGCCTTTCTACCAAAGAGATTTTATGAAATGAGAGATCTTAACATTAAATGTTTTTAGCATAGACATAAAAACACTTTTTGTCAAAGTAGATGTAAGCTATTGAAGGCCTCATAACTTAAGACAAATAAATAACCTGTACCTGATGTTACCAGAATGAAAGCAAAGTGGGGGAGGGGTGTCAGGGAAGAAAACCTTCTGAGAATGGTTCCTGACAGAAGATAAGATTGTGAACTGACAGACCAGGAATCCTTTAGAGGTGAACTCTGAATGGATCTGAATAGCAAAGAAAATTTACAAGGGCTGTGACTCAGATCAAAATAACAAGTACTTCTAATTAGAAGTGTTTGAACAAAGCAAAGGAAGCAAACTAGCAGATGGAAAAGAAAGTGATGGGAAAACAAACAAAAACTTCAAAGATTGAGGAGAATTAAGACAATCAATTATTATTTTATGACTGAAGATAGAA
The DNA here is from genome assembly GCA_013389925.1 of Aegithalos caudatus. NCBI lineage: Eukaryota > Metazoa > Chordata > Aves > Passeriformes > Aegithalidae > Aegithalos > Aegithalos caudatus. The sequence goes on from WEIU01014371.1 coordinate 27,239, forward strand.
CAGTAATGATAGAGAAGTCAAAGAACTGCTAAGTAGGAATCCAGCTTAATGGCATGGCAATATCTGAATGAAACTGAGAAATAATGAAAATCAAACAAATAAGGACAAGAACCTGGTATCTTCTCTATATTCAGTATTGTCACATGACAAATTATTGCTTCAAATAAGTATTCTCAGCCTTTCTTTACCACTAGATTAGAGCAACGAGTTAACTAAAAATATTTTTATAGTTGTACATGCAACGGTTTTTTAAGGAATAAGACTAGCAGTTTTTAGAAAATTCAAAATTTTTAGGTATTAATAAAAAATGCCACAAAATGTTTCTATTTGATGTTTTAATATGCTGCTTCACACTAACTGTTGATTAACATTTTAATAATACTGAAAAAATGAGCCATGAGATTGGCTTTATACATAAAACAGAGCAAGCTTGCAGGTGTGCAGTCAGTGCCAAAAAAATTACAAAACAGAAGTCGGAGTACACAGACATTTAGCTGATACCGCAAACAAAAGGCGGTATGTAAATGTAGGTTGAAGATGTACTCTTTGTACACCATTTGCATAGACCTATGAGATCCTAATAAAGGTTTACACACATACCAGCTTTTAGGAAAAAAAAATTAAATGTTTTTATATAGCACCTAGCCCTGGCTATTTAAGCACTGGCAAAGGCCTGACTCACTACTGCGTCACTGCTGTTTTAAGCATGAAAGACAAGAAATCCAACAGCAGCAGCTACTTTAGGCAGAAATAATTAGGAGTGGGTTGTGTTATGCTGTACATAGACCTGGTTTTTGCAGCACTTTGTCAGGGCCTCTTAAGGCTACAGCACAAAATTTCTTACCAAGTCAAGATTCTGCTGAAGTCCTAAAAGTTCAAAGCAACTATTTATTCATTCATACTCAAGTTCGGTGTTACATTACCCCAGCAGGGTGATTCAAGCATTAAGGGTAGATTTTTAAGGCTCTGAATAGTGAGAAGAGGCACAGTTACACATAGAAACCATAAAATTTACATGTGAATTGGCAGATGCAAAATAAAACAGTGATGTGTGAACTCCACCTAGTTGGAACTTGAAAATTCGCAGGTCTTTGAGATTCAGAGGGTGGAGTTTAAGACAGGTCCATAACTGCGCAGGACTCTCCTATAAAATTGCTTATAGCACTTACAGTGTTTACTAGAAAACGAGTCTGATTTGTTCCTTAACCTGAGAAATTAAAAGCTTCCATTTCTCAACCTAGTGCCTAAACACCAACCTACAGGATTATGTAGATGAAAACATATTCTAATACAGCATGTTGAAGCTAATGCCTTTGAAGATGGAAATACAGGATTGCTAAGGACATAGAAGAGTGACAAAGGAAAACATGAGCACTCTGCTGAAAGGAAGAGACCTGGTGACCTCATTTCGAGGCTAACAGTGTGAGGAAACTTCACAGGTGCAACCATTCAGGAGGTTTTTACAGATGTGTGAATGCACATAACTTCTCAATCTCTTACTTGAACTTCTTTGCAGACAATTTAAGTGGGGCAGGAAGGATGTTCCTAGCCCTTCCACAAGAGAGGGATAAAACACAGGCTCTGTGTTTGCAGTGGCAAACCAAGGATTTCAGTGGAGTTGGGACTTAACATCCACATCCTTAACTTCAGTTTAAGTTGTCTCAACGAAGGCTATATTTCAATCATAATCTCCAAAACTATGACTTAATATCACATTTTACACTAGGACTTTAAATGCTTTCAAGGGATCCACACTGGTGTACCAGAAATGCATAGCACATGTATAAGGGGAACCAGATCTGCCAAAATATTATCAATCCTCCCTCATGCAATTGTAGCTGCATATTCAAAGGATCATACCATAGGATCTCTCCAAATCAGTTTGTGAGCAAGTTAGAATGAAACAACTAACGAAACTGTCATTTGGCTAGAAGTCCAAACTCTGTTGCAAACTTCTACTGAGAACAGGTGGAATTGGCATGATGTTATTTTTTTCCTGCAAATCTATTTTACTGTCCTGTGACATTGGACCAGAAGGTATCTTGGGTTTCTTAAAACGTTTTTTTTAATTGCACTTATTAAAATCTGCTTTTATGCTGTGCTATTGCACTGTGCTTTGTGGACGAAGCACATAGTAGAAATAGTTAAAAATTACCATTTGTGCTGTATCTGAGATAAGAAAATAGCAGAAATATTGTGCAGACATATAAGCTTTAGCAGTGGCAAGCTACAGATGTATTTAATACCTACTTGTACTCTTGAATTCTTAGACAGGAGTCACCCTAGAAACGAATAAAGGGAGTTTAACCCTTTTCTGAACGTTTCAAATTCTGCCTGTGCAAGTCTGACTCCAGGAACTGAGCACTGCTGTCTGTTGTCAGCACAGTTTTTCTGGATACACCTGAATGCTTTCACTAGCTCTTGTGGTAATACATGTTTCCACATGCATACTAAAAGGAAACGATTGGCATCTGCCATAAGATTTATTTTTTTGCCTAAGATTCAGCAGACAAGCCAAGGAAAAACTATAAATCATTTTGCACAGACTAATAACTCTGACAGAGAAAGTTGTTATATCTTAGAAAGTGACAGGACTCCCATCAGAAGGGAACCTTATCTTGTGCCAAAGAAATGTAACATTTTCTTAAAGCCCCATTAACCTCATGCAAGTCCACTAACCTGGTGTTCCAAGATCATAAAAATAAGACTGATGATTGTCACAGCAAGAATTTTAACACAGTATCAATTGGGTTAGACATCAGGTAGACAGTACTTTGTGATAAAAGTACAGTGACCAAAAAGAAAATAGCAAAACTTTAGACAGTGTACATATTTTGGGTACCTTTGATGTAAAAAGAGTTCAGAGATTATCTGATATGACAGATATCACACAGCAGTAGCTGATAATTCACCCAAAAGATTGAGACATTAAAGATCACAGGATTTTGAGAATTACAGTGACATACATATGCCTTATTGACTGAATATGCCTATTGTGATTGAATGGTTTTCAATTAAGCTACAGTGTCTTCTGTACCTCAGAATAAAAACAAGTACTGTATCTGCCTTGTCAACAACTTGTTTTACAATGCCTTGTCTAAAACATTCTTCTGTGATTCACTTATTTTCTAGTAATTAGGATAATTTAATAATGTAATTTCCTTTCTTAGTTCAATGACCAGGTAGACTTGTACTGACAAATTAATCTGAAAAAAGAGAAACAATGAAAAAGCAACTCCTTAATGTAACACTTAGGAGATGAGTACCTATTAGAATATCAAAAATGCAGGTATTTTAAATAAATACTAGAATTTGATGAGCAGCCTTTTACTCTGCTGTCAACTATAGAGGCACAAAAGTTGAAAGTTTCATTTCAGGATCTTGAACAAATACAAGAATTAAAAAATTTTCTTAAAGGAAATAACAATTATGTTTGTAGTGACTTAAAAATAATATCATTTAATTCACATTTTGCTTTTTAATGTGAAAAGTCAGTTATACTACAATGCTAATCACTACATTAATTAACCAGAAATAATTAATCAAACAAAACTTCACATTTCCTTTTGACAGTCATATTTTGACAAAATATTTTGACATTTAAAAAATAAGTATTATTTTGCTCTGAAATGGGAATCTAGTGAAAAAAAACCTGATTGATAGGGGAAGGTAGGTTACCACACACAATTTAATGAATTTTGATGAAACAGAGGTTAAGGAATTTTTGACCAGCACTATTGACAAAGTATGAAGGCCTGAATTTGCATCTCAGTCCAAGCTTAGACTTTGTAAATCAGGCAGTTGGACCAAATCTCTTAAAGCTTCTTGAAAACTATTTGTATTGAAAGATTAAAAGAAAGATTTAGCTAGTTTTCCATAAAGAAACGCAAACAACACAACAAAACAAACAACAAAAGAGCCTTGGTATTATAGTCAAAGAAAACAGTGATTTATATCAATGAGGTAAAAGTTCCTTAATATATATCTATGTATTGTTGTAACAAGGTCTTACTACTGAGAAGAAAAGCCCAACACACCCATTTCCCCCCCAGATTCTCTCAAACTACCTAAATTAACAAGGTTCTTTCTTTTTTCCTTGAATAATAGGACCGAATTGAAACATATGGAAGTAAAGATCAATTTAGATGGAATAGATCTTCCTGCATTTGCTTGCTTATATATGTGTGTGTGATAAATATTTTATATCTGTCTGAATCAAAGTCTGAGTTCTTATCATTCTAAAAGATAAAAAGAGAGGTTTAGAACACATTCATATTTACTAAAAAACCCAACAAAAGAGGAAACAATCACATCACAAACCCTACACGACATCCTTTGCAACAGCTAATCTCGTGGTTGGGCAGAAGTTAGAGTGACAATGTTCATGTTGAAAAGTCCACCTCACCAGGGACAGAGCTATCATCAATCTCTCTCTGCAGGTATAAATAGTTTAAGGAAGAGTTGTTATTATCATGTGGTTTGGTTGGCCAAGCTTTTTTTGTGTACTTGATATAAATTGACTACAGCCCTGAAGATTACCAATTATCTTATTAGCTGGTACACAACTTGGCTCACATAGATGGTTTTCACCAAAAGAGTAAGAAGTGTTCACTTCCCTGTCCAAAAAAGCAGCTTATTAATGCAAATTTCCCTGTTCCTTCACAGCATGCAAATTTCACCCTAGGCAAAAAATAACCAACCAGAAGTTTATTTCAAAGAGGACCATCAGCAACTATGTATTTTTGTATCAACACTAGAATAAAATTTGACCTGAAAACATCAAAATCTTTCCTTCTCACTGAGACCCAGCAAATTATCTTCCATGTTTATTAGTGGCACCTCACGTGAAGCTGCTCCTTTACCATCAACACAACTACTCCCTTTCTATAAATAACAAAAGCCTGATGATTATCACTTACTCTTTGCATGAGTCACATTTAAGGAGAGCCCTGAGGTGCTTCTCAGGGAGTCTCCTTGAATCATGAATCAGAAAGGAAAGAAAGCAGCCTCTGAGTATCACCATACTCAGACTCTAAATGCCCAGAAGTATCATTGCCTGTATATTGTCTCAAGTTGTTAGGCAGCTTCACATAATGGCAGTCAATGGTCATAGAGAATTTTCTCTTCTTCAGAGGTATTTGTAAAATTCAGAGAACCCAATAATGGAAAATACAACTACAAGCAAAACAGAAAAGGTCAAACCTGCTTATTTCAAAATCAACTGAAAATCCATAGTCTGAACAAAAAGGAGGAATAAGAGCCATCAGGCTCCCCATGGCACAAGCACAGGCTGGGCAGACATCAGCAAACCCTGACAGACATGAGGACAGTTTCTACCTCAGTTGTTGCTGCACAACACACCCTCAGAGCCTCACATGCCACGGATTTTAAGCTATTACTTTATTTCTCATTAACAGCTTCCAGGTCTTGCCCATGTTTTATTCATTTTCCAGCCAGGGCTACAGTAAGGCTTTTACTCACCTCAGCAGGACCACAAGAAGTTTCCTTCCTTATGGACAGAGAGAAAACAGAATGCTTTCAGACCTGATGGAGCTGGAGACAAGCAGCAATTAGCTGACAACAGGCTGACACGTTCTTCACCGCTCTTGCATAAAACATTGAGCTATGTTCCTCTGGCCCACCTCAGATTTCTAAATTTATTTATTTATTTTCAGGCTAACCACTTATTAGTCTGAAAACTGCTGTTTTGCAAAGGCATATTTTCTTCATTTTCTCTTCAGGGTATGAAAAAAAATAGATAAAGTTCTGGAAAGTCCACTATTCTTTTGACAATCCTTCAGCTCCCCTTTGCTGTCAAGTCCTTCTCCCTTGCCATGAAGGGCTGGGTTGTACTGTCTACTTCAGCCCACATTTCTCGGCGTTTTCCTTCCCCCAAAGCAAGGAAATACTACATTCTTCCTTCAGCCTTAAATGCAAGGGCTCCCTAGATAAATGTAATTAACCCATTTAGGTAGCTCATTCCTGCTCATTAGCCCTGAGTGCCTTCATCTGGCCTCCCAGGTCCCAGGCAACCATTTTTGTGGATGCCACTGCACCACGCTTCACTTTGAGCATCTGTTTTCTTGTTCCATACCAGAGTTCTCTGATCTTTTCCTACTTCCTTGTCTAGAGATAATTCTTCCTGATTTTTTTCCCATTTTGTAGCGGTTCTCCCTAGTCACACCAACAGAGAAGTAAGGGACAACACCTCTTGGAAGTGTCTGTTTCCCAGAAAGTCTTGGTCTGCCCTCAAAGTTACAAGCCCCAGAAGCCAGCTGTGGTTGAAGGCAGTAACTTTCAGAATACCACTAGTACACTAAATCACTAATAATCACTAAAATGCTGTAATCTTGGCAAACAAAAATTAACCTAAAGATTTAGAGAAATACAAAAGGTATTTTTCTGCCTTTCTTACCACAGCTGATTATATTCTTTCTTACACTGATATTCTGAAACATGCTGAAATCTGTAAATTTATTTGCCTGAAATAATTTTGAATATTAGTTAGTCGTTGTTATGATGTACATATAATCCTAGAGAAGACTAAGATAAGACAAGAGTGAGCAAATGTAATAGAAAGTGTACTTCTGTTACAGAAACTAAGTATTTCCTGTTGTATCAGCGTCCTGAGCATACCAGCAGGTCACCTGGTCGGGCATGAACATGTATGTACGCACACCAACAAGCCTAAATCATGAGGTCTGACCCCTAGCTTTAAACAATTGTGCTGATTTGCACACAAATGTCTTATAAGTACTGGAAACAGTAATTCTCTATTTGTCTCTGCAAGAAATTATTCTTCCACTTCTTTTTAACAGGAACTCATGTGAAATGACAGACACTCTGACCAGTATCAGTTTTTTCCTGAGACATCATGTTCTTTTGTCATCACATTGCCCAATTACAACACAATGATCAAAGATTTGCAAATCTAGTGTCACATTTAATACCTACATATTTTAATTACTATTTATATTGCAAATGTCTTTAATGTAGCCTTAAGGATACTTCATTGTAAAGAGTAGAAGGTTTACAGATACCCTCTTCAGTCAACCTAAAAACAGTGCATCTCTTTCAGCTGTATGTAGATATATGCATATATTCTTTGTTTCACTTCTTACACCAATGAATAGTTTGATATTAGTTCTGTGCATACTGAAGTGAAGAAAAGAATTTTCACTTTTTAAGTTCTTTGTCATTAAATCAACCATTTTCTTTTCATACTGTTTTATGTACTCTAAGATTTTTTCTTCACAATCAAGACTTTCAACCTGAGAATGGTTTTAAATTATTAGAGGCCATGTTAAAAAATCCCAAACAACCAAGATTAATAGAAAGACAGTGTCTGCTATGAGAACTGTTAACTCAGTATAATGGCTGCTCTGTTGCATTTTGTTAGTGAAAATTTATACACACCGACCAGCAGATCTGATTTACTTTTTATATGTCTATTCAGAATTGTATGTAATTCTGATGGCATGGACTCATCTATTCCTCTTTACATAAACAAGTGTGTTGTGACCAACTTGCTATCGCAGACTGACACATTTAAAATGGCATACATTATTAAGTAATAGATTATGTATAATTTTATTTGTTTTCAGGGTTACAATGTTCATGAGATAATCATAGAGAACACATTATATATTGTTCTTAAACACATTTTTGCCACAAAAAGTTGAGAGCATTGGTAGAAAATCCTATGTCAAGTTATGTGAAAATATTTATCACCTGTAACCATAATTTCATAAAACCAATATACACTTTACGTAATATTATATCAGCAAAATCCTTCTTTTTGCAAATAACCTTTGCTCTATACTTACACATGTTTGTAATTCAGTGCATTAAATGCTTCTGTGTGTGTGTGTTTGCAATGCACAGGAAAAATACTAGTTTACTCCTATGGTAACTGTAAACGTCAACACCACTGGACCCAAGAATGGTGAATTACGAGATCCTAATTTTAGTGAATAATCACCCTCATATTTTTCTACCTAATGCTGAACAAAACATTAATTGGCATTTACCTCCTAATGTTTACAGAACATAGACTGTATATTTCAAAGACATAATCATTACCAACTATATATTGACTTTTATTTTAGTGTCTATTATATAAATTAGGACTCTGTTGAATTCTTATACTGAGGAACAAATAAATGATAGTAAGTTTGTTTAAATACATGCACAGTACCGTGCACTACAGCATGATGAAGTTTTATTTTTAAAATGGATGGATGAATCAATAGAAAAATAGATTTAATAAATAATTAACATTTTAAAGTCTGGATAAAAATGGGAAATCATGCATTTCAAGCAAAGTTTTCTTTTTCCTTGTTTTTTTATGAAATCTCTGAGAACTTAAGACATGCAGAGCTGAGAAGCAGCTCACTCTGAACAAAGAACAATGTTAAGACTGCACGAAAAGTTTTGTTTGAGATTGTTTATATGCAAGACTGAAAAAACTTGCCATTCTTGGACTTCCCTTCAACGTTAGACAGTGCTGTGCAAACCTCAGACAAATCCCTGTATTATGATTTCTAAGCTGTTAGGAAGTCTCTCAGAGAGCTAAGAAAGTTAAAACCTGAGCAACTGCCTCACCAAAGTTTATGACATGAAATGTTTGGATTCCAGATAGCAGACTACAAAAGAGTAATAGACAACAGTTCATCATTTCCTTGAGAGATTAACTTTGGGGATGAGTAATTATGGATGGCATAAATTTATAAATTATTATGACACAAAAAATATGTTTAATTTTCTAATATTTAAGTTCATATCTATGTCTCTATTTAGCATGTTACTACGTCTATTAACTTATGAAACAAATGAAAAGTAAGTATTTACTTGAAATTAATTTAATGTTCTTCCCTACCCCAACATTTGTCTGGACATTGACAACGCAATCAAAAGAACTGTAAATTTTCAGAAGTGAGGCTACTCCAGTGAGTTTGATTAATTATGCATTAACCCATTTCTCTGAAGCATCCTTCACTAAATCTTTGGTGGGAAATGCACTTTAATTAGGCATGAGCTTTGGTTATTTGTGTGCATATACACTATGCTATTGGTCAATGTGCAGAATGATTTAAAGTTTGCCATGTTACAAAGATGTATTGCTCATGAAAATAATTCTAGGGTTTCAACAAACACTGATGGCTAGTTTTGCAAGTACTATTATCTTCACTCAGCACGATCTTCTTAGTCTCACAGTTTTTGCTCAAAATTTCATCAACTTGTAATCTTAACAAAAACTTACACAAGAACAATCATGATCATTAGAATACTGTGCATATTGTTAGATGTTTTCAGCAGGTACAGTTACTCATGTACATAGGAGTTATCAGAATAAGTTAAAAGATTTCAATACTGAGTTGAATAAAAATATTCTCAGGGTAGGAATGAATGATAAACTAAAAATACAGGTTAATGAGACCTGCAATGATTTTACTCGTAAACAGGTCAGATTGACTATTCATGTAAAGACGTTTGATTGAAGAAATACTATTGAACTTATGACATATGGTTACTGTAGTAGAAAAAGCTGAAACAGAAAAGAGAGAAAATCAAATTACCCATGACATTCTCTTCCCATATTCCATGGCAGAATTAGCCCATAGATCAGTAAATGGTAACGCATGCAACAAAAAATATGCTGTATCACTGTATGTAAACATCTGCTTTCATCATGCAAAATGCCTACAAAACTGTGACAACATTTTTTTCTAGTAGCATAGTTTTACATCAGCTCAGCTACAGAACGGTTAAACCAAAATCCAAGTTTTTGCAAATAGAAGATATTCTAAAATTCTTGAAAGATTTCCAGCATAAATATTCCAAAGCCCAACAAAGCTATTTTTTTTAAACTAAACTACATAGGCTTATTCCTTGCTGTGGTTCCTTGTTCTTTTGATGATAGAAGAGAAAAGACCGGTTTTTGGAGGTGGTCCCATCAACATGGGGGCTTGGTTCTTGTGCGTAATTTTTATCTGGGGAAGAAAGAAGAAAAACAGAGTTATCCCCTGAGCTAGTTCAGTTCCAACTGTCTGAGATGCCTGATTTATCTTTATATATTACTTCCAGATCTGCATAATTTAATCTAAGATGAAAGGAAAATACCTTTTTTTTTTATGAATGATGTTCCATATGCAGTAGACAAATCTACGTGTAATTGTTTTTCCACAAATAATTTAAATTATACACTAAAAAACACTAAAAACCACATGTAATAAAATAGATGCCAATATACAATTTTATTTTTTGAGTGTGGGATTTATTGCTTGCTGTTGAAGAAGATTTTGAAAGTTGGAAAGAACATCCATGCTGACAGACCAAGCTGTTGCCTATTATTGAGATATAAGCCATGTCTTTATATGCTTTATTTATACATCTAATCAAGCTGTACTCTTTTATCATAGAACAGTACTTAATTTCAAAACAGCCATGGTGAACACAAGTATAAAATTAATACACAAGAAAAGGTCCAAAAAGGTGAACTAGCATTCTAATTTGTTAATTAATTGTTAATAGAATAGACTCAAATATTGAAAAGACTATTTAAAACACTTTGTAATACTGCTCTAAAGCCACCCATTTTGATTTCTTTGATATAGAACTACGAATCACCTTAAATGAGACAACCTTAAAGTAGATTATGTCTGCAATTTTCTCTAATTCAAGTCTAAATTAGAGAAGACATTTTATGAATGTATGCTATGCTCAAAGCTAATTGAAAGCAATTATCAAAGTGGCATTTTGTCTGTGACTTTAAGATACATTGTAAGATAATAAATGATTCTCATTATGTAATAAAAAGGTCACATCTTGCCTTTGGGCTAGTGACGTTAGGAGTTTTTCAAAAGCAATCCGAGACATTTTCTTTAGTGAACTACGACTAATACAAGAACCATCACTTATTAAATATCAGTTGTCACCTGCATAGTACCCACATCAGAGATGGGTATTTCTTTCAAAAAGAAACACCACCTCATTAAAACTGGAAAAATATATCTCTTAAAGTGCATACCTGACATTTTCAAGTTAAAATGAATATCCTTCACTTGTCATTCACTAATAGTAAATGAAACAAAAAATGTATGTCACGTGGAGAGGCTCATTAAAACACAGATCAGGACATTTCTTGGGATGGAAATTTACTTTGCAATGGAGGAAGACAGAAACATATAAAACCTCAACAGAGTGTGTGTCTTGGTTTAACTCTATTAGAACCTTTACTTTACTCTCCAAATGCTCATTTTCATGCCACCTTAGTTCATTAACTTCAAATTTCACGTGGGACCTCTTTTTGTCAACACTATTCATTAGTATCGAATAAAGCATATGGGGGGTTCTTGGCAATGTAGATTACTTTCACATGGATAATAACTCTGGCTTTCAAAGACTGGCACCAATATATTTTCTCACAATAAATTCTGCTTCAGGCATCACTTTGGAAGCCAAATCTGTAGTTGGGGTAAACTGGCATTATTCCATTGATGCGTAGTACCAGCTGATGATGTCCTGGAAAACTGCCTATTTTTGTAACTTTGGGGATCAGAAGCAGTGGTGATATCAACCTGATTCTGAGGATCATGACATGAAGTCATCTACAGCTGGTGTGAGTGAATTTTTCAAGTCATAAAGGGTTAGCTTATTGCAATATCTGGCCATGATGTGGCAATAGGAATGCCTTTAAGTTTACTTTCTGAAGTAAAACATAGTAATTCCATCTTAAAGTGAATAGAAGAGCAAAGCTCAGAAGACAGCTTTGGTATGAAGGGGTGAGGTAATCCTGAGGCCCAGTACAGATTGCGTGTCAGGTTGGGGCAGTTCAATGCTGCTCAGGATGAATGCAATTACATACTGAGTAAATGTTTATCATTTGTAATGTTCTTCCTTGACTTGAGCCATCTGTTTCAGAGACCATGACCTCTGCAGTACGTTGCTTCCCATCAGCTGAGATCAGCTGACATGCCTGAACATGATTAACCACTCCCATGCATGGGGATGAGTCCTATATGCCTTTCTCCAAGATCTATTTTCAACCATTATAAACAGGCACAAATTCAATGGTGGAAAATATATTTTACATTCTGAAAATGCTGCAATAAAGTGTAAATTTAAAATATATTTTTTTGCTTAGTCATGGTACTGTCTGTTAATATTGCATTGGTTAACAATGATAACTATCAATTACTTTCCTACCCTAAAAGAATTAAATAAATTGAAACATCTTATTTTTGGCTGATGAAAAGAGATTAGTATGTTTCTGAACCATTGCAGTATTTTGCCTGAAGAAGGCTAATTTGCCTTTCTCAAGACTCTCAGGCACTGCATTTCTGCCCTGGTCTCTCACTTCTGCTTCTGTTCTCATACTGGCAGCACTGCCAGAGTTGGAGCTGTGAGTTGGGGTGACAAGTGGCAGTGCACACTTCGAGATGGGAATAAGCACTGAGGATCTCAGACAGAGAAATAGTGTTGTAGGTCAAAGTAGGGCTGAATACTGAAAGCATTCTCTATAGGAGGACAAAGAGAGAGAGATATCTTGGAAACAACTGGGACTTCATTAAGTTAAAAATTCCTACTTAGAGCTCTATAGATTCTCTGTGTGTGCACAGGGAATGTCTAAATACTAACGTTTACCATTCAGTTTCTCTTCCATTCAGCAAGCATCTTCATGTTTTTTTAGTAGAAAAACAATTATAAAAGTTTTAAATAAGACCCTTTAAAATTTTTAATGTTTCCTAGATTTACCTGTGAATCACATAAACACATGCACATGAGAAAAGAGATTGCACAGACAAAAATCCAGAAAGCTAAAATCCTAACCTAATGTATTTTTAGGAATTTATGATATATACTCATAGAAATTCTGGAAGACAATTTTTGAGATCACTTACTCAATTTATTAAAACTATGTAATAACTTGAGGGTAATACAGAGAACATTTAAAACATAAATTGAGTGCCTGAATTGCTGCTGGAAGAAAAACAAAAGAAACAAATCCCAACCAACCAACCAAAAAAAAAAAAAAAAAAACCACCAAAACAAAAACCCCACTTCCNCAACCCCCTTTCCCAAACCAACATTAACCAAAAATAAAAAAACCCCAACTAAAACTCCCAAACCAAACCAAACACCCCACAACCAAACAAAAAACCAACCCCCCAAAAAAAATTATTTGACATACTTGGTATAAATTTATATTTAAAAATAGACAAAAATCAGGAAATAACAAAATTCCACTTTGGGGGTAATAACATAGACACTTGAATTGCTAAACTACCATGGATCATGTAAGCCTGATCCACAACATTCTATGCTAAACTTAAAGTATTGAAGCCAACAACAAACCCCTTACTCACAAACTGAAGCCAAGACTTCATCCCATGAGAGTTCGTACCTCTAGTAACTATTTATCTAGCAGAAAAATATTGCATTTGCAAATTTGAAATCACTTTTCCAGTGTTAGAAAGTACAGTGATTATATTCATCAATACTAGGTCAAATTGAAAGAGCATAATGCTCGAAAGAAGAGATGATAATATCTCCCTATATGTCAACAGAAAATTTTCTGATAAAGAACCCTCAATTTTTGATACCAAAAATACTTACAAATGCATAAACCAGGCATTTATTTGTCTTAGAAGCAAGTCAGAGTTTCAAGGTTCCTCAAAGCCACATTAATACAATTCATCCACTAAATGAAGTGCAGTGAGCATCAATAATTTTAGCATGATAACAATATCTTTTGGGTCAGTCAGTTTTGCTTTCATGTTCCTTTTCCTAATCCTGTTGATTAGCTTCATGCTCCTGACTTCACAGAATGCCTAAACATTTATTATTTACTATTTCAGAAGACATGGTGTGCTATAAATGCAGGTTTTAAAGTACAGTGTTAACTGACAATAGAAAACTGGCAACAGAGGTAATTATCTCTCCTAATAATATTTCAATTAAGGTTAAAGAACATATTACTGTATTTTAAAGACAGAGGGGAAAAAAATCTGCCAGAAAAAAAACCCCAGCCTTATCCAGCAGGATCTTTTAGTTTATGGTCACTTTTTAACCTGTTCTCAGCAGGGTTTAGATGTTTGCTATTCTGAGAGTGTGAGGGTTTTCTCAGAGTCTGGATGCCCAAATGTTCCTCCTCTTACAGGAAATGGAGGGACGCAACACCTCTATATCACAGGAGTGCCAAATATCTTTATCTTCTTAGGTGATCAAGAGTGTATGGGGTATCATGTTATGGATCAGAGCAACAGAATGTAGGCACTGCTGAGCAAGATTAACCTGTGACTTTCATCATGTGGCATTTTGGGCAAAATCGCTCAGATCTAGACTAGTTGTTTTAAAAGCGTTATGCAACACATCTTCAATAAATTTCTAAACAATATTATTGTGCAAAGCGCAATCAAATCTAATCAGTTTGGCATTAATTAAGCTCTAATAATATACTCTAGTCTCTCTCCTAAGTAGTGTGATCCGTTTCCCCTTCACACAGGTAGATTGGAGAACGTTACGGTGTCATCATAATTTTTAAACATACTGAGAA
>WEIU01014378.1:5055-33994 GCA_013389925.1 Aegithalos caudatus
CATTTGCACACTGCTGTATTAAAATTTTCAAAGCTATTAGATCATGAGGCACCTGAGATGCTAGTGCTGTTTACTTCAGCCTGGGCTTCAGCTAAAGTTTAATAAATTTCAATTCAAATCTATTTGAAACTCTTAATTGGCATTGAAGTATGCAAATATAAAATTGGCGGTTTCTTGTTTTCTTACCCCCTCCCCCCAAAAAAATTATTATTTTTGTGTTCTTCCACTTTGTAGTTTTCTAATGGGACATCCTGCAGTAACCTTCATGTTCTAACTTTCAAAAATAAACAGGCTGATTGCACATGGTTTGGGGAATTTTATTTGTTGTGGTTTAAAATCTAACTACTGACTGTAAAGTGCCCTTGGTATCACAATATTGTTGGTGTTCTCCACAATGCTCTGTTACTAAAAAAAGGATAATCTCCTTTATGGATGTAATAACTTTGTTGTCATGAAAGATCATTAGAGTAGCAAACATTATGATAAAAACTAACGTGCCCTTCTGCTGCTGCCAGTCTTTCCTACAAATATATACATCAGTGTGATAGAATGAAAGCAAATGTGATACAATAAGTGAAGAGCACATGGATATGTAATTCCCAGCTTGTGATAGTTTTCATCTACAATTAGGCAATTCTCTTGCTTTTCTAATACAAGAATTTTCCATTTGAATTTGCATGTGGCAAGTCAAAGACAAGGAGAGGGTAAGAGTCTCTCTATCTCAGAACAGATTAGATGCTTTCTCAACCTTACAATAAGCTAAATAGTGTAAAGCTTTCCACAAGATCATGGGGTTTTACTTCAATGACACCTGAAATAAATGAGATCAAATGATAAGTCTGCTTTACCTTCCATTTTTAAGTTTGTGCCACTTCTGCCCAAGGCAGAATCAGCAAGCTTAAAAGTTCAATGCACGTAGAAGCAAGAAAGGTAGAGATATTGCAGAGCAGCTCACTGTAGAGTTTATGCTAATAGTCATCTGCTTTTGAACATCTTCTGCATTTTCCATAAATTCCCACCAGATATATACATATATATGTATGTATATTTATGTATACCCATACATTTCCAGTTCCTTTGCTCTTATACTGGCATAATGGCTAAAAAGACATTGTAGTGTTTAAAATTTAATGAAGAAGTTTGGTTCACACAGTGAAATTCTGTGAACCTATTTTTACAAAACAGCATTGTTGAAATCATTCCTCCCAAGACGGTACTAAAATACATTCTAGATTTGCTTTCAATAAACATGGTGTAAAAACAATTAGCAATTTATTATTATCCACTGTCTTTATGTCAAATATCCAAGCTCCATGTAAAAATGTTTTTTTCTTGTTCTTGCATTTGCTTTTCTTCTGTTGTTTAATCCCTTCATATTAACATTATGCAGACGTATGGGATGGAAATAATATGTAATAATTTTTATAAACTCTACAGTGTTTACCTGTTTCTTAGGTTTCTTGCTTGTTTTGCCTAAGGTGAAGCTGATTAAACTTTTGAAAACAACAGCACTATCTGTTCAGTAATCATGGCAGATATTTGTATCACTGGAATTTCTAAACTCTACTTTAATCTAAGAGTTAGAATTGTCAGTTTTTCCCTGTTCAAGATTATAATCCTCCTATTTGCAAATTTTTTAAACCATCATGGGATAATAAAAAAAAATAAAAATATTCCTCCTGGTTCTTAAGAAGATGAAAAAATTTGTATCCAACTAAAAAAAAAATAAAAATTTAAGGAGTTAATAAGACGTCTAATGCCTTAATGTGATCTTTTCTGAACTGATTACTATAAAAAGGCCATCTCTAGCAACTTCATCTTTACAACTGCATTTTGTAGAGTTGAACAAATAGTTCATTAAATTACAGCAAATGGGCAGATCCTGAGATTAGCTGCTATATATACCTCAAATATTTGTTTCCATAAAGGAAGCTATTTAGACTTGAGGTCAGTTCCAGTCTGAAAACCAGTTGAGGAGATACATGGATGCTCTGCTTCTCTGAAGGCCGGAGAGCTGTGAGGGTGTCCTGCCTTCCTGGCTGACCACCCCCACTGAGCAGGGCTCCTGGCTGCACCAGCAGAGGAGTGTAGGTGCAGCCACAGGCATTCTGCCCACGAGCTGTGTGCATCTTGTCTGGCCAGCCAGGCAGCCAGGGGCAGGTTCACATCTGTAAGTTAGGTGGAGAAACATGTTGCCTTCTACACTCTCACCTGTTGGCTTTCCTCTCTTCATAAAAGTAGTAGGAGTACCCATGTACTTGTATTTTAAGTAAACCTTGTATTTTACTCATGTAGTATTTGTCCCCATTCCCATTTTCTGCCAAGCAATCTCTGTGCCTTTTTCTGGTATTTGGGAAGGAGAATTGTGAAGTGCTCTGAGGTTTGTGGGGAGGACTAGGGAGAATGAGAAGAAAAGGTTGCTTGGTAAAGTAGGAAGATAAGAAGAAAGATGTAGAAATCAGGATAATATTACAATAAGAGAGACTACAAGGGTATTGCAGCAGTAAGACAGGGTCTAGATTACTCAATGTGAGCTACCAAGAATGCCTGAATATTATAAACTAGTGGCAACTATTTTGCACCCTGTTTGAAAATAGTGAAAGTCTATCTTCATGGAAACTCATTTTCAAAGAAGGAATACACTATTTTAATCATTACTTGGAAAAATGCTCCCTCTCACAATGTCCTTACTGTATCTAGTAGTTGTTTGTACTGCCAAGAAACTGCACTGTTCAAAGCAATATAAATCCTTTCATCTCCAACAAGAAGAAAGCTTTACATCACTGTATGCTGTACTTAATTATAGAAAATCTGTGGGGTTTTCTTACTATTTATACTAGTTTTATGCTCTGTCACTGCCTCTGAAACTTTATAAACACTGAAGCACTGACAGACATACAATATGACTCTAAGTAGTTTTTCTCTTATAAGGTCTTTGGCCTTTCATCTGTTAAATGGGGACATTTCTAATTGCTTCTTCCTGCCATTTTTCTATCTTTTTTCTGTATTTAGATTTGGATTTTTAGCTCCTGAATAGGAACAGCAACTAACTTCAAAAAAGTGCAGTACACATACAGTGGAGCCCTCTGTATTGTTGATATAGCTGGATGAGCTAACATAGAGCAAATATCTAATAATTCTTAGTCAGTTTTTGGTTATATAAACAGTTTTCCCACAGATCAAAAGATTTATTCTTTTCTGGGTTTGGTTAAGCAGACATGAGAAGCAAATAGTGGAGTTAATATTGAAAACACTTTGGAAGTTTTTTGCATCTGTGCTGATTTGAATCTCTTGATGTTATGCTGTCTTTACACCTAAAATGATTATTTTACGGTTCATGTTAAGGTGCAGCAAAAATTTCATGAGCTAAATCATACTTGAAAAATCTTGTCTATGCATGAAGGATTCTCCTAACAGCTGATCTGGAAATATTTATGCCATTGAAGAATCCAATTTCTTCATCCACCTTTCTCCAATGGTATCAAAGACGGTATCTTTTTCATGTAGAATACCTTGTGCACTGCTAGAGGTTTGCAATTCTTAAAACCTCAGAGGTTTCTGATAAACATTCAGATAACAATAACCTTGCTAAATTCATTTTATAATCTCATTAATCTGTGACCATGTTTCCAGTTCAGTTTGGAGAATGGCTGTGCTGCATTGCTTAAATATTATCGTGTTTGCTTGTTTGCTTGGTGTGAATAACTGTCATTATCTCTGAGGTTTTACATTTTGCACAGATTTTCAGGTTTTGGAAGTTGAGTGTTGAGTGATCAGAATAAGATCAGGATTTTTTTTTCTTGTATATTATTTCATTCATTAAGCAAGATAGCAGAAAGTTTTGTAGAAATCCTTTCCATAAACATTGTTTGCCCATTTTTTTGCACAAAATGTATCAAAAGTCCTATGTAAATCACATTGTAGAAGTATTATCTTGTCAGGATATAACTTAGACAAGAACTTTAGGCAAGCTCATTAGCACACTAAATTTACACCTGCACCAATATTTGTCATTGGTTTGCCATATAGGCAAGTCCAAACCATCTGTATACTGAAACATGGGTGTCCCATCTACCCTGACGGTGAGATTGAATAGCCAGTTCCAGGCACACAAGAAAGGACACTGCACAAAGTAGATGTGGATTAATAGCAATGGGGGAGGACACACCAAACTGGTCTACACATGTCCTGTATTCTGGCATTGTAGAAGTGAATCAGGAAGCAATGTGAAAACACTTTTCAGGGTTAGGAATTTTTAGTCCACAATCCATCGCCCTTGGCAAAATGTGGTTTATGCAGAGTCCTCCAGATTCCTCTATAAGCCAAACTGTTCCCTCAGCTTTTTCCTCTCTCTGCAAGAACTGAGAAGACAGTACCTGGTCCTAGAAAAACCCTAAGTGGTTAAAAAAGCAACAATCCATACAGAAGGTACTGTCTGACTCTTTCACAGTGTTGGGCTACAACATTCTTTGTCTATACAGTTTTCAGATGATTCAAATTCTACATTCTTAGCAAACCTCCAGTTATAATAAGCAAGTTGAAATTCCCAGAGACATGCCCAAATACATGTCCAATCTTGCAGTTTCTCAAAGGTTCAATGACAAAAATTCAATGTCTCTGACTTCAAGATTTCAATGCCTGCTTCTGAGAGTGGAAGGTGTCTGACAAACCTAATTGTATATATTGCTGTTCCATGGCAGTGTGAAACAAGGCTGACGATTTTGTGGTTTTGAGGGAAGGATCTTTGACAATGGGGAAGTGCTAGCTTATTGAAATGTTCGGTTCTTTCCTCAAAAGTAATTAAGAAAATGATGACTGAAAGTTTTCAACTAAAGTGGAGCATAACTCAGTCATTGTTCAAATAAAATAATGCCTAATAGAGTAAAACATAGTTAGACCTCAAGACATGTTCTTTACTTCTAGGATATTAATGGCAAGTGATGAAGACAGCAATCATGCCTTTTAATTTAGAGTATATTCATCATTCTGAGTGTGTTACAGAAAGTGAGGGAAGACAAATACTAACTTTAATCAGTACTACATGGCCAGATACTTTTGATTTGTGGTTCTGATTCATGTGTCTGTATCCATTCTTAAAATAGTCTTATTCACTGGGCCTTCCTTGGAAAAGAGATCTCAGAAAAGTCTTGCATGTCAGCAACAAGAGCCTAGTTGACATTATTCTGACACTATTTCTGTGAAGTAGTTTCAGGATTATTTCCAAGTTATTCTGCATCCCCAGAGTTACTCAGTACTACAAATATATATATACTGTGGTGAATAAGTTTAAATAGTATTTTCTAGCTTTAACATAAAATACAAAAGAAAAATTAGACACCTTTTAATGGGAAACATTAGTTAAAAAAACTCCCATGCATTTAAAGTACATTGCCCAGCAGATAGTAGTATTGAAACAAATTAAATCAGTGGGACCTCTTTTCTGTTTACTTATATCTCAGCCCAAATAGAGATGCTTGAAATGTTTTTTTATGTCACAGTTTGGGGTAACTTTGTTTAAATTACTGAGAATCAAGAAGGTTTGGAGTTGGAGAAAACATTAACCTTATGTTTTTTGAAAAACAAGCAAGCCCTCTGAGGCAACAAAAATTAGTAGCATCAAAACTTTTTAAGCATTTTTCATTAAGTATGTGCTTATTATATGTGTTTTAATTTAGTTTACATGTACATGATACAATAATAGTATTTATATAGTGCTATTGATATTGTCTTCAAATGTAGTTATATCTGAGGCATTCTGAATCCATATTTTTGTTGGTTTGTGTGCTATTTTTAGGAATAGCTTACAAATTTCCCACAAATGTGATGTCAAAAAACATAGTCCCATATTGTGCTAATTTAAAGATCCCTGGATATACTACGTACAGGTGGAAAGAAGTGTTTCACTTAGGAAATGGTTTGACATCACAAATTCCTTTGGCACCCCTGAGACTCCCTTAATTTTTTGGGAAGCAAGAACATGTGAAGATTGTTACTATCTAAGGAAGTAAGTCATCAACTCTATGAATTATAATGGTAATACTGTTTTATTAGCATGAAGGATTTTCCAGTTTGAAGTATTTTGTCTAGGACAAGCTACTGAGTTGGAATGGTTCTACCACCCATGTATTAAATCTTTTCATACATTCATAGGAATTTCTCAGCACCCTACAGTTCTTGGAAGCAGTGCTTACATTTAAGGGAAAGAGACGATTTCACTTGGCATATTTACAGTCATTATCTGTAGTCGCTGAGTGTGGGGTGAGAGATACAGCCAGTTCCTGCTATAAAACTGAACTCCCTAAGATGATAACCATTGGCCACAGCACTTTTCACATGAGCCCAAGATGTTCACAGGCAATTTGTGGAGAACAGTAAACTGAAAATATTCACAGGATTTGTGGCACTAGGAGCTTACCGAAGTTCAGTGGTGCTTAGAGTTTATTGCCTTAGAACAAATTACTGCGGAGGTTCAGTACCATATGATCATTGGTCATTTTGATACGCTATATTGACATCCAGTTAAAGCAATTTTTATAAGAGCGTGTGCTTGCATATGCCACGTGTAAATTCTGCTGAGGAAAACACCCTCAAAAAAGTACATTAGGATTAAAATAAGAAGTTACGGAGAGAGAGAAACTATTTCAATTCAGGACATCAATTAACACTGATTTACACTGGAGTGCATTTGAAAGTACATGCAGTATTCACATGCCAAGTGAATTCATTAAAGACCAGTGTGATTACAGTGAATGTCAAATGAATTAATAACAATGGGACCTTTAAGTGTTACCATTAATTTCACAGTGTGTTGCTGTTTCATACTTATGGGGTCTGAAGCTAAATGACACTCTACAGTTGCCCTAGTAGATTAATTGTGCATTAATAATCTATGGGTGGGCCAGCAATCTGGTGGGCACTTACATTTCATTGACACTTGGATACTAAACATCATAATTTTCAGTTTTTAGTCAGGAAAGCCATTTTAGCTTTAAAATAGGTTCACATCATTTCTTCTATATGAGATTAGAGTTTTTTGAAAGTGTTAAGTTTTTGAATTTTAGGTCCACATTAAAAATTGTGTGATTAAAGAGGTAAACCTTTGGGATTTTCTGTACATAGCGCTCCACATGTGAAATATGTCACTGATTTCTGCCTGCTAGTAGAAGTACTGGCCTGTTCAGGGCATTTCTTTTGCTGCCTAATATTTGAGGCTATTTGAGTTGACCTTTGTTTTGGTTGGGGCGTTTTTGTTGTTGTTTCTGTTTATTTGTTTGGGGGGTTGGGAGGGTTTTTTAGAGGGACTTTGTTATGATATTTAAATCAGTTAACTTTACACTGTTAAAAATGTGTGCTTTCATTCAGACCTTAAAAACCACATACCAGTTATGTACCCAATATTTTTATATGCTATGCCCTAAAAGAAATGGAGCACAGCTTAAATGAGAGGTAAAAAAGAGAAATTTTATTTTTTTTTCCATAGACTTAGCTGTATATTTTTATTCTGAAGTATTGTATTTTGTTGTCTTATAGGGAAGTGGAAAAATCTGAAAACAAGATAGCCTGATGTCAGTTGGTTTTTTAATTCTCTTTTTTTTTTTGTTTGTTAGTTTTTTAAGCCAACAGTAAGATAATTGATCTCAGACTTATTTAGAAGTCGGATATGTGCATGTAAAAGCTTATACTATTGGACAAGACCCTTGTACAGATGTCTAAAAGCTCTTTTGGATACTCTCATACAAAGGCAACTTATTTAGTCAATAATTCACCTAGAATGGCACATTCCCACTTCATTTGTACATTTGTGAACAAGCCAGTGTGTACTACATGATAGAAGTCTTCATGAAAATTTGTCATAACTCATGACACTGCTAATAAGCCATTCATAAAATATGATTATCAAATAAGTAATTAATCTAATTTAGGTATTGCTTTTCTATTTCACTTAGGTATTGCTTTTCTTTCTACCTTAGTTTTTGAGAATGACATATACTCATAAACAATGAGATATTCTATTTATGACTCAATTGGAGTTGATAAATGGGCCATCAATTATACATTTTTAATTTCATCCATTAAACATTCTTCACATCAGGTTTTGCATGACACATTCTTAAAGAAGAGGTAGGAATGCACTTCAGACTACTTTAAAATGAGAAAACAGTATTGTAATCCTGAAGCTTTTTCTAAATCTGGGAATGTTCTACCTGTTAAGCACCATAGTTCAACTCAGAAATATTTCTTGTGTGTTAAACATAGTGGTGAGCAGATGCTGTCAGTTTGTGGTGATGTCACACAGAATACACACACACAGATACACAATGCATAGTTTGGAGTTCAAGTTCTGAGACTGCATATGCAAAATTGAAGGAAAGAGAAGCCAGATCATCAATCAAGCTTTATACCTTTAAGATCATGATCTATGCATTGTTGAATTCCATTATATTAATCAAACATGTATTGCATAACAGTGCTGAATTACAGGAAAAAACATAATTATATTTCGGACGTTCCTAAAATCAAAATATGCATTCACAAATTACCTATTCTCTACCTGTTGAGCTTTTATGCTCCTACATTTTTACATTTGTGTTTGAGTTAACAAGTGGAAATTGTCACTTGTCCAAGCTCATTCAAGAAAAAAAAAATAGCAAAAAATACATTGCAATTTCCATGTTTTATTCTAAGTGTATATGTAAATACATATGCACACACATATATACATATATTCCTCTTGGTAGAGGAGTCTGTAAGTCCAGTCCTTGGCCTATCTGGATAGTAAGTCATGTCTTTGTTAAATTCAAGTGGATTTCCCTTGACACAGAGATCTTTTGATTGGAAGGGGTTGTGTAAATGAGTTTTTCACCCATTCTATCATTTTGTGACTCTTTTCATACATTTGGATACCATCTGCCTCCAGCCTCCCTGTTCATTAGCAAAAGCTTTGTGCCCACTCATTCCCAGTACCACTTGACAGTGTGACAGGCCCTTTGGAAACTAAGTGTTACTCTGTTTGTTGAGAATATTAGAAGTAGTGGCAACTGCCTCTTCCTCTGCAGCTGATAGCAGTAGGGCAGTCTAGCCTACAGAATTTTGAGACAAGCAATGCAGAAGTACACTCCCAGTTTTGCCCTTAAAACAGAGAACAGTCTTTTCTGTTTGTCTTCTGTTCCTTCTCCTCTGGCAGGTCGCCTAGCTTGTATCCCTGTCCTCTTTCATGCAATGAGAACATACCCAGTAAGGTATCTGAACTACAAACAATGAGCGAATCTGGTATCTGGTTGAAGGTTTCCTCTAGCAGTTTTTAGCTCAGCAGTATAATCTAGGTAGTTAGCAAAGATCTCAGTTTGGGTCCATCTGTTCACGAGGGTTTTCACTTTTGAAGATCAGCTGCATTCTCTGTATAAACAATATATTTATGTTGCATAAAGTAACTTTTCTGGGGATGAGTGGGGAGATGGTTTCCTATTTAAAAATACTGGATCAGAACCATGTATATATTCCACTGAGAGAGCTCAGAAGCATCCAAAGTAGAATTCCATTTTATACCAAGTTTTGATTTGGATATTTTGACAGAGGATAGTGTTGTTGGGTCTTTCAGGGTTCTGGTCATGAGTCACTATTCCTTATGCATGCAACATGCTCATTAAAGAGAAGGAAAAGAAAAAGGGAAAAAAAAAAAAGGAAAAGAAAAAAGAGGAAAAGCTCATCTTCCCTTGAAACCATGAATATCACCCCCAGAAGACTGTCAAAAATTTTTGGTTTTTTTTCTTTTTTACTACTTCCACCATTTTTAATTTTCTTTTTCAAAGTAAATTCTTCAATAAGTATTTACTATTTGGAGTTTTCTCCTCACTTCTCTGTAACTTGGAATAGATAGGACTTCATTGAGACAAATAATTAAAAAGACACAAAAGGAAGCAAATATTTGCCCAAGATACAGGGAAAATATAATTATCTGAAACATAACAAAGTTCAAATTTTTTTGAGAGTTTCAAGGAGAACTGGGAAAATCCTGTGTTAAGCTTTCTATCTTGAGCTATAAGAGATTTTTCAGCACATTGAACTACTAGATCCCAGCAGAATGGATAAACTCAGTGCAAAGTGCGTATGTTTTTTATCATAATTTAAAATAAAAACAGTCCTCATTTACTGGGGGGAGAGAGCATATTAACATAAAAGTAGGATACACAAAAGAAAACTGCAGTTTTGTTTTTAAGTGACTGAGTGAACTTGAGAAAAAGAACCCAAACAGGAAAAACTTCCATCTTTTACAGTCATGAGAACAGACATGTGCAACTCTGTTAGAATCTGGATACTCACCAGGGATCTTACTGGCTCAATGCATCAAGAAGAAATGTCTGTCAAGCTCCTACAAATTTCGGTTCCCAAACAACTGCCATATGCCAGAACTAACTGCATAAAGGCACTATGAATCAGGCATCGACATTGTGAGAATTAAGGATGTTTGTAGATTTTCTTTAAAAAGGTTCCATTAAATCTTTTCATCAATTCCCCAGGCAGGTCACAACAGCAGCAGAATGCTCAGTAATGCACATTTAATCCTTTATTCTTTTGGTTTGGTGATATTTTGCTATTAGAGGAACTTCAGAACTGATTCTGATGAATCACAATGCTTTATCCCATCCAGGAAGGCATTAACCAGACTGACAGCGAGCTCTGCACTGCTACAGCACATCCTTACTGCTAGTGTTTCTTCCAACATGAAAAACAGTTCCATGTCTCCTGCAAAGCAAGTCTTGCCATTAAAACGATACTTAAACAAGCTCTCTCTGCACTAAATGTCTTAGTGCCATCAGCCTAGCAGTTCTTTGGGATTGCTGTAAGCTCTAGGGTGGAAGAGTGCTTTATTTCTGCCTTAGACTGCCAGACTTCAATTCCCACAGACAATCAGCTACACCCTCTTTGTGAGCCTGCGCGTCAGGCAGCCCATGCAGAAGCACTGTGTCAAATGGTTAAATAAACAAATAATGTGCCTTGGGCCTGGAGCTAAAAATGCTCTCCCCTTGCACCAATGTGAAAAGTAGTAGGAAAAGATGCTTCTGTTCTACTACTGATGAAAAAGCAAATTCAGTAAGCTAGGCATGTCTCTTCTCTAATACTACATCAGAGCAGCTCGCAATGTAGTGTTAAACGTCTGAAATCTCCTTATTTTTCCAAGCCTGTTTACTGATGCATCCCAACACAGATGGAACCTTTCTTCCTGCACATATTAATTCATTTGTTATTTATGCACTTCTGATCTTTGTGACATTTTGTCCTTTGGCCTGCTACCAAGTCATTTTTTATAGATGTTCTGAGAAAAGGTGGCCCTTGCCCTGCAGTGAGCCTCACAAATCCCTGACACACACATATGCATTTTTTATTGTTCTCACATGTTGCTCGACAGTGTGCACTCTTCCTGCTTTACAGAAGAGCAGCAGATGGGTTCCTGCATAGCATGAAACAGATAAGATGTTCAAATCGATTGTTTTATCAACAATCAGTTGTAGATAAAAATCATTTTAATGAGTGAAATTAATGATGTTTGCAAACATGGTGTTAATTAAAGAACATAGCTTGGTCTTTTTTTCCCTCCTTTTTTCCCCTTGCTCACAATTTTTGTTACCCATGACATCTTTCATTATTGACTCATGCCCCAAAGAAAAGGCGATTAAAATCTGCTTTTGTTTGATGTAGCTCTTATTGAAGAAAGAAATAGATCTTTCTGAAGCTTCCTGGTGAGATGAAAGTCTAATTATCTCCACAAATGAAAGGAAAAGCTTTAATTAGGCCTGTGCTGAATCTGCGCACTGTGAATTTGTGCATTGTGATGGATGGAGCTCACATCTCCTCAGTGACTGCAGTTGAAATAATGAAGAAGGAGAAGAGGTAGCCTGGTCCCATGATTCAGCTGGCAGAGCAGACTTGGAGGTACACCTGTGTTGTGAGAGCGTGCCCAGAGCAGCTGCCACAGGCCATGTTTCTGTGCAGTGCATTCGGCTGTTTTACAGCCTCCTCCTGAGCTTTGATCTCTTTTCAGACAGCAGGGGTCCTAACAAATCAAGCTTTTCATGTTTCCCTCAGTTTCACTCTCTTTTGCTTTACCATTCATACTTGAACTCCAAAGAGGACGGATAAAATATTGTCTTTTTCTGAATCAATTTGATCAGCAGCGGACATGACTGAAGTGGGCATTTTGTCTTTTGTGGGTTTTTAGGGCTGACTGTGGGGTAAAGGCTGCTAAAGAAACGGAAATTCCATTTATTTATTTTGCCATTTAAATCACTATTTATGCTCTTAACAACCTTCATGCATAACACTTGATTTGCGGTGCCCTTCTTTTTTAAAATGCTGTAGTGTCTATCCAGTTAGAAAAGGTGATTCTGTTCTGGGATACTATTAGACTGCTAATGGTCCCCAGAGGGAAATCTGAATTATGACAAATAATGCACTATTCCACATTTCATAGCATTTCTGATCTATTTTTTACCGTGTTGCAAGCAGTTTACTCTGTCTTCATATAGTCCACCTGATATCAGGAAGGTCAAACCACTACTTACTCACTTCACTTGCAGCCAGCATATTCTTCTTTTGGAGTCACAAAGCGCCTTTGACTTCAAGGGCAGTCAAGGAGTTTACATCCACACCTTTGTGGGCAGGATAGCAATAAAAACAGGAAGATGCAATTGAAGTCAAAGTCAAATCAGCATCAACAATTTAATATTTTACAATTTCTGTCAGTATAGTTTGTGTTGTTTAGAATTTATTGCTTTAATTGTGTAGCCTCTGGAACTGACAAACTTAGCAGTCAACTGGAAGCATGCAGAAATAGAAGGGTAAGGGATAAATGACAATGCATCCCCTGTTGATTTGTTTATTTAAGAAAAGGAGGCATCTGAAAAAAATAGCAATGCTGTCTTTCAAAGCAAACATTTTTGGAAGTCTTTTTGTAGGTAGGTATACAACATCTATAAAGCCTGAAATTGTTGAAAGCAAAAGATGCTGATTCTGAGTAATTCGGTAAAACAATAATAAGGATTTGAATTTATACTGTGTGAAACAAATCTCTGTCTTTATCTACTGGTATTCTAAAATTTTATACATTAAATAAAGTTACTTACAAGCTGAAATCTTTCTATGTAAATTTTCTCATTTGTTTAGAGACCTTAAAGTCAGCTGGCACTTTTCTTAGTCTAAAATACCTTGGTTTGTTCTTTCTGCCCTCCTCCCACCAGATCCTTTCCACAGTTTCTTTGTGTAGATTTGTCTCTTTTGTTTATGCCTTTGTAAGTATCTCCCTAGTGTTAGCACTGAGTTCACAGAGCTGAAGTCAGAAACCTGCCTTATACAATATTCTAATCCTTAGGCCATCAGTGCCGACATCCAAGTCTGGTGCCCTAGAATTACAGGGATGATGGTGAATGTATAAAAGTCCCAAAGCTCAATATAGGAGAAAAAAAGCTGGGGGGAATACTGTAACACTGAGCACAGGTCTGAAATAGGGGCACAGCCAGGGGGGAAATGAGGAGGCAGTGGAAGTCTTGTTAGACTGCTGTGCCAAGATGAGGAGCAGATAGTAAATTAAGAACAAGCACTGAAAGAACACATCTGAATCAGACCCTCCAATTAACTGTTCTTTTTCCTTCTTTCAAGTTTGATTTCCTTTTAACCTCTTATTTTATTCTTTTGATCTCAGCATCTTTTTCTTTTTGTTCAAATGAAAAGCTGTGGTGCAATAATTTTTGTTGAGGAGGTGCTTTCATTGTCAGCTTCTGTTTTCAAGCACAGCAAGTGATGAACAAGAGCTGGAAATACTCATGCACACTATCAGAATATGAGTGTGAACAAAATTTGAGACCTGGAAAAATTTAAAATTAAATCTGTTCTTCTTCAGTTTGTGACAATGTTGTCTCTATTGCTTCTTAGCTGTTGAGAATCTCAGCAGATTTTATGTGGGATTTTGTGTTGCTTCTGTGCACAAGACTTGTTTAGACCAATGGAAGTTTATGAAAGAAAATACTGTACAAAGTAGGAGCAGTAATATTTAGCTGTTATATGCTGGAAAACAGAAAAGGTGGTCATTGGGTTGTAAAGAACCTTGCAACATTCTCCTACACACCCTCTATTAGGGTGAAATCCAAATTGCTACATGATCTTTGATTAGGGATAGGCACGAGAGTCCCCATGGAGCCCTGTTGTGCAGCCATATGAAGGGGTGAGAACTCTAATTCACTACCACATTAGAAACTTATTATCATTTCTGCATATTGCCTACCAGAACTTGCAGTAGTTTAGTCCTTCTTCAAGATGAGAGTCATTCCAGCCTTGTAAAGCACCTTGAGGAACTAGATCACTGCCTATCTTGTCACCAGGAAGAGAACTATTGTCTGTTTTGAATTATCCCATACACTTCCAGGGGCTGCAGAAAGAAAATTACATTATAGAGGTATTCTTCTATTAACCTGTCATCAATAAGTCTTGAAAGAGTTGTAAATACCTGTGATAAGGCCTGCAGAACACATGAGGTCTGGGCTTGTAGTTGGTTGTTGGGTTTTTTTCTGAGCACTCTACTGGCTGGCTGATGCATGCTGAGATGCACACACGGTGCTCTCAATTGATTCCGTCTTTATGGTTTTCAAGTTTCCAGACTGAAATAAACACAGACATCCTCACTTCATTGTAAACTTCTGCTAATCTTTAGTTCTGGAATATCTAAATGAGCATGTATTTTACAGAATCACAGAATGGTTGAGGTTAAAAGGGACCTCTAGATAACATGTTGTCTGAACCTCTGTTCACGCCGGACCACCTTGAGCGAGTTTCCCAGGACCATGTCCAGGTGACTTTGAGCTATCTCCAAGGATGGAGAGTCCACCCTCTTTCTGGGTACCCTGTTCCAGTAGTCAGCAGCTCTCACAGAAAAAAAAGAAAAAAAGAAAAGTGTTTCCCTATGTTTAGACATAGCATCCTATGTTTGTCTCTGCCCACTGCTCCTCGTCCTGTCACTGTACACCACTGGAAAGAGTCTCACTCTATATCCTTGCTTCAGACACTTATATGCTTTGATGAGTTCCCTCCTGAGCCTTTTCTTAGTGCAATTCCCTCAGCTCTTCCTCATATGAGAGATGTTACAATCCTTTCGTGATCTTTATAGCCTTTGATTCCACTCTGTCCACTGTATCCGTGTCTCTCTCATACTGAGGAGCCCAGAACTGGACACAGTACTCTGTATGTGACCTCAGCAATGCCAACTCACTGTGGACTCATGCCCACAGTTCAACAACCTTTCCAAGAGAATCTTACAGGGGAAAGTGTTGAAAGCCCTCCTGAAGTCTAGGCAGACAATATCCACTGCTGTCCCCTCATCTACCAGGCAAGTCATTTTGTCATAGAAGGTTACCAAGTTGGTCAAGCATTTCCTTTGGAGAAACCATGCTCAGTAACCCTGAAGATTTTCTTGTTCATGTGCCTGGAACTGGTATCCATTATTACCTGCTCCACCACTTCCTCAGAGATTGAGTTGAGGCCCACTGACTTGTAGTTCCTTGGGTTCTCCTCCTTGCACTTCTCGAAGACAGGAGTGACATTTACTTCTCCTAATCTCTATGATTAATTAAAGATTGTTGAGAGTGGTCTCATAATGATATCTGCCAATTCCCTCAGCAGTCATGTGTGCATACCATCAGGACCCCCATCCATTTTCCTTAAGTACTGCCTGAAGTGATCCTCTTCCACCAAGGCTATACCTACCATTCTCCATATTTACCCCCTGGGTTTCCTGAAGGAAAATATTCCTTCTAAAGACAGAGGCAGAAAAAGCATTCCATACCTCAGCCTCTTCCATGTGTTGTTGAACCTTAAGCTGCAGGCCTTCATTTTCCTTAGACTTCCTTTTTTCATCTCTGTATTATAGAAGCTCTTCCTCCTGTCTTTGAAATCCCTGGCCAGATTAAATTCTATTTAAATATCCCTATATGTTACTGAGCCCATATATGCTAGGAAATCCTACAGAATAACTTACATGGAGTAATTTTATTTACTGAAGAGGAAAAAATGAAACATAAACAAGGTTATAAAACACGTTGGTGCTTTTAAAAGAGGAGGAGAAGACACTTATGATCCTAGGGACTTAAAATCAACCTGAAGTGTTTGTGATGGTCACAACTTCCTTGAAAAATAGTGGATATTTTAGAAACTGTGGCATTCTGAAGTGTCCCTGATCTGATAACTATATATTTAAAAGACCTGCAAAGGAATACAGCAGTTTTTCTTTACTTTTGCAGCAAATTATTAGTTTACTTTCCCATTCTATGAATACTATATTACTATATTACAGACAAGTCAATATTAGTCCAGAGTTTATATGTATACTAAGATATTCTATAAATAATTTAAAACCTATTCAGTTATAAGACTTTCAGAAAAAGATGGAATGCTACTAAGCTGTTCCTTTCATACAGAAAGAGAGAAGAATTAAATTGAAACTTCAGAGAAAAAGCCAAAAATTATACATATTATTCTATCAGGTTATTCACTGGCATTCTTGAGATTACCATACAGGTAGGCATATAAAATATGCTTCCACTGTTGTTGAGCTGAATTTAAGCAGCAGGAAACACAACATATTGAAGTTCCTAGAGATCTTGTATTTCTGATAGTCACACTTCAAATCACTCCTAGTTCAGGGTTTTCTAAAGAAGCAGAAGGTACCCAATCTGGAATGAAATTGACATTTACTGAGTTTCAAATAAATTCTGTAGATCTTCACCTCACATTACCCTGGTATTTTGGTTCTATTGTCAACAGTGTAACATGCTGTTGTACTTGATCTCCTACTTGGTGTGAAATTAGGAAAACAAATTTTTTTTGCTCATATTGTCATTACACAAGTTTGGAGCTCAAGAAAAACTGAGACAACTCTGTATTGGAGAACCATAAAATTCTGTAACTAACTAAACTATTATCTTTATTAAGAAGACAAGGAAGTAGTTCTTTTTCACTTGTACAATTAAATTATTTTTCACTTATACAATTCATACAGTTAAAGAAAATCTTTAACCAGATACTGTTCTCACAAGACTAACAGGTTCCATAGACCTTGAAACATGGTATTCCAAAATTCCCTGAACTCCCAAGATATGAACAATTCAAAAAGGAATTATGAATTCAGTGCTAAATTCCATTCACCTGGGAATCATCATTGGCTCTCAAATTAAAAAAAAACCAAAACTGCCTTAGAATCCTTCCTTTGTAATTAATATTGTATATAACCCTTATTCATTCAATTATGCATTTTACCGCAATTATCTATGTATCATTTTTTAAAAATTAGAAGGAATACCAAATAACATGCTCCTGTCAGTTTCTTCAGTCTTTAGGATGGAAGTGATACAGCCCACATAATTCCTTATGGCACTGTGATATTACAGGGAGCCGTTTTCTTTCTCAGAACCACCAGCTGCTGTATGAGAGTTGAAGGATTTCTCAGAATCCCTTAGCCTTATGTTTCCTTATCTGCAGTTCATTTTCATGCCTGATTTCCCAGAATTTACTTAACATTTTCTGAAGGACGTCATTCACCCACTAGTTGTGGCTGGATTTGGATTCATAATTCTTTTGAAAAGAGATAGTGATGTGATTCTCCATACCACCAACACATGATTTTGTCAGAAGATAAATATTCTTCTCATCAAAATACGATGGAAGAACTGACTTTTCCCATCCATCAGAAAACTCTGAACCAAATTAAGGCTGAACATACTGGATGCTCTTTTACAAAGATAGGAAAAGGGACTAGCCATCTGCCACCTCTTGAGGCTCTTTAAACACAGAGGATTTTTGCTCGAGAAAGCATCACTGTCTTCTGAATTATTCTAAGGGGTTGTACTGTTCAAGGAAGCGACTAAGGGTGCATGTTTTAGATTGGGGATTTTTTACTGGATTTATACCATATCTCTGTGCTTCAGATGAGCAGCCTTATTCTGACTCAATGCCAGCAGAAACTTGCTGGAGTTTTCTGCTGTGGTAGATCCTTGATGACTTGTTAAGGAACCTTCTCCATATTGAGGAGAGGCATTCAGCGAGGTCTGGATTGCACTCACTATAGCCTCCCCAACTGTAGCTGTCCAGACATCAGCTCTGTTCTGGAAATGGTTGTTGTCTCTTTATATGAGGTGCCAGCTTTTGCTTCTCGTATCTAGCAAGAAATGATTGGTGGTAGTCTCTGGGTTCATGTTCTGTTGTTAGTTAAGAATTCAGTGGGACCCAGTGCTTCATTCAGGGAAGTGTCTTAAGAAGCTGAAATCCTCTGATGTCTTCAGGGTTTGAAACCATGCCCCCATCCCTTTTGGTCCATGGTGGCAGAGCTAACAGTCATAATTGCAAAATAAGCTGAACTGACTATCACAATTTTTTTTTTTTTTAATTGACACTATAGCTGGAGAATGGGCCCTTTTTTATTTCATGTTTTCTTACAAATAAAAAATTATTACCTTTTCTAAGATTGGTCTTACAGTAGTTGGAATATACTGCAGTTATGGACAGTACTAAATGGAACAAACTACTTAGTAATAAATGTAAGCCTATGACGAAGTATATTCTGTATAAATACAAAAATTAAACTTGCCATAGCAGGTGGCTCATTCTAATCAGAAGCTGCTGGAGGTCATATTTGAGATATTATGCAAATTCAAAACTCAAAAATACAGACTATGAAATAATAATTAATTACATTTTCACTTTGATTAAAGATTAAATCTCAGTATAATAAAAAATAAAAAATTGTGTCTTTGTATTGCCTGATATAATTAGGCACTCTCCTAAATGACCAAACTTAGAACTGCCTATTATGTCCTAGCAAACCTGTGGGAGAGCCTGACATGTGTTTAGCAATCATGGGGATTTTTGTGTTCATCAGAAGAAATAATTTTAAAACAATGTGGGAGGGGCAGTCTTTATCTTTAAGGCAACAGTTGGATAATTGACCTCCTTTAGCATTTAATTTCTCAAGCCTCTAGGAAGCTTAATTTTGAACATCAAAGGGGTACCTGTGGAAGAAACTGTTCCAGACTGGTGAGTAAACAAATTAGAGTTAATAGGGTCATTAGCTTCTGTGGTAAAATTTCAAACTGGGTATTCCTCACTAAGGAATGTAAATGTCAATGTTTTTAAGTCTTCTGAAATATAATTAGACATGGAACTTGAATACAAATGCTATTTGTATTCAAGTATTTTGCTACATATCCTATTAACAAGCAATGTTTTCCATACTCTGGGCATTTTTTTATTAAACATTAGGGAATCTGTTATTCTGCTCCTATGCATTGCTTGCCAGAAAATTAGAATAGAAAGAAAAAAGGTACCAAGCTGCTTAGTCAATAGTATGCTGTAAATATCAAGGATACTGTGTTTTCTGTTTGATATAAAAGCTGCTAGCCAGTTACCTTTAGAATAACAACTGTAGATCTATTTAACCCTTAGACTGTATGCAACAGTATAAGAACTAAAAAAAAAAAAAAAAAAAAAAAAAAAAAAAAACCCACACCGCGAAAAACCCCCAGACCCAGAACCACAAAAAGCAACTTACATTTCCTCATTTGGATGATGGATGATCTTCTCATCTGTACTTTCTCTTGGTTCTATGGCTACATAAAGGGGTAATTGCTGATTGAATTTGAAACAGAGAATTCAGCAAATTCAATTCCTACATCCTCTCATTTCACTTCTTGCACAATACTAAATTGTGTATTTTTTCTTCAATTATCCTTATGGCAATAGAAATACTGCTCCCTTTCTTCCACCAAACTGACAAGTTTCTAGTCCAACCACATTTCCACACCTTTACCCACATACCTACTTGCAGGCTGTGGACCCTGGCATATCCATTCCCCTGAATTTCTTGCTGCTAACTGTTCCCAGCAGCAGCAAGCTCCTGGAAGTAAGGGTTGTCAGAACAAGTTCCCTTTTTCACTTTACAACCCTAGGAAATTTAAAACTGTGGGGTTTATTCTAAATCTCTAGGAGGTCAGTACTCAACAATGACTTCTTCTTAATCCAGAAAATCACCTGCTGCTAGAAGTGTCACCTTTTAAACAACTAGAGAGGAACATTTTCTCATAAGGAACAATAACATTAGGTCAATCTAAGAGTTTGTGGAATAAGGACTAACTGTCTACCCCACAAATGTGTTTAGCATAGAAGGAAATAAAATATTTGCTAGGAGTGCCAAAGGACAATTGAAGAAAATATTTAGACTGGAAAACTGCAGATGGCCAAGCACATCCAGTGGTAAATCACCTTCTCTCCTTGAAAACTGATTTGTACCAGCAGGGTTTAAGTGAGTGCTACAGTGAATTCTACCAAAAATCAGAAGGTGGGTGAGAAGAGAAAGGCATTTTAAATAATTGATCATAGCTATATCTGTGGTTACAAGCATAGCATTCTTAAGTCATTAGTCTGAAGGAGCAAAGAATTTTAAAAATACTAACTCCCCTCACTAAATATGATCATGAAGTTTAAGGAAAAAAAGGCCTGGGGTCTCTTTTGTCTGTAATAAATCATTTTGTTGTGTTAATTTTTTGGTTTGGTCTGATTTGACATTTTAATTTTCTATACTCTCTTAATGAAAACAGTTTCTTATTGTGTAACACAAATAAAAATAAAATCTCCCTCAAATGCTTTTTATGTAATGTGAATCATGTTTAAGTCATGTTTTGAAAAAAATCCTTGTCCATTAGAAGAAAGCTTTTTGCACAAGGCAAGATGTTATAACTGAGTTTTTTTGCAAAGTGGTTCTAGTTACTGTTTATTGTCACTCTAACGCTGTGCTTCAAATAGGAATCTTTAGTTTACCTCCATTAAGTGCATCTCATAGCATTCATTTTTAAATAACCATTAGTTTTATTTCAACCTCCTACAGTGTTTTTGATAGAATGTTACTATTTTCACACAATAATAATTTATTCCCACTGTAAGCCAGACATTTAGACAAGTATGACTCCATTTCTCCAACTTACTAATTTTACTTGTGGAGACAAAACAATATAAAACCAAGATAACATAACATCTATGGCTAATTTGGGATTATATGCAGATCACCTGATCTCACATTCTGTGTGTATTCAAGGGTAAGACTCATTTAACCTAAGTTAAGGCAGACAAATGTGAGATGTGGTTTTCCTTCTGTAGTCAGGGCCAAGACACTTGCCTCCCAAGGATAAGTCAGCTGATCACAAAACTTTGACAAGGTTGGCAAGAGAAATCATGGTAAAAGTTTATTTGTCCTTCCACTAAAGTGGAAAGTAAATGCTTCTGCACTGTTACATTAAAATGTTTCATGGTCCAGTATGTCTCACCCATGAATGTAGTAAGGGAGTTCTTCTAATATGATTTTTTAATTTTTTTGATTGAAATCTTGAATATGAAGTATTCTGAAAAAAATACCTTTCCACCCTTATTTAAGAACTGTTGATACTGTATCGGTCATCTGGACATAGTGACAATGCTATTACAGAACTTAAAGTAAAAGCAAATGAAAAACAGAATAAACATTGTGATTTGCATATTGCAATAAGACATTTGTTTGTACATGTTTGGCACTCTTTTAATTATTTTTGTAGGGAGTTAAATAATAGTCACAAGCAAGTATAAATTCCTTCAAAATGAAGCATAAAACAGCAAACTCAGGACGTACTTCTAAAAAAATACTGCACTATCCAGTAGAAATTAATTGCCAACAGAATTTATTCCAATTTCTATTAAAATGTAACACAAAAGGATGCCCTTGATTTAACTTTTTATGAGCTGAAGACATCCCTAACAAGCTGGAATGCTTGAACCATACATAAATTGGTCAAACAAAGTTACAAGGAATGTAACTTTTTATTGCAATTTTTAACCTATTCCCAAACATGTTTCATTACTTTCTCTTTCCCGTAACTGTTCTTGATTCCTATCTAAGCAGTTATGTCAGACCACACTAGAAAGATCTGACACCAGAGGTTGCAGAGTTGCTATTCCATGACTTCAGCACATCATCTGTAGGATAGCCTGACACATATAATCAGGAGAGGTGGTCTTGCATTAACCTTTTCCACTCCCAGAGGATGAAATGATAATGAAACAACAAAAACAGATAATGAGGCAAGGAGAGCACAATTCTTGTGATTATGACTGAAAATGGGGGGAGGGGGACAGCTGAACAACTTTGTGCAGACTTTCAATGAAGCATCACCAATTCAAATAATAAATGGAGGAGATATAGATATATATAGATATGTAAATGTAAACCCAGATATGGGCTGAATATAACAGCTAGAACAGGAATCTGCTACAGGGAGGAGTTGGTTAAGTTTGTTCTTATGACTGGCTACTACTTGGCAGACAACTTCCTGACAAAAATAATAAAATACATCATTATTTTGTGATTTGATTCAGTTGACATCCTTAGGGAGAATGATTCAGTGAAGCACCTGAAAACCCAGAGTCCAACAGTTGTAAACAACTAGAACATTTGTTTTGTTCCGTATGGAGAAGAGGAGACTGAGGGGAAACATTGCAGTCTTCAGCATCCTTGTGAGGGGAAGAGAAGGGACAGGTATCAACCTCTTCTCTCCCATGACCAATGACAGAAGCCAAGGGAACCAGGATGAAGCTGAGTCAAGGGAGGTTTAGTTTGGATATCACAAAAATGTGTTTCACCCAGAGGGTGGTTGGGCACTGGAGCAGCTCCCCAGGGAAGTGGTCACAGCACCAGCCTGACAGAGTTTAAGGACTGTTTGGACAATGGTCTCAAGCACATGATGTGACTCTTGGGGTGTCCTGTGCAGGGCAAAGACTTGGATTTTGATGGCCCTGGTAGGGTCCCTTCCAACTCAGTATATTCTATAATTCTACGATTCTGTGATTTGCATAATGCTGTCTCTGCTGAGACAAGATGTGTGTAATCAGAGCCTACAAAGACTGATATTATGTGGTAGTAGTAAAATGGGGAAAATTCTTGTTCACTGTCTTCTGTTACTTTATGATCTGGCTTTTTTGGCATGCTTCTACCAGTAGAGAAAGTACTTCTCCCCAGCAGTTCCTAGAGGAAGATCAAATATTCAGTGTCATGACAGATCCGATAACTATAAAGGTATGGATTAAAAAGCAGCCACAACTAAATTTGTACATACTGAGTTAAAAGTAGATGAGAATCTGGCTACACTGGAATTTACCCCTGGAAAGAAGTGATGGTATCAGCTCAAGAAAGCAAAGATAAGAGTAAAGCAAAATTGCATAGGCTAAAGCTTAATTCTCAAATGCTGGATATTGTGGAAATGATGTAATGGTAATGTTTCCTTTGTCTTGTCACACTGACAATTTGCACACACCAAAGAGTTCATTTATACTGAATTTATGTCAGTGCATTTTGATCATGAAAGCCCTGGGCATCTCAGGAAGTTTTAAAGCTTTCTTCTTAAAACATGAATTAAAGTCACACTTTAAATTGTGCTGCATAAGTTACCATGTTTACTCATGTCTCTAGAGTTTTTAACAGCTCAAAAAATAGGTTTCTTCAATGGGAAGTATATGCCACTAGGGCCTTTTATCTGAATGCTTCAGAATCAATCAAAAGGCGTGATTTGAGCAGCCATGGGCCAAGGCAGGATTCATCTGTTTTGAGTCTCTGACCCTGGTAATATACTGCTTGAGTGACTCTACAGCACTTGAGCCATGTCCTGTAGGATTTATCATGAATTATATTTGTGTGAGTCCATTGTAACTCACCAGCTTCTCTTATGCTGAGTGGCATTTGTTTTGTTTTTTTTTTCTTACTCTTTTATATTATTTACTGCTTTCAACAACAGTATCTCTCATAAAAATCATAGTTTGTATTTACTTGTGACCCATCACACAAACCACATATGTATAGCTTGACTGTACATAAAAATAGTTCAAAATTGTTTTCTTATAAAAGTCATTTGAAATAGTTTTCATATAATACTTTGAAATTCTGATTCAAAAGGAAAGGAACATGATACACAATGAAAGAAAATATAGACTGCATAGAATGTTTTTGTTTTTCAGGAAAATAAGCACATAAACAACGAGTACAAAATTTCTGATATTCATAAACTGTACTGTGCTTTATATGCAAATGGTGAAAACTGAAGTAGGCACACTACTCTGTTCAACCATAATTATATTTCTTCTTGTGGATAACTGATATGGAAAGACCTGTTAGTATGCCCACCCAGAATTTCACATAGGCTGAATAGCCAATATAAAAGGGTAATGTGTTTGACATTCACACAAGTGCATTGTTCAGATTTCATTGTGTCACACCTGTGTGTTTTATGGTACGCTGGAACTATGCCGACTCTTGTCACCATTTCTGTTCCTTCTTCTCTGGCACACTTGCTGTCATACATGTATTCTGTCTGCTGAGATACTGAAATAGATCCTGAAATAGATCCTGAAAAACTGGGTTTATTCCTGACATCTGAGAGCAATCCATCCTTCTCTAGAACTTCTCCAGGTAACTTAATAGAGACTTTCCAGAGCTAGCAAGCTTTGTGACCATTCTGGTTTTATATCTCTCTTCTTCAGAGATAGTAGTGGAAAGAGGGAGAGATCTGAGCTTTGGATAAGTTCCAGAAAACTTACCAAAGTACGTTTCACTTTAGTTCCTATAACCAAGATATATTACAAAAATAATAAACACCTAATACTAAGCATACTCCATCTCGAGAATTTTGCATTTAAAGTCCTTATTCATATAAGAAACTCCTTATGTTTGCTTTCTTCCACTTGGCTTCTCCAAGCATAAGCCCTACTCAGACTTCAAATTTCCAATTTCTTTTATCTAGTGATTCCCTATCCAGTTGTCTCCAATCCTGTGCAGCAGGGATGGGAAGGGGTAAGGCAGAGTGAGCAGCATTGGAGCCATGGTCGGGGCACTAAACTGAGGAATACCATTCATAAACCATGAAAGATACCCCTCTTAAAAAATAGATGAGACCTGTGGGATGAATCTGTTAATCACTAATTATTTCAAACTTTATGAACATTAATTCCCTAACATACCTTACCAATCTAGGCTCTTAGGAACCTTTGGCTTCAAAGACCATCAAGTTTGACAAGTAACACTGCCCCAAAATTCCATCTGTTTATGAGGTTCCAAAAAGTTGAATTCAAGTCCTATGCTTAGAAATTTTACATTCTTTAGTTTGGAGGAGAAAAAAAAGGCATTGGTCTGCTTTCCCAAAATATTTTGTGTCATTATCATAATTGTAAATTCATGGCTTTTATTGAAATTGACAGTTTTACTAACACATCAGTTAATAGTTGGAGAAAAACTAAAACCAAATTAGACTTTGAAGAAGTTAATTTCAATTAATACACCACATTGATGTTGAATTGTGAATAGCTGCAGCTATGGCTGTTCAGCCCTAAGTGATCCTGACAATTTGAAGAACAAAATGTAATTAAAGGGGTGAATTGGGAAAAAAAAAGAAAATTTTAAAATACAATTTAGGCATTGATAACTAGAAACATTCAGGAGTATGCTTATTAAGTGAAACTCAATAACTTGTCCTAGTGACAATAGTAATGACTAAATTATTCCAATATGAAGCCTAAGTGTAATTNTCTTAAATTGTTACAAGGATGAATCATGAACCCATATGATTCACACTGGGTTTCATGTCATGAGCCTATCAGGTGTGCATTTTCACAGCCTCTTATCAGTTTTGGTCGTAGCAATACAAATTCTTCCTGTAAATCAATTGTAACTCAAAGTAGACCAAATTCCAAATATATTTATTGCCATATGAGATCACGTTTAGTGATAAAACTATTTTCACCTCTTGAGGACAGTAGGTCACAAGTTTTGTTCTCACTGGCTTCAAGGTGTCAAAACATCCCTGATTTACAGTAGATGAAATGTATTGGTGATGTCTGTATTCCCAGAACACCCAGTTTTCTAATGCCAGTTCCACAAAACCACTACTAGGCTGCTCCCCTGTATCAGGGCTTTGACTCACTGGACTATGGAGACAGAAGTCTTCAGCTTATAAAAGTGATCCCTTGAGGGGCAGAACACATTGCTTTAATACTGTATAATTTGCATCATTCCTATTCATCTTTTGAAAGATTATTCCAATCCTAAAGCTGTCAATTTTGCATTTTCATAAGAACTAAATCAGTTTTTAAAAAGTCAGAAAGTTGCTTTCTCTGTTTCTGTCCTTTTGATTGATTATCTATGGTTCCACAGCATATTACGTGATCACAGCAATGTTCTTTGGAGATATAATCATCAAAGAGCATTACTCAGCTGGGAAAGTACGTGTGAAGGGTGTAAATAATGAAACCAAACAGGGGGCCATTAAATACATTTTTTTGTTTTCTGTGCTTAGAGGCTTGTTTACAGGGTAGGGGGCATAGAGTTAAAAAGGAATGTTAAAAAAATAAAAATGCTGAACTCCTAAATTGTACCAACCAATCCATCTGTTCAGATAGAGTGCCCTGCAGACCTGGCAAACCTTGAAGGTTTATCAGTGTTCGTTTTGGCTTTGAAAGGTGTGTTTAGTCCTTGTGGCTCTGAAAGCTTTAGTTTATGTGTTAGGAAGTATATTCCCTAAGCAGATGTTTAATTTTTTAAATCTGTATGGTCCTTGTAATCCTAGTCATATAGTGCAGGGTATTTTATAAAGCCTATTTCTGTGTAACACATAAATTTACTGGAATTATTGGAACTGTAAATTAAATATTGGTTTAAAGGAGAAAACAGGGCAGGAAGCAAAGTGTTGAAACATGCAGCCCCTTGACTTGTAGCAGAGTTGAAAAGTAACTGATTGTGTGTGGATAATTGCCATGACTTACTTTGGCAGATCCCTATTGTTATCAGAGCTGAAAGGCTGCCTCTTAAACTGTTCAAACATGGATCTCCAACATTCATGTCCAGAATGGCTGACTGCTCTGTTAAAATTCATTGCTTGTTTGTTAAAAAAAGGTGTATCTTTCTGTGTCATTAATCCTGTGGGTTTTGTTTTTTTGGTTTGTTGGGATTTTTTTTACTGAAAAAGATTCTGTAGTTCTTTTTCTGATGCAAACTTCTGTTACTGATGTGAATTGTCTGGTACTGAGTCACCTGATAATGGTCTGATGTTACTTTTATATCTGTAATAAGCACCATTAGGAGTAATCCATACAGAAGTCTGTGGCTTATTTGCGCTATACCTCTCCCTTTCTCTTTGTGTAAAGGAACTTTGTGTACTACTTATGTACAAACAAATTTAACTTGTCCTAAGTAAAAGAAGATTTTAAAAGTGAAAATTAGATCCATTAGAGCTGAACATTAAAAATATTGCAAGATCAGAATAAACATTACTGCACAGATTGCTGCTCTTTATATTGAAACCATTTAGAAAATCAGGAAGGTATAAAGCCTTTGAAGAGACCTGAAAGCACACTACATAGAATCCAATGCTTTGTTATCATTAATAAAAAATATTAAGGGACTAGAGAAGTAGGATGTGTTTGCCTGAAACTAGCAATGTGGAAGTTT
This sequence comes from Aegithalos caudatus, assembly GCA_013389925.1. Taxonomy (NCBI): domain Eukaryota; kingdom Metazoa; phylum Chordata; class Aves; order Passeriformes; family Aegithalidae; genus Aegithalos; species Aegithalos caudatus. The sequence goes on from WEIU01014378.1 coordinate 32,603, forward strand.
GAACACATTACTGTTACTATCATACTTGGTATATCCATCCAGCCTTTACTGGGTGATGTTAAATCAGCTAAAATATTTAATCTTGTACTTTAAATTAATGATATTAAAGGTCTAAATGTTTGAAAAATGTTGTTGTCAGAACAATGTAATCTTTTCTCTCCAGACTTTCTTCATATAATTGTGGTGCCCTTATCCTAATATACTTGTANTTTGAATTGTAGCCATGTAAAAAAGTTGAATTTAAAATAATTTCACATCACTTTTTTTTTCCTTTCTTATAGAAACAATAATGGCTGAATTCTAGATATCAAGAATTCTGACCTTAATTTAGATCATGTAGTAGTTGTTTTGACACATGGAAACCTTGTACCTCGAGCACAGTAAGTTTAGTTGATCTTTTCAGATTAATATGGTCAGCTTTTACACATGTATAATTTTTCTTACTAAAATAACATTAAATTGAATTTTTAATTTTGAAAACTGTAGATTTCACATACAGTAGAGAGGTGATTCTAAATAATAAATCAAAATACACATCCTACCAATCAAGAGGCAGGAATACAAGGTACAGGAAACCTTCTAATTTAACATAGAGCAGTCTCTTGTGCATAACTGCTGTCCTCTGATCAAACCATGCCTTTTTAGTCTCAAACAAGAAGGGAAAAAAGAGTCTTGGTAAAAAGTACAGCTTGAACATCCTTTAGTAGAGATGGAAATGACTTGATATAGAACTGAAAAACCAAACAAACCAAAAAACCAAAAAACAAAAACCAAACCCCGAAACCAAAAAGCAGAAGGCATTTTTGGAGGAGTGGAGTGATGACCAAAAACGTCCTTGACTCTGTAAATTCTGCTCAGCAGTAACTAAAACTTGCCTATACTATCAACACTATTTCCAGCACAAATCCAAAACATGGGCCATACTAGCTATTGTGAAACTACTATCTATCCCAGACAAAACTAGCAGGCACATTTGTAGTGCTTGTTAAAGAGAAATATCTTCTGAAGAGTATGGTTTTTCCACTACTCTAATCTTAGCAGATGTGGATGTGAAATTTTTCCCTACTGATATACTGAAAAAATTTCCAGCTTTCTTTTTGGATCAAATGTAAATTATAATTCACACCGCTGATGCTATCAAATAGTATAATGATTTAAGACCAACAGATATACCAACAATATAGGACTTTTTACTTTTTAATAAGTTTTTTAACCTTATTGCGGACTGGTGGGAAAAATATTGTATCTATATCATTCTTGCTGTAGCTTCAAATCTTAGTGTCCATACTAGTATTTGACTGCTTACAAGCCCTTTTAAGAAGATTAGAGGTGCAGACTAAGAACTTGTGGTACTAGACATGGTAGAGTCCCAGGAAAAATTCATTAAAAATG
>WEIU01014391.1:15571-29231 GCA_013389925.1 Aegithalos caudatus
ATAAAATGTCAAAATCTGATACTTCAAGAGAGGAGGATGGTGAAGGATAGCAAAGCCAAAGCAATAACAAAAAAGAAGAGAAAGATGTGGATTTTCTTTCATATCTATTATCTGACAACTTCTGTTTTACTGTCATTCTACATATGTCATCTAATAAAACCAAGTAGTTTTCTTTACAAGAGCTGCCATCTTACAGTGTTAGGAAAAGGGGATTTTACAGTTTTACATCACTCAATGAGAAAGAGAACACAGAATGGGATTTTTGTAGTCACCTACTTTCTCTAAGGAGAATTTATTTGTCATCTTATCATCACAGACTCACATTCATCTCTTTCTGACCATTTTTTCTCTCTCTCTATTTCTGTCCTTCCCTCTCTCTCCCACTCTCTTTCTGAGTCTACTGCCTTCCTTTTGTAGAGCTTTCCACATCTAATCCAATTACTTTGCAGTCTGTCTTTGCCATGCCTCAGTTTTCCTTAGGGAATATTTGAAAGGGTTGGGTTGCATATTCCCCTCTGGTGGATTGCCCAAAATATATCTGTGCTCTGCCTCCCGGGGACTCTTCTGTGCCAGACACCCTCCATGAATAACAAAAGTCTGCCTTTGACAGCAATACATATCCTGACCTTCAATTAAGCTGCAGGTTAAGACAATACTGGAAAATCAATAGCTCATTTTCTGTCTTTTGTGCTCAGATTTTGATGTTTACTAAGATAAAGGATGACAAGGCTGAAGGCAGGAATCTTTGCAGAACATCCATTGATGCTGCCAGAGGCTCAGGGGCCAGGTATGGCCTAATCTTTGCAAAGCTCCCAAACACCAATAAGTCAATAGATATCAGCTGTAGCTTTGCACGACATCCCCTGCCCCAGGATTCTCATCAGGCAGCTTTTTCCATTCTCCTCCAGTCTCCTGACCCAGGGGTTCCCTGGAAGGGTCACAAGAAATCCAAATTCATTGCTGGTTACAGTTACTGGGAGGAAAATCTGTAGCTTGAAGGCTTAAAGTATTTGTGTGTCATTTTTAGCTAAAAGCCATATTTATTATTAATTTTTTTGTATGTGTGTGTGAGGATGAATTGTTAACCTAAGCAATAAATTGCTTACCTATGCAATTTAAATCTACCTTGATAGTTGCTTTCTTTTCTCAGCTTTTCCAGTGTCTACATGGACTCCCAGAATGGAGAGGGGACATTGAACTCCACTTTTTGGAGCAGACTTAGCTGAAAGGCAACTTTAACCTCCAATTTATAGTTGTGTTATGGCACACACAACAGCAATTTCTTAATAAACCTGTCAGGGCAAAGTGAAAGGTTCAAGGCCGCTCCTTTTTATGGCAAAAATAAAGAATCAGCCAAAAGGTAGATAATTTTGTATATGACATGAGAAAATGTATCTTAATCAGCTTCTATTCTTTTACGTTTTGATAAATTTTGGAATAGCAAAGCCTTGGTTTCAATTCTAATTTTTTTTTTCCCCAAAGCAAAAATATGATCAATTTATATTTACAAGAAATACTGTTTAACCACTGTGAGTAGCTATTAAAAATGATTTTAATTGTGATAAGGGGTAGATATTACCCCAGTGTGAACATTTTTAGTCCTGGAACTTCTCCCTTTGTATTAGGGTGAGGTTTCTGCCAGGAAGAGAGGAAGGGGGGGAGAGTCAAGAAGGAAAAGGGTGCAAATTGGAAGGATAAAATAATAGGGAAGAAAAGCTAATTATGTGTGTTCTTTCAAGTCCCATTCCCCATCTACTGCTGTAATGACAAATGGTTTGACCTGAGCTGTAGCTAAAGTTCCATAAGTAACAACCTGGATTTATCCCAGGTGCATTCCTGTGGACAAACACAGTCTGAGCAAGTCAGATTTCAATCAAAAGAAAATTAGTACCTGCAAAATATCAAAACTAAAATTACTCCTTCTCCTAAAAGTATTTGGGTTTTGACTTGAAATACAGTGTGGCTCGTTCATAAGCTTTCACAATTTGATAATTCTCAGTAAATTGTGTTCAGGTGCAAAAAATCAGATCTAAAATTTGTACTTGGGGGAAGAATTTGATGCCCCAATCTTTGGCTTTGCAGTTGTGTGTGTGCTAGGCCTGCAAATTAAATATCTGTTAGTGAGCCCAGCTGACCTGGCTGGGTTGAGTGGTGTTAACTCACCTGGCAGCCTCCAGACCTCGCCTGAGGATCTGATAATTGTGATGAGAGCCCGGAGCAGGAAAGTGTAAAGGTCACAGAACCTATAATGTCCCTTCCAAGCTCCTGGAGGCACCATTCCCAGGAGTCTGCCTGCCTGTTAAGTGGGAGTACAGAACTGGAATACTTTGTGTTGAGTAGGAGTACAGAAAGAAGTGGAGCAGTTTTGTGTGAGAGAAGTGAAATGTAGCCATGTTCATGGATCTGAATAAGAAATCTTCCTCTCATTCTGTCTCCCAGAGCACCTTTTATTTTCTTTCACATTTTTGCAGGTTAGCATCTCTCCTTTCTTCAGGTCTGGACTTGTGGGGGTTTTATTTTGGTGGTGTTCTATTTTTTTTTTTTTTTTTTTTTTTTTTTTTTTTTTTTTTTTTTTTTTTTTGAGCCCTGCACGTAACACTCACAAAAAGAATAAAAAAGGTACAATCCTCCCGAGGCGAGGTTTCTGCCTACCCAATAATCCCTCTGACATGCTGCTTTCTGAGGCACTTGCTGTGCATGAGTGCAGGGTTTTACAGAAGCAGAGCAGCACAGGAGTGCTGCAGGCATTCTCCTAACGAGCTGTCCAGGTTACTTTCACATTCTCTGTTTTACATGCCTCCCTGACTCAGGAAAAGCCAAGTTCCAGGATCTCTCTGCCATTTCTTTCCATGCAGATTTTAAAGAGGGAAGAGCCTTGTTCTTCCCTGAGCTTTCCCAGCCTTTGATTTTAGTGTTAAAACAGCAACGTGCCCTCTTACATGAGCAATGAGTGTTCATATCTTTAATATTTGGTGTGATGATTCCATTCCAAACAGCAAATCCAAGTTCATTTCTTTCATGACTATTTTATTACCTTTTTATAAAGTAAAAATAAACTCATCTTTTCCACTGATCACAGAAAAGCAAGGAAGCAGAACTTAATATGTTGTTTTCTTCCTCTCCTACAAGTCATGCAGTGATAAGTAAAACAAAAGCATCTTCATGTGGGAATATGAAGCCTGAATAAACCTTGTTTTGAGCTTTTGAACTCAATTTTTTAAAAATTTTTACTTTGCACATTTTCTGACAATATCCACAGCTGCTACAATCCAAATATATTTCTGAAGTGAAGATATGAGCAAGGACCTGTTCACAATGTCATTTAGTAACTCAGAAAATAATAACGAAGTCCTAGAAGGACAAGTATTGAGGCTTTATTTCTTCCTCAGTTCAATGTAATTTTATGAGAAGGTCTTCAAAATGTGATTACAACATTCTAAGGTGAATTTTGTATAAAACTATCACTGCTTCCCTTAGAAAATGATTGCATAGATTAATGCTTTAATTCATCCTTTATATTGAAAGTAGATGAGCAACACAACTGGAATGTCTACTTTAAAATGGAGAAAAATGTGTATGAATATGAGTTTTTGTACTGAGAAATTTAATGACCCAGAGAAGAAATAATTCACTCAATAAATCAAATAAAGTTGAATTTTCCATAGCTATCACCTGTTATTTCACTCTTCTGGAGGGAAAAGATTAATCTGGTCCTAAGGGGGCTGATATGAAAAGAAAGGAAGGAATGAGTGTGTGCCAAACATCACTGGAGCTAACACTGGATTTATATTTTTTTCCATGCAAAAATAAACAGGGAAAAAACCTCTTCAACAGATTTCTAAAATACTCTATGAACACTGGATCAACTAAAATTATAGCTGAATTTTGATGGAGGTAAGTAGTTCACTATAAAATCTTAAGTCTCCTTTTTTTTTGGTTGGTTTTATGAGCAGATTTTAAATTTTTGTAACAGATATTAATGGTTTAAATGACCAAGCTTTTTGAAATAATTTTGAATTGCAGAGTTCATGGGTAGCTAAGTAGGTATTGACTGCTGGAGGTTGGGATTTTGTGGTAAATCAGATAAGTCCCACAGCAGTAAAGCCCTTCCAGCACAAACACTTTTGTGTGTGGATTTTACTTTCCTTTTGCAAATACTGGTGCATAGTGCTTTGAAATTAACTTTGCACGAACCTGCATGGCAATAAGTTAGTCACTCAAATGTTCATGAAAATCAAACACCCCAAAGGATCTGAGCACGGCCTCAAAGAAGTGATTTAATAAAATCAGCTGAATATTCAGATAGACTGTTTTCCCCAAGAAAATGGTTATGCCTTGGACAGAACCTTAATACTTCCAATTCTGATAAGTACCTTTGGAACTCCAAAGTGATGCCTTTGCCCAGGGGCACTCATGAATTCAATCATAGACAGCTTTTGGGAAGATTTATTAAAAAAAAAATAGATGGTGGAGAATGGCAGAGTTTACACGAAGCAAAAAATACCTCAGATTCTTAGAGCTTGAGTGAACACAATTGCAAAGCCCTTGGAGTCCATCAGATCAGGAGCAGAGGCTCCTCTGCACATCTCCAGCCTCTGCAGTGGATGAGGCAGGGAGTTTTCATTTGGTTCTGAGCACATCCACTTGGAACAGCTTCCCTTGGCATAAACACCACTTGTGAAACACTGCTGCTCTGCATTTATCACGCGGAAGTGTGGCTGCCTCAGCTGAATTTGTGATGCTGTGTCCCTGTGCTCACGCCTCTGCTCCAGCTGTGCTCTGCAATCCCTGGCACCTCTCAGCTGCCAGGCCCCCCAGAAACTCTTCAAGTCCTTTTCCCTAAGATGAAAAGGACTCATCAGTTGAGATTACGTGTTTTATTCCTGATTCCTCTGCTATTTCTTTATCTCTTCTTAAAAGCCTTACATGTCTTTAAAAAAGAATAATTTTTGAAAGTTTTCCTGTAGGATTGTGAGTTTTGTGATAGTGAAATCTCAGAGTTAGTCCTGCAAAAGATATCAGTTCTCGACCAGTCCATGATCCCAAACCTAATTTAGTCTTCAGCAGTCAGAGTTTCCACCTTCTGTAATGTGGCCAAATTGCAGCTAGCAATGACAAAAACATGAGATTTACTACGATTACCCTCGGTGTAAAAAAAAATCCTTAAGCTATGAAAAGACAGAAATAGAGAGCTATTATTTACCCCCAAAACTATGCAGTAGATTTTATTCTTCTTCATGGTGTCATGGTGTCATTCTTCATAGTTGTCCAGCATTTACAAAATTGTTTACTTGAAACCTAAAAGTAAAGAAAGATTCCAGATAACTTCTAGATGCATATTTGATCTTTAAATTTAAGCATAGCTTTGCACTGTGGTTTAATGGGATTTCTTATTACAGCTTGAAGGTGCCTTTTAAATCCCTGTATAATTAGTAAATTTAAATTTAGAGAAACATGCACTAAAACTTGGAAGTATCATCAACAACTTTGTATTTAAGGCCCAGATATTAAGTTAGGGGTTTTTCACTGAAAGTAACCATAAGAGATTTTAATGCTCCTGATATTGTAACTTATTCGAGTCTACTTTGTCATTCAGCATCTAGAAACTTCTTCCAAAACATTACCATGTTTTCTGGATGGAGTTGAAAGGAATGATAAAAATCTGGATGTGTTTATTTATATATTTCCTCTATCACCTTCTATTTGTCCCAGGCAGTTGAGTGGGAATGTGAGGACAAAGCTGTGACCCCTCTCTGCTGAACTTGGCAATTATTTTCACTGTTTCTGTGAGTTTTTAAATAGAAAGTTTGTAGAGAACTCCTGTTGTTCAGCCCATGTGCTACTGCTTTTTTAACATTGCTCTGAAACAGCACTTGAACAGGTCAGTGAAAACAGGGTTAAAATTTAATCAAAGACATTGTGGATAAAATTTGTTCAAAAAACTTTCCAGGCTGCACTCAAGATCATGTCCTTTCACAGGAAAACTGCTCTCCAAGGTTTGTTATGCAAACTCATGCTTAACATTTTCAGGAGTGACCAGCCAATTTGTTCTGCCACAGAAGGTTTTATCCATTATTTTAGTTCCTCTGTTGCCATCTCAACCAAGACCAAATTAATCCCCTTTTTAAACAGCAGTTGTGGCCTGGTTGGTGTTTATAGATTACAATTCATAATCGTGTATTCATCTGGACTGGATGATCATTTTAGGTCCCTTTCAAACAAAATAGTCTCTTCTGTTCTACATGAATAGAGCACTGTAGATTTCTGTCCTGAGTCATGAAAATACACTCTTGATGTAATTAAACTGCTTTAAAATATAATAGTCAGTGACTGCAAATGTTGTACTTGCAATTTAGAGCATTACGTGAGAAATGGGCTTTGAAATAACGCATTGAAAAAATGGAAATTGTGTAAATAATCTTTGAACCAGCTCTGGTGGCTCTTTTATTTCATTTCTTAACACCTCACCCACTTAGATTTTTTTTTTTTTTTTCTTTTTTTTTTCTTTTTTTCTGAGGTGTGTTAGCCGATATGGTAACTCCTGCTTTATTCTTTTTAAACTGTAGCACTGTGCTTCTCAGGATTCTGCCAAGACAGATTATGGATTCAATTTAGATTGCCTGGGATTTGTGATTTTTAGAAATATTTAGAAATAGTTTAACTGCTGAGATGCTAATACAGATAATCAAAGAGAGAGAGGTGAAACAAGGGAAGGTACAAACTGTTTATCCGACAGAGACCAGGCATGGAGACACAAGCAGTTTTGGCTGTGGAAAGACCTTTGGTTGGAGGAGAGACCAAAAGGAATAGGACACAGAAAATATAAGAGTAGGCTTAGCCAAGAAGCAGCAGAGATGAGCTGATCTTACCTGGATTTTACACTAAGTGTATGTTTGTGAATTAGTAGACTTTTATTCGTTAATTCCTTCTTATGTGGCTGAAACTGTCCTAAATTCTCTTAAAAGAGCTAAGCTTTAAGAGATCAGCCACGTGCTCAAATCTGCAAAGAAATAAAACTGCTACTAGAAATAAAGTGTTCATCAGTTGTCCTGTAAAATGGTTTTGTACATTTTCTGTAATATTTGGACAGTAGATTTAGACTGTTTCTCTGAAGTGAAATAGTAATTTTCCCTCACCTGTGCTGTAGAAACAAGGAGTGCCATAATTCTGTGGAGTAGATGGAAAGGTATTGAAGCAATTGTGATCACTAATCTGCTTTCAGTCCTTGAAATCTGTTAAAATGACAGTTAAATGTGGTGCAGAGAGCCCTCTGTGCCTGTAAGAAAATGAAAGTATCATGGAGTCATTCTCATTGCATGCTGCATTTACCAGGTGTTTTCCACTGGTGGGACTGTAATAAGGTGACCTTGACTTGTGGGATTCTGGTGGTTCTTTTTTGACTGAATTCTGAGGATCCCAGAAAAGGGTATTTGTCCTACCAGTCCAGCCCAGAACACAGACACATAAAGGTCCAAATTCACAAAAATGCAATCTGAATAACCCCTCTAAAAGGCTTAAGACTTTAGGCTCTATGCTGAGTTAAAGGCAAATGAGATTATTAGAATGATGTCCTCTATAAATAGCTGTAAAGAGACTGCCTGTACCTAACAAATGTAACATTTCAATGCAGTTATATTTCACAGCTAGTTACTAAATTCCCTCATGCAAAATACAAATTAATAAATGGGCCTAAATATCACACTGCACACGTCAGCAGAATTGTTCATGTGCCCTTTCAGCATACTTTATTTGGAGGTAAGAAAAACTGACTGTGAAAATTTCAGTCATCACAATCTATAGGTTTAGAGTAATACTGGGAGAACTTTATTATCTTTTTTTGGTTATTATTACTGAACAAAACTGCTACATATTGGAATTTTTTTCTATAATTTAAAGGAGGGGAAATGTTAAGATTTATAACAAGAAACTTCTTGTCACTGTCAAAAACACCAATATGATTTTAATTATGGATACAAGATGATGACTAAATTAAAGAATTGTTATATATCCAGAGAAAAAATACAGAACAATACCATGTCACTGCTTTATATCACCTAACAGTATTTTCCTTAAATATACAATAATGATTTTCTAATGGGTGATTTTGGAAATCAATGCCTCCAGGTGACAAAGGTGTCTGTTGAGACAACTGATCTACTAACACAAAGTATCTATCACACATTTATGCCAGAACTGCATTTAGTTGAAAATATATAGTTCAAATATTTGAATGATTAGAGAACTTTCTACAATTAAACCAGAAATTGTGATTTTTTTTTTTTTTTTGTATTCTCAGCAGAGGTAAATGACTGTAAAATTATAATCTATATTTGTTTCATTTGACATAAGCTGATTCCAATATGAGAATTATTATCATTTTCAGAAAAGGAGCTTCACCACTCCTTCCCAAGTTATCATATTTTAAACCATTATTTCCTTAGAACTGCTTAGGCCCAGTGGATTATTCTTGTTGCCAAGATAACCTTTAAGCCTCAGATTCCCAGATTCATTGGATTATAGCTCATTCATTATCTACCATCAACAGTTCTCAGACTATCATGGATTCTTATCATAAAATTTTTAATTGAAAATATTCCAGCAGGGATAAGATTTGGAGGCCACCTGTGGAATACCCAGTAAGGTGTTGAAAACATAATTTGGTAACTACAGTTGTAAACTACAAATCTCACAAATATGAAGCTATTTGGCTACCAACGGGTTTGCTTGTAGCTTTGGGGTATTTCTGGAGTGATATGCTAAACTGACTCTCTAAAGCAATTAAATTCACTTCTGAAAAATATTAAGGCTCACTCTCCAGCTGTCACGGCATAACCAGAAGGAAATGAGTACCAAGGGAAAACAGCTCTTGCTTCTCCTGGGCTTCTCTTCAATTATACATTGCTATGTCACAGGCAAGACACTTATTGACATTTATGAAGTTTTATGCAAATTTGTCTGGAGTAGGGAGTTTTAATTTTTTTTTTATTATTTTTTATTTTATTTTTTTTAAATAATAAGACTTTGGAAAAGTTCCAATTTATTTGTGCAGTTGGATTCCCAGTTCCACTGTAAATCAGGTACCTCCTCTATTTTTTTGTTTTATGGGTGAAGCTGTCAAGTGGCCCGCGTGGCAGACAACATTTGGTTGAGTTCTTTGTTCTAAATTTGCATCTTATTTCTTGTGTAAAGGAGTGATTAGGCAAGGTGACAGTGCCTGGAGGGGAGATGTGTCAGTCCTGGGGTCTGGGGAGCTGTGCCAGGCAGGAGAGGGACAGGGTCAGAACAGCAGGCTGGACACTCACAGGGGATCTGGGGCTGAGCTGTGCAGGGAACAGATTTCCAGACCTTGACAACCTTCTGAATAACCTTCCTTGATCAGCAGGGATTATTAAGATTTTGCCACTCTTCAGAAAGGTGCACAACAGGCTGAAACTCACCTGGAGGCAGGGATTTACCTTGGCACTTGTTTTTAGGTGGGTTTTGTATTTTTGCCTGGCGTTGTTTCACTATTTTGAAAGTTCTCTACAAAAACAAAACAAAACAAAACAAAACAAAACAAAACAAAACAAAACAAAACAAAACAAAAAAAAAAAAGAAGACGTGAAATATTTTAAATTATTTTGTGATGAAAGCTAGTTTTTGAGTTAGATGACTTTTGGTCTTTTTAAGAACAATATCAAGGCAAAGATACTTGAGAAGAATGAGTAATTTAGAGTCAAGTTGCTGTGAGTTTTTAGCTCTGAACAAATATCTGTTAACATGATTGATAATAAAGGAAAGGTAATTCAAAACCGATATAAGAGTTTATTCTGTAATATTTTATTGAGTCATTAATATATAAAAACATGTAAGGCTGCAAATTTTCAGTTATGCCTATTTTTTACACACATTCAGGAGCTTGTTTGGTTTGTCAAGTGTCATTGTTAAACAACAGCAGCTTTCACAGTAGTTCACTGAAACAGGAAGTTGTGCTCCTATTTTGATTCTCTTTGCCTGGATCAATAGAAATAATCAGGTTTCAATATTTCCAATCAGTGATACCCACACAGAAGTTTAGTGAATCTAGAATATCAGTCTCACTTCTTGTAAAATTGGGCTCAAAAGCTTAGATTTAGTGATTATCCCCTTTACCTACCTGTAATTTGTTTGGTGCTTCTTATTCTCATTATGCAAAAAATTTCCCTTCAGTTTCCCCTTGCCAGCAGGTACTGTCATACAAGAAGAGCTTGTATTTATAGTAGAATAATAGTTGTTTGTCAAGATTTTAGATACAGGTTAGATGTAGATAAACATCTCACAATGAGCTGCTTTTATATGAGATGATATAAACAAATTTTAATTTTTTTTTTTTTTGTCATCTCAGAAGTGAAGATATGTTGTTATCTTGGCCATGTTCTGTTTTTTACACAATTCTTTTGGTTGCCATTGGTCAAGAGAAAGATGCTCCATCAGAGTTCTTTGTTACACCTACTTTTTTCACTCTAATTTGTTTTGCTGTGTTGTGTTTGTAGCTAAACCTGGAGTGAAGAATGAGGAGCTCGTGAAGCTCATTATGCTTCATTTGATTTGAAAATTAAATTTTGCAATTTGAGACTTGTAAACACTTTTGAGAAGCATTGCTTCCTGTAATGGAAAACAACACATTCCTACAGTGTTGTTAGGAAATAAATTTGTATCATGAATCTTTAATAAGCCATTCAATATGTTGTGCCCTTGGGCTATTGATACACCAGGAATTGTACCTGTATTCTGGAAAAAAAATGTGCAATTTGGAAATCTTTTTTTTTTTTCTTTCCAAGACATGTAACAATCTGAATCTTATTAAGTTGGTAATAAGGCACAGCTATTTCAGCCTTTTCTTCTTGCACTAAAGCTTCTCAAAGACAGAATACTTTCTGTCATGTCTGCTCCCCAGCACTAAATCTTGGCACGTTTGTTTCAGCAGAACTGGAAAGAGAGCACAATTCTATTAAGTATCACACTTCCCAGTACATAGTGCATATATTTTCAGCGTCCTTTAGGGTTTTTGGTAGAGCCAGTTATTGAATCAGACTTTCAGGAGACCAGACAGTGGACAGGCTCCTGCCCACACACCTTCCAGCTATACATAAAGTATTTATTAGGAGAAGGTTGAGAAGAGAAGAGCAGGTTCTTTTTCCACAGGTCTAATGTAGAACTTAATATGTTATCTGTGGATAACAAGACAATTTGAGCATAACAATACTTGTGCAGAGCCTCTTGAAATGAAGGGCAATTCAAAAGGCCTCTTTCTTTGAAAAAAAACCCCCTGTATTTTATGTGTGTTGACATGTAACCCCATCCAAGAATGTTTTTAACAATTGGAATCAATAGATATGAAAAATTCTAAGTGAAGTATAATTGTTTCAATACTCACTGTACACACACACACACACATATATATATATATATATTTATAAAATGAGAGCTGTAATTTTTTTCCAGAAAGTTTTAGAACTTTCAGACTTGGAAATTTGATGATTAAGTTCCAGAAATTGCTTACCTGGAGTTAGAAAATAAACATCTCATGTTTAAATAGCCTCTGGCTAATTTTTCAGAAACCCAGACTCTTTTCCTTACATTTCATTTCACCAAACTATTTCTGACTTTAATTTTTTTTCAGTTGAAAAGCAGAGATAGCTGCAATATTCTCCTTTGGTCTTTCCTGAGGTTAAAATTCCTCAGGTAGAAATTACTCTTAGAATAACCTCAGTATTTTTATTTATTCCATGAACATTTTTCTTTTCAGAAAGAACCATGAGGAATAGATGACATCCTTCCTCTTCACAAGGGCCTCTTAAACTCATGAAGAACTCAGAATTTCCACCCAGCCAAACAGTACTTTGTCTTTCCTAGGACGTATTTCTCTTGATCTCCCATCCCTCCCATCGCTTTCCTCCACGTATGTCTTGGAACACATTGTCTAAAACTCTTCTTTTAGCAGAAATTCTCTGCATGCTGTGTAAATAGGGATCAATTTATATACCTTGTGACTATGAACTCCTGTTTGTAGATCCCAGTGTGATATTTGCCTTCACCAATGTCATGACTCTGACTTGTGCTTTGCCCAGACTCAAACACTGCCTAGATTTTTTTCTGAAGATCTTCCATCTGATCTTTGATCCTTTCTTGTGTATTTGCAAAACTGATTATCCCTGCACCAGTAGTTCCTTCATACGTTGAAATTTGCTTTTTAGAAGTGTGTGTGTAGGTGCACGTAAGATTACAAAAGTATGGATGTGGAATTAATGCATATCAGCAGGAGCTCTTGACTAAGACTACTCACAGTGCTAATAAATATTGTTGGGGAGTTTGTGAATTTTTGTGTCTTGCCCTTAGCTCAGCTAAATGTCTGAAATGCTCCCAGAAGTCAGACTCTGAAGTTGCAATGTCAGGCTGAATTAAGTAATTAAGGACAGAAGCAGACCCAAGGCTCCTGTCCAAGAAACTTAATTTTGGTTTCAAGCTCTGTGCAAGAAATTGTTGGGTTTTGGTTGGCGTGGGAAGAAGACTGAGTTGGTTCAGCCTGGAGAAGAGAGGTCTCCAGGGAGATCTTAGACCCCCTTCCAGGACCTAAAGGCTCTGCAAGAGAGCTGGAGAGGGACTTTGGACAAGGATGAACTGAGAGGAGGCACATTTAATTAGATATTAGGAATGAATTCTCCCCTGTGAGGATGGGGAGGCCCTGGCACAGGGTGCCCAGAGCAGCTGTGGCTGCCCCTGGATTCCTGGCAGTGTCCAAGGTGAGACTGGACATTGGGGCTTGGAGCAGCCTGGCACAGTGGAAGGTGTCCCTGCCATGGCAGGGGATGGGACCAAGGTGATTTTCAAAGTCCTTCAACCCAAACTGTTCAACAATTCAAAGTTTAGGTTTAATTGTGCAGCAGGCTAAGTTCATATTAAAAAAAAAAACAACAGTAAAAACTGTTCCATGTGTGCAGTCTGTGTTTTGAGTGACCAAGTGGGAGCACACACAAACTGCAGAGAGAGGAGCCTTGTGTGGGGAGGATGTTGTTGAGCAGCTCAAGAAGGCTTTGCCCAAGAATTTCAGCTCCTAACTTCCACACAGGAGTTCTGTCTTTGCTAATAAGCTGAAACCATCCCCTGGAAGTGAATGCTGGTACTGAGGCACATTAACTCATGCAGCTATTCCCTATGTAAATCGGGGGGTTACCATGGAAACCTGCTGCATAAAACAGCCATCCTTGCAAGCCCAAAAGGCCTGTCTGATGCTGAACCCCGTGGTGTTCAGGATGTGCTTTGATCCCAAGGAGCTGGTGTCAGGCACGTGGTGGAGGGGACAGTTCTGCACAGACACCCTGCTCTGAGTGCAGTCAGTGAGCATCTCTCTCCTCTTTGGCAGGTGAAACCCACAGCCTGCTCTTCCTCTGCATGGAAAACACCACCCACACGTTTAGTTTCTCTGAGGATTATTTTCTCTTACATTGCAACTAAAGAAAATGATAATTTGTGACAATTAACTGTGACCTTTGATGTTTTGTAACGAGATAACTCTTAATAGTTTGGTGCTTTTTTTTTTTTTCTAGTGGGGAATAAATTATTTTGTGATTACATTAATTTCTCCATTATATTCCTAGCATATGTTTTGTATTAGTTAGCCTATCAGTCTTTTTTTTTTTTT
>WEIU01014391.1:49141-63543 GCA_013389925.1 Aegithalos caudatus
TTTTTTTTTTTTTTTTATGTCTAAGTACTCTTTTTGAGCTTCTGGAACTATTTTATTTTTTCTTATGAACATTTTTCATTATAGACAGTGTGTTCCTTCATAAATTTCTGCACATGGGTGTGTTCAGGTCAGTGACTTGAAGCAGTGCTGTGTATCAATGTACAGATTTTTCCTATGAAGTAATAATGGAGATATTTAGTTACATGCAATAAACAGGAGGTCTTTAAGATTCAAAACCAACTGATTCATATTTTTAGTCATCAGCCAATAATTCTGAGCCAGCTTTGATACTAGAACAGAGAGAGTCTTAGTGCTTGAGATTACTCATGGATAACTCTCTTCTTCCTTGGAGAAAATGTACATATTTTATATGTGTATTTAGACTCTAAAACTGGAGTATTCTGAATTCCATATGTTAAAAATGTTATATACAATGTTAGCTACCATCATTTCTTTGTAAAGATCACAGGCTTTCTGCTTATACACCCTACCAAAGTCTTTTTTAAGGCTTTAAAGGCAGAAACTATTTTTATTTAGACAGACAACCTAATGGAGCCAACCTGCTGCTCATGTATGCTTCCCTCCTGGGAATGGTTTGCTTTTTGGAAGCAGAAGTGGTTGTTGTAGGGCAAGATCTGCAAAGTCCTGCATGTCACAGCCTGCTTTTTTTATCAGCTCATGCATTCCACATTATATTTTTCCCCTTTCTTCTCATATTAGAAGTTTAAGCAGTTAAAAAGGGTGGTTTTTTTGTTTTGTTTTTGCGTTTTTTGGGTGTGGGTTTTTTTTTGTTGGTTTGGTTTGGTTTTCTTTTTTTTTTTTTTTTGTTTTTTTAATTGGGAGCAGCTTAAGCCATCAATTGTGCCTGATGAATAGAGCAGTAATAGAGAGAATATATTTTGGAAAATTAATGCACCAAGGTCAAATGATGTGCATGAAGATACAAATACAAGCCAGTATAGATAGAACAAAAGGATTTCTTGATCTTATTCCTCCTTTTTGATAGATTGAGGATCTCTTTGTCTCATCTATTTGATGCAAGAGCAGGCTGCCTTTTGTGCTGTGGATCTGATTATGCTGGCTATTTTGGGAGCTGTTGACTGACTGCTCTATATTGGATGCAGCTCTCTAGGAACCATTTGGGCAGGACAGAGCTTTGTGCCAAGCAGTCACTCAGAGAGCAGAGGATGGATCCTCACTGGATGCCTGTGCACGATTCCTCAGGCGCTGGAACAACACAGAGGCTCCAGAGTCGATGGGGTACCCAAACATCCACCCTGAGCATGGAATAATGAAATGTATGGCATGGCTGAAATCACCCAGCAGGGCAAATAGTCAAAACCTTACCCCGAGCACAGCCTGGGTATAATTTCCCGTGGTTTGCCCAGCACTGACTTTGTGAGAGGAGCAAAGTGCTGAATTCAATGAATCTTAAATACCTTAATTTCAATGCAACCTTTGTGTATTTTTTTAATTACTGAATTCAGCCCAGTAATCAATCCTACAATACAGCATGTGTGCTTACCACTTAAAAAGTGAACCAAAGAAGGGAAAAAATCAGTATCTTGTGCTTTCCCACCAGAATTGTCCATATTTCCACATGTAATCTAAAATCTACGGGCAAAGTAGGCATCTGATTCACCACAACTAACTGTGTAAGATTTGTAATTTGTGACTGTGTATTGGAGGAACTTTAAAGTGATTTTTTTTTCTTCTCATTTCTGTAAGTGTTCCATCAGACTCCACCTGGAAACTTGCCTTGGTTTTTAGCTGAAACTTCCACATATCACCTGGATGTGAGCAAACACTGAAACTCTTTACCCAGGTTCATTGATTCAACATGTGCTCACTAGTTGCTATTTAAGATAATCCTGCTGTGCTGATGAATTAACAAGCCATAGGATTGATGGTTATCCTAATTTCTTCCCTTAGAAATGTAATTTCCTGCTAGTGAATCCATGCTGATACATCCACTGTTTTTGGGTTTTTTTCCAAAGAAGAGGATCACAGCTCTTACTTATTAATTAATGACCATATTTTTCAACAGTCAGGATTTGCATCTAGTTCTTTATTATTTTCATATATGCAAATTTTGTTGAAAATACCTGTCCAGAGGCAAATTCAACAAATTAATACTTCTGATTTTCTCACAGTCCTGGAATCTCACTTATTTGAGTGTGGACAACATGGCAGTGTACAGAATATTCACCACTGAACAACAGAATATAAGAACCCACTGTTTTTTCCCCCAATCACCTTGACTGAGCTTTAAAAATATAAAAGAGAATCAAGCAAAAATTTTACTAAAGCAGTTAAAGTGTCCATAAGTGATTTTGAACATGTTTTTCATTTTCTTTTCTGCCTACAGAGTAATTATGTGGGGTTTATGTTGCAGTAAAAAATTAGATCTTACACATTTGTTCTTTTAAAATGCATTTATAAGTGGGTGGGGAGTAGTCTCATGTGTTTGGCTTTCAATTATGATTTACAAGGTTAGGTGATTATGGATAGCCTCTCTTTCAAAAATTGAAATTGACTTTAAATAACATTTTTCTTTTAAAACCACCCCGTTTAATCAATTGATGCAATTTCCTTGTATCTGTGCTCAGCAAAGCAAAAACAAGCTGGCAAAATTTGGCTGAACAGCAGCGAGGCTAATATTAAAGTTTGATTCTTGCAATATTTAGTATGCAGAACACAGGGTTTTGTGCAAAACTTGAGAAAGTAAAGCTTGAGGGACTTAAAGGCCTCCATAAGTCCTGCAAATGCTCATGGCTGCTTGGCATGCTGCAGGCATGATCCTGCTGGCAGTGTTCCTCAACAGGTGCTGAACATCTGCACCTTTTAGAAAGTTCTTTGGAGCACTGGGTGCTCAGAGACAGCTGTAACACAGAGCTGTGAATCTCTCAGTTTGCACCTCTGTTTTCCCAGATTTAGAGGCAGAGTGTTTAGGAGGAATTTTAGAAAAGAAACGAGAGAGACATGAGAATTGTGAAAAGTTGTTGCTGTTCAAATTAGGGGTCTTGAGTGTGAGGATCCTTATATTATAAATGATGGACTGAGCACAGTTTAATCACCTGCCGATAAAATCTTTATGTTGGATATTGGAGGCTTTTAAATAAAGATTTTCAGGGAATTAGCCCAAGATGTTGACAGCTAGAATATCTCAAAAACTCATTTTTTAAAAAACATTAGTAACTGGGCTCTGATACAGAGTCAGCTAGCAATGATCTTGTACCCCAAAATGATGGAAGTCTAGCTGTATTTACAGAGGCTTTGTCTTTAGTCTGTTTTACAAACTTTGTTTTTGCATGTCCATTGTCATGAAGGAAGTTCTTTTTACTCAGGGCTCTTTCCTGATGGGAACATTAACAGAGTGAAAATTATTGCTAGAAATAACTGTGGTGCTCTAAAAACAAACGTGGTTTTTATAAAAAGTCTGCAGATGAGCAGGGTTGTGGTTTTTTTCCCTTCATTTTATCAGAATACATTCACCTGTTCAATAGGAAATAGAATGTAACAAACTGCTGCATTCAGCTCACAAAGCCCACTCATCAATATCTCTACCAGCAACGTAATCTGAAAAGTAATTCACTTATTGGCACATTTAGCACTCCCTATTTTATGCATCACTCTGCCAAGGCTGATTGGAATCAAAGCAGCCAAAGAGTCAAATTTACTAATTCTAACCAGCCCCATCCCCTGTCCTCAGCAGAGTGCCCTGGCTGAGCCCACGGCCAGGGGATCAATGCAATTATCAGCCCCTGACACATGGCAAGCAGCTTGGAGTATTCTCACATGAGCTAAATTGAATGGGACACAAATCATTGACTTGTGTCAAGGCAACCAGAGACAGCACCTGAAATACAGCGAATTTCACCGGGGGCTGACAGGCTCTGGGTGAGGAAAGCAGAGCTGCCTGGTGTTGATACTGCTCTCCACAAAAATCACTCAGCCCCTGCCCAGCTCAATATTTGCTCTGTCACCCAGTGCAAGGTGCAGGGTGATGTGCCCCCTCTGTGCTTGCTTTATCCATGCAAGTGTTTGCTTACTGGTTTTCACATTCCTTCCGGAGGGTAAATGCCCTTAATTCTGTTCAGCGAGTCAGTTTGGTACAATGGGATCGGGGAGGGCTATAACTGCTGCTGGCAAGCCATATGGAAAAAATGGAAAGGATTTCAATAGTCCAAAGGCTTCCTACACTCCTGCCAGCCTCAGCAATGAAGATAACAGCTTAAAAAGATGGCAAATGTTACTTTTACTTTTTTTTTTTTTTTTTTTTCTTTTTAATCTGAACACGGACTGTCCTTTTATGGGGAAAAAAAAAAAAAAAAAAGGTAATAGTCAAAATTTTATTTGAATCCTGGAAATTCATTACAGTTCATTAAGTCCACATTTGTGGATAAAAAGAAGTGTGGTTCAATGTGTGTGGTTCAGCCTGTTTGGTATACAAAGAAGGAGCTGCACCATCCAACTCCAGGAGCTCTTGGTGCCTAAACCAGAAACTAATCTTCTTAAGCCTCCAATGAAATTCATGAAGAGAGAGAGAGATTTCTCCAGAGGGCAATTCAGAGTAAGAATTTAACTTAGGTGCTTTGCATTGGACCCTCCAGAGAAAACTCAACTTCTCCTTTTAGATAAAAAGTGGCACTTTAGTCGGGGGAATGAAATCCTGTGGCTCAATCAAGACAAACATTTTCTTGCTAAATAATGCTTTCTTTGTTAAATACAAATTTTCTGTCTTGAAATAGTTCATGAATATCAGTAATATCTAAGAAAAGATGTAATTCTGCGGCTAGGATAAGTGTAGGGAATTGCAATTTGCTGGTGAGTGGTGTTTGTGCTTTTTATAATTAGTATGTCTTAATGTTATTTCATTTTCACTATGCCTATAGAAAATATGGATTGAATAGTCTATGAATGTGCAAAGATTAAATATTTGCAAAGAAATATATAAGAAAGAAATGCAACAATGATAATCAGAGATATAATTTTTTTCATTAAATTCCTTTGTCACCAATATTTGAAGCAGTTTTGTGAGTTGCCCTGAGTGATACAAGTTTGTTCAGGTAGAGAGCTGCTGAATTTCATATGATGTATTCTTTCATTTTTGTTAGCCTTCATTTCAGTAGGTATTTTAATATAATCCTGCATGCCATTTGGCTTGACTGATATGTTTTTAATGTAAAGTACCATTTGTTTTGAGATACACTGAAATAGGGGAGTTGGCAGATGCAGAGCACAGACCTTGACAGAATGTTCAAATAAGTTTGATTCTGGTTTTGAGTAGTTGGAATCAGTGTTTTGGGAAGGAGAGAAACTCAGTAAAAAATCAGAGGTTCCTTCCTTAACTTCCAGCCTACCAAGGCCCCCTGACTGCTGTCTGCCAGTCCAGTCTTTCAGGAAAAATGGAAAACAACAACAAAAAGCAGCTGCCTAAGGACTCACTTCACCTCTTTTTGATTTTTTCCCCTTTGCTTCCCTTGTAGTTGTCCAAACCACATTGTTCTTCCCATTATCCCAGGCCTGGGCAGTCTCTTTCCATAGGACATTTCCTTCTAAATACCTTTTGGCTTTTACTCAAGCCTCCATCCATCTCTGAAAAGCTTTACAGAGAACAGCTCTGTCAAAAAGTCTGAAGAAACAAGGCAGCTTTCAGGCCTTTCATATAATGACAGCACAAGCAAAAAGTGGAGAAATACAAAAAACAAAAGAAAAAGATACTGGAATTAGATGATTTTTAAGGTCCCTTCCAAGCCGAACCATCCTTTGAATCTATGGAACAAATTTATGTGAGTACACAAGGTTATCATAGACTTGATAGCCAGGAGAAAATGACAGACACTCAACAGACATTCTCATCCCCTCTGGAGATCCAGCTGACAGCAAAAAGATGCCCTAAAACCCATTTTTGCTTCCATTTTTTGCTGTATTTCAAAGGCCTAGGAAAGAAAGTGCCCTCAAACCCTGCAGGATCTATCCAAGCTGTAGATGGACAGCATTACACACTCTCCCAGTCCTCCTGTTGAAGGTTAAAAATAATGATTTTATTTTAGAAATATTAGATCAGAGTTATAACATTTCTCATTTTTCAGATCAGAAGAGCCTTTTCTGAGTTTAAGCTGCTCTGCACAGTTTTGCCAGTAAGAAGAAGGGTTAAAATGAGTTTGGATATTGCTGTGTTGCACAGCAGTCACTGGAGCACAATTAACTCTCAGCCCTCTAATCTTTCTACAGCAGATTTTTCTTGCCTTCTTATATATAAGATGTTGTTACCTAAGCATGACTGTATGATTAATTCATTTCAAGGCTTACATCATATTTAAATGGCTTCTAAAGTAACGAGGCAACTGAAGTATCGAGTAGCATCATATTCATATTCAATATTCATGTGTTGTATCAGATAATTATTATTAAGAGACTTTGTGTTCAAATTCGAGTGCTTCCAGAAGTGACTTTAATAAAGCTTATACCACATTAAGTATTGGAAGGACAGGGAATGTATTCTGGTAAAATCCAAACAAGAATTAGAAATTACTGATACTCTGATTTATAGAGAGCTGATTTTCAGAGTGCTTTTGCATATGGGCATCCCACTCTAGATATTCCATATAATGACTTCCTCACTGCATCTCTTCTACTCTCTTCCCAAGAAAAAGAAACTGCAAGCCTTGTGCAAAGAATCTCTCTTAAACTGAGTAAAGGAAGAGAGAGATGTGTGCAAGCTTAATATTGTCAAACACAATTTATCTTCCTTTATTTTGGGGTTGATCACTATGGATGAAGATGTCTTCATGTCTGGCACAAAGTTTTGCAGTGAAATATCAACTGAATTATGATGCCTGAATTAAAGAAATCTGAGTCTATTTATATGCATGTACTGCTAAGGGATTTTTTCAGCTCGGTGGAGGAGTTTGTCTGTGCCATGCAGAGCATGGTAAACCTGGTTAGTTAGTGGCTTGTAATTGTATATAATGAAAACCTTGGATTTATGGAAAGGTCACCGCACCACAAAGCTCCTGGTAACTACACAGCAACACAATGAAGGCTAAATTCTGCCCTTAATTTTATTTTGCAGCCTCCCCAAAGCCACTCGTGTTTTAAAAGGCAGAAAGTTGCTAAGACTTTAAGTACCTGACTTCAGAGTTGTGTTAGAGGTATTGTGAGGACAGTGAGAGGAAAAACAATTGGTCCAGGGAGCATTCAGATAAAGCCAGGTCTTATCACTCCTGCAGTACGGAGAAAAACAATTTAACAGCTGTGAAGCTTCCCTCCCCTCCAGGATCTCTGCTGCTCGCTCCAGTCCTGCCCCCAGCTGCTGCTCTGACATCCATTTATTCTCTCCAGCACCACTTAAGCCCAGGTGAGCGCGGACCCAGGAAGCAGCATGTGCTGAGAACACCAACCTTTGCCAGAAATGGGAGCTGGGAAGGAAGCATTAGAAAAAGGAGAGAGGGAAGGGAGTTCAGGAACTCGGAGCGCTGGAATGCGCTCGCAGCCCTCCCTTCCACTCAGATCTCACACAGCTGGCAGTGGAAAGCAGATTAATGTACAGCTCCTCTCCCAGTGATTTTTCTTTTTAAGAGACTGGTTCACCACTGGCAAAATATCCTTTTTTCTCCCTTAGTATTTTTGTCTTTAGCCTTATTTATTTTTGCAGCGTACTGGCTTGTCACATATACGAGAGGCATTTATTTTTCCCATAAAAATCACTCTTCCCAATATGTTTAATCTCTGCTACTTTATTAAGCAAGCTATTTTTAAAGAATTAAATTAAAAGCTAAAGTCAAGAATTATTTGCAGACCCATACTTAAGCAAGTAGCTCCAGCAGGATGAAGCAAATCCATGGATGCTACAAAGCAAGTCCTGCAGCTATGAAGCCATGTGTGGTATTTCATCATTTCACCCAGATGGAAGAGCCTCACTCTGCCCCCAAACTGGGGAAAGTTGTATTGATTTTGTGTCTGCCAAGCCACTGAGGGCTGCTGTGTCTTAATCAACAAAAGGAGTCAGAATCCTGATTTTTTTAAAGGAGTTGGAATATTTGCTCTGATAGATATAAAGATATATAATACTTATGATGTTGTAAATTATACAGATAGGAAATAATAAATTGAATGTTTAAATTTAATGTTTTATCCCCCATATTGCTTGCTAAATAATGCTTCAGTGTTCAAGACAGTCACCTGGGTGAAAAAGGACACAGGAGAGCAGCAATAAAACAGGATAAGGGATATAAAAACAGGAAACAGGTAGTAAACACAAGTTATTATTTAAAAGCTTCTAAGCAGTTACTAAGGGGAAGAAAAAATATAATAGCAATATCAATAGTGAATAAAGTAAGTAAAAAGGAAGGTTTTTCAAAATAAAGAGTGTTTGGGTTAAAAATAGCTTTGTAAGACCAGTGTAAGAAATAAAAGCCATACCAGGACTTAAAATCAAGAGGCTCTTTACAGCCCTGTAGAAATAAAAATGTTGTCAGCTCTAACTGGGGAGGATGAGGAAGTTCCATTTACCAAAAGTACAACATGTAATCCTCTAGTCTTGGGGGCATTTTACAGAGAAATCATTATTTAGCAAGAAAATGTGTTCTGGAGGCAAACAAGAACTGACTCTGTGTCCTGAGCCACAATTAACATAAACATTTAAAAGAAAAGAAGGGTTACACAAAAAATTGAGGCTACATAATTACCCCAGTATTGAATGAGGTAAAATTCCTGACTTTGGAGTTACAGATCAACTGGATTGATATTGATTCTAAACAAGATAAAAAAAAAAACAATTGAGTTGGGACTTTAGGACAGCTAATTATTACAATGCTGAATCTCATATTACACGTCTGGTTTTGTGCAATTTGTCTTTTCAAACTTTTCTGTACTGTTCCATCCTGACAAACTTGCTGGTCTGGTCAGAACAGGCAGCATTTTGATGTCTGGATTTCTCCAGCTTCTTCCTCCAACTTCTTCCTCCCTAACTCTCATTAAGGGGAATAATAGAGGATTTTGAAAATTAAGTTTAGAAGTGACTCCCTCATAAAAACCAATTTTAATTTGCTAATGGGTAGAAAAGAAAGCCCTGGGGTGTTACTGGGTAGTTGATATTTGCTGGAGACAGAGAGAGAATATGCAAAGCTTGCAAATGGAGCAATATTTCCATGTTAAGGAATGATGGGAATGCTGAGATATTTACCAAGAGAGTAAAGGGCTGGGCTGAGCTGATGGCCTGAGTGAAGAGGCTGCTCAGCAGCAGATACCCAGGGGAGCCTGTTCCTGTGCCAGCCCATCCTTCCCCAGGGGAGAAGTCACAACTCCATTAATCTTCCTCCTTCCTTCTGCTACGTCTGGTCTGGAGAATGACCCGGGGCACTTAATTAAATGGTCACAACTGAATACTGATGTACATTTCAGAGTGAAGGCCACACACTGTGCTCAGGAAGTTGGAGCTCTTGTACAGAAATGCAGCGAGTTAAGAAGGGTTTTAATGTTCATTATGAATATATCAAGGTTTTGAATTCACTTTGGAGTTAACTGCAGAAATAGGCCCTAAGAATAAACGACCTAAGAAAGAAAAAACTGCCTGTAATCAATGCTGTGCTGGATATTAGTGGTCTGCTGGGACTTTTTTTCTGTCCTATAGGAGGTTTCAGAGGGTTTTCTGACACTTCCAATTCTTTGAATAATTGAAGTTGCTGTTTGTTAGAGGGAAGTCAAATGGCACAGAGAATCACAGTAATATTTCTGTTCCTGTTTGGTGCCAAGTCTGCAAAGCCTGTCTGGAAGTGATCTGTAGTCAGTGAAGGTGTTCCCCAGAGAAAAATCCAGCCTCTACATTTTAAGAAGGAATTAATTATCTCCTGGTAATTGATGGTACAATAAAATGATATTTTAGAATCAGACTCCACTTTCTGGTGGCTAAAATTAGGTGAATTGGATGTCACCTGCTGTAATATAAAAGCTTAATAGTGATGGGTTTTTTTCTATTTGAAATATTACTAATGTAACGTTTGGATACAGACAGGTGACACACAGGGATTTTTTTTTTTTTTTTTTTAAATTTAGATCTCTGCAGTGCTTTTCAGGGATTGCAGAGTTACCACAGCTGTATCATTATATTAGGAATTGCCACATAATTTAGGCCACACACAGAACATAACCATTAAATGGCAGAATGACAATGGGTTTGTTGAGCAGCATCATTACTCATAAATGCTCCCTTTGTTATCTGGTATTATCCACTGCATTTTTCTCTCAGAATGAATAACAGTTAAGATCAAAACAATTATGCCAAATGTTGAAAGTAATTGTACAATATCTATACTCAGACACAAGATTTATGATAGATAATAACAACATGGTCAAAATGCAATTACACATACAATTTGTTCAGTTGTACATGGTTTTGTGAGACAAAAATGCTTTAATGCAAGCTTTCTTTCTTTTTTGTTTTCTTTTCTTATTTTTTTATGTCCACTACTTTGAGGATAAGCTAAATTAAATTGTATTTATGAAATGGAGTCCACCTTTAGTGGGAATTATTCTTGCCTTAATAAGTGAAGCATGAAGCTGATGTTTCTGCTTCTGTAGTTTGGAAGATCTAACTCAGGTTTGGCTAATTCTTTTCCTTTTTTGTTGCCTAATTTTAAGACATTCATGTTGTGGAATCAATCCATCATTAATAAGAATTTTGTGGTCTTGTGGTACTGGGTGAGAAATTGTAGCAGACTGAGAATCCTAATTTAGGAAGGGTTAGGATTAAGGACTTGGATAATTATTTCCTGTCTTGTCATTATGTGTGGAACAATCTGCAAATGAGCACTTTAAAATACCATGATTGCCCATTAACTGATGTTAACACAATTTCTGTTTCTAGCTAACCTGTACAACTGGATTTCTCATTAAAACCTGGAGAATTTTCCAGGTTTTTTTGTTTGTTTGTAGTTTTAGTTGTTGTTGTTGTTTCTTTTTGCTGTGTGATCTGACCTGAGGATGCATGCAGAGATCTCAGTTACAGGAGTGATTAATGGATCTTTTATGATCATAGCTTGTCAGTGTTGTTATTTCTGTGATCTCTTGGAGTCTGATGTAAAACCTCTGTGTGAGAAGCATTTGACACCATTATCACATTGCAGGGCAAGCCTCTATGCCTTCCAAAACATCAGAATTTTGCTGCACCTAATACTCTTTATTAACCTCTATTCTGAATTTGTGTGCTGACCCCTCCCTGCCTTATCCTCACTGGGATATCACAAACTGGGATAAACTGGGAAAACTTGTTTTCCTGACCAGCAGAAGGGAAGGTTGAGGATACACTTGAGCTTTCCCATTCCCTGCCAGCACTCTGCTGCTAGCAGTGTTAAAACAGCTGCACTCCAACTGGAATCATGGACTTCCTGTTGAAAAAGTGAAAGGAACTGCTGGGAAGGAAGAAGGAACTCTGGATGTCAGAGGTGCCTTGACAGTGCTAAACTTTCATGGAGGAATGAGCTGCTTCTATTTTTCCATGCTGAGATGCTCCCTATTCTGTCTGCTCAGACTGACAGGTCTGGAAATGAATGATTTTTTCCTCAGTCATGATGGATACCTTTCCCAGACATATTGTAGCATAATGGACAAATAACTTCTCTTAAAGACTTGTCATATAATTTGAAAGGGAAAAAAAAATTGTGCCCGAGACAGACATTTCTATCTATATCCTCTGGGAATAATGAGACCTTAGAGCAGAGTCTAAGGCTAAGAGGTGGTTCAAAATACTATGATGTGATGTGCCCTTATCTTCTTTCACAGATAAGACAGGCAGACTGTTTCTTGCACAGAAAATCAAAGAGCAGGCTGTAAAATCATAGGAAATAAAACCCGACAACTGAAATATTTCCTTTCCTTTGAAAAATATTTCTTCCAAAAATTCTCTTTTATTTTCCTCTCCTTATTCCTTGGCGACCCCCACTTACCTAAACTGCAGTGACCATAGCTGAATCCTAAATAATTCATCTGAATGTGGAAAATAGAAACCCCCACATTTAATCTCAGGTATCTGAGTTGTTATTAAGCTGTAACTTTCGTGTGCCTGCATGAAGCACAGTGAATGTGCTGTGACCCTGACAGCAGGCTGGGAGCTGGAAAAGAAGGCCTCTGAGAGCATTCCAGGTTAGGAGAAGCCAGCTCCACCAGAACATCAGGAGGGACAGAGAAAACGTGGAGCTGGAGGGGCAGTAAAGTCATGATGGCCTTTGAGATGTGTCCAGCTTAGTACATCACCTTGGTGTGTGAAGGAGCAGCACCTGCAGCCTGCAGCTGATTTTCCTCCTGTGATCAGCACAAGAGCTCAGGTGGCTGCTGGAGAGCTCTCTGTGTTGGTGTCAAAACCCTTTTTCCTCCTAAAGGGTCCTAGAGTCACTCAGTGCCCAGGGAGAGGAGCTGGCTGAGCCCTCTCAGGGGTTCTGAGCTTGAGAGGTGCTCGTGCTGGGCTCCAGGAGGGTGCTCTGTGTCCCAGCTCCTGGATCTACAGGAAAGGACCATTCCCATGTGCTGACAGCCCTGCTGTGGGAGGATATCAGGCATTCCTCCTGTGAGATGACTGGGATGTGTCCAAACTCCCACAGCCCTCAATTTGGTCTTTTCCGTATTTGCTTAACAAACAGTTTAGGGAAGGCTGAAGTGCAGACACGGAGAAGATGTGGTACATGAAAACACACCTGAAAGAGACTGGTATCTCTCAAACATCATCAACTGCATCAAATGGGCTGCAATTTATTTTAAATCTGCATGGGAATACACACAGAGAACACTATATTCCAAAGCATGGGATCACTCTCTGCGTCCATGATGGCTGTGCATGACAATCTGCCTCTCTGCCTTATGAATTGCTGCCTGGAACTGATTAATTGTTTTCTTTTTGTTCACTGACAAGACAGTCCTGGTTATTTCTAAGTCTCTCCAGGTTTCACGTTTTCTTATTACAGCAGCCTCCTCTTTTGGAAGGTATAGAAAGCCTGTGGAGGACGAAACAGAGGTGCCTGCAGTGGGGTGAAATGTTCAGGCTGACTTCTTTTTTTGTCTAGATAGGCACAGACTTCTGAGAAAGGTTTTGTTTTTTTTTTTTTTTTTTTATTATTATTTGACAAGTAGATTGGATTATCCGTACAAAAAAGTCAACTAAAATTCCACAAATACTTTTAAAAATTTGAAAAGAAATAGAGGCTTTTTAAAATTGTTATTTTGAAATAACATCTCATCTAAAGCTGGCTAAAACTAAATAGCAGGTTTTAAGGTTAAAATATATAGCTAAAAACAAAGGTTCATTTGACTCAAAACAACATCTGTTGTTTGTTCTAAGCAAACTAGAAATTGATTGACCCAGAATTGATTAAAAATTGTAGTCTCTTACCAAGCCAAAAACTAATAACATTTTTTTCACAGATCTAGTGAAGTAAATCTTGACATTATAAACTGAAATATCTGAGCTCTGTGTGAAATCATATTACAAAATCCCTATTGTCATTTATGAGGAAAATTAGTGTTTGCAGCCCCTAACCACTTCATATATGTCATTTCTCTGGAGATAATATGATTTTTATTTACTGGAAAAGTGTCTCTGATGAACAGACTGTAATTAATTAAATACATTAGTCTGTTTTGTTTAAAGTATAGACCAGACTTACAGGATGGATCTGTTTCTAATAGAGAAGATGTGACTGGTCCTTGCCCAGACTACTGCAAAACACAACAAAACAAAACAAAACAGAAAAAACAAAGCAAAACAAAAATGAAACAAGCCAAGAAACAAAGGGATTTGGAAAAAAAACACAAATTCATGGCTTTTTTCTTCCCTTGCTCACTGTTTAGTCAAAATATTCTTCATTTCAAGGAGATTTTTGCCTGATAGGAAAAAAAAAAAAAAATTGTAAGTGGATTATATCTATCAACTTCCAGCCCAGGACCATGGCTCCCTATGATGTAAATCCTTGATACCTGAATTTTCCTGGAGTGTTTCCCACAGTGTTAACTGGGATGCAATCAGGGTAAGGCCAGAAGTTTCAGAGCCTGCTGTCTAATTCAAGCCCCTCATTTAAAGGCTATTTGCAGGTTTATAAAACTTAGCACTGAGTGTCTTTAGAAAGGGGTATGGGAATTAAAGAACCTGAGTTTCAGCTTTTATTGTTGGTACTTAAATGACAGTGGAATTGGAGCCCTAAAATTAAATCATTGACCACGACCCTCATTAAAAGTCAATATTTATGGAAATTAATGCATTCTGGGATCTGAGAAACTGAAGTATTGCTCTGTGCACAGAAAAGCAATGCCTATTTCTATGGCATATACATCACTACTTTAATAGCCCCACTGAGGCAAAGCACCTCAATTATACCTTGACTGTCTTACAATGAACTGTTTGTACATCTCTG
>WEIU01014456.1:0-16936 GCA_013389925.1 Aegithalos caudatus
TCTTTTTTCATTTTTCTTTTTTCATTTTATCAATTTTTAAAATTTTTTATTTTTAATACTTTGCCTGAAAACTAGACTAATAAAAACAGAATAGTAAAATACTCTGGAACAGTAAAATTTTGCTGTTCTTGACATCCATGAGCAAAACAGTAATATCCTGTGAAAATAACATAGTGCTTTAAAAAGGTGCAATATACCTGTATAGCTAAACTGGTTTGCCTAGTATAAAACTAACTATATACAAGCTTGAAAGCCTGGGAGTTCAAGATTTTAAAACTTTAAAATCCCATCAAAGAGATTGAAAAGACAGATTTATGGCAATCACTACAGCATAAGGAAGGTGCACCAGGAATCCTTCAAAATTCCAAAGGTTAAAGAAGTTAAGTGCTGGGTTCAGATCAGAAGGGTTCATTAGAGTAACCACAATGGAGCACATGCAAGGGCAGGGAAGAAGGAAAACTTCACAAGAATCTCCTTTATGGCAATAAAGGGATGGCGACGGGGCAGGGGTGGGGGAAGTCTTCAGTGAGTGAAGTTTTCCTTTTGTCATCGTGAATTTTAATTCTGCATCATAGTCTGTATTTTTGGTCTTCTCATCATTATGAACTTCATATTGCTGGAGTCTTCTGGCTTCTAGTCCATTCCTCTCTGAGTGCAGCCTGTCGGGCCCCTCAGTACCTGTGAGACTGATGAGATTGGTGATACTGAGAGCTCTGCTGAGATGACGTGGAATAGCCCATTGTACTCTGGGACTGAGAAGATCCCTGAATGTTGCTTTGGTAACTCAGGCGCGAGCTGGAGTGCTGCAGGAAAAAAGAGAGGCATCAAAGGAATGAAACCCAGCCTGTCAGGATCATGCAGCTCAGGAGATTTTTAACCTCTCTGGTGCTCATTAAAACACGATTGCTGGGGAAGCTGACTAAACAGTGCTACTATTTAGGGTCCCATCAAACAAATCATCATTCTGATCTGCAATCAGCTTTAACACAGCAGACAAAATACACAAGAACCCTTGGAGACACCTAGAAGTGGTGTCAGCAGGTACACACTTATTTTCTGAAAAAAAAATACACAAGAGAGAAGAGAGCAGAGTCCCTTTCAAAATTCATCTGTTTCTTAAACTTACATCCATCGTTGCTATTAATGCAAATGCTAAGGCTACAAACACCCTTCTCAAGACAGGCAGTACTAAATGTTACAGAGGTACATTTTATTATTTTCTGAGAAAAAGGCAACCATGACTTAAGAGTTACTCAATTTACCTATATGAGAAGTTGTTCATTAAGATAAAATAATATAATATTAAGCAAGTCTTTCAACCTGTTACTGCAAACAAGGACAACTGCTTAAAGATGGGCATGTGTATGTACATAAGCTTCATTTTCCTGAAGGGTTTTTTTTCCCCCCTCTACAGTTTGGGGCAGTCAGCTCAGTGGACTCCAACCTCAGCAAGACAAAATCATGGATCTTGCAACCTCCAGACTGCTGAATTTGCCCTTTCATTATCATAACCACTCCCCATCCAGAATTAATCATGAGCCACCCAATAATGCAAGTTGCAAAATCACTTGGCATGAGAAGTACTGCTCAATGGACAGGAGACTGTCCAGCAAGGTAAGCCCCACCACAATCCACATGATTAGTCTGCTTATGTAACACAGTGCCTGAAACCTGACATTTTTCTCAAAATTCTGGAAAGTTTTTCACCCTCTAATGGAAAAGCAAAAGAATTGTGATAAATCCTCTGACTTTATAGGAGCTCTTTCTGGATGAAAAGCACCACACTAAGCAAAATACCCAAGGTCACATAAGGAAGGCTCAGTAAAATGCAACAAAGAGTTTGCACTGTGGAAGCAACATACATTGAAGCTGGAGAATGACAAAAAAAACTTCAACAGAGACCTCAGACCACAAGCTAAATGAAAATCAAAGCAAAGGGAATCTTCTATCTACTTCTGAATTAGATAAAATGGAGTAAAATAATGCCCTGAGACTATAAGAATGCATTAACTTGTCCGTGCTTATTTTTGTTCCACATATAAGAATTTGTTTTTAACAAAGTCAGACTTGGACAAATTGCAGACATTCCTTTCTGGAACAGAAGATAGTCAGCTAGAAGTTAAAGGCAGATAGCCAAAAACAAGTGTAAAAATGGATAATCAGACCATACAATTTAGTTAATGACGTGAAGGAAACACAGAGATCATGATTTTGATGCCCGTGCTGTTAAAGTTTAGAAGGAAAGCATCATAAAGGGCAAAAAAAAACCTGGAAAAAATGGATATTTAGATTGCTAGCAACTTCTAAGGGGGAAGTTTGCCAACAATTCAAAGAACTGGATAAGAATTCTATAATAGATATCCTCAAATGCAGCACACCAGTCCTCAAAGTATAGACCAAACCAGACCAGCCATAAATATTGTACAGTCAGACAGATGTACTGATCCGTCCAGGCCTCAAGCTTGTCTGGAACTTTTCAAAAAAGAAACGTTGTTGTTTTTCCCCTTAAATTGCCCTCAATGCCTTCATGACTATTTGTAACTAGAAGAGTCAAACAAAAGTGGGAGAAATATATCTGGCACTGAGTAACTGTCTGTGGAGAAGGTCTGGAGGGCTAAGTCAAGACAGCTCTAGAGCTGGTGCCTTAAAACCTACTTATTTTAACTTTAAAGCAGCCTGAAAAGAGCATTGTCCAAGATGGCATCCTCTTGGAAGCTAGAGGCAGACAGAATCCATAGCATAATTTAAAATTTACCTTTCTTTCAACTTAATTACTGCTCCAGCAAGTATAAACTCAGAAGTATTAAGATCCTGGAAAGTTCAATGCTTTCTATATTTAATGTAAGTCACTTTTTTGGTGAAAAATATAATTCTAGTACACGAATTCAAAAATTATCCAATGATAGTGCTTTTCCTTACAAATGCTAGTATTCTGGAAAACATTAAATCTGCTCTATTTTGGTCAAAAACCAACGCATCTCTTTGTTCCCTACTCTGGCATGAATCAAACGGATGAACCAAATCATAATTCCTGTGTTTACATGTATTTTTTTTTCTTTAACATTAGAAGTAGACTTAGAAAGATACCAGAATAAACTACAGAACATACATGTGAAAATAGGAGGAATGAAATGAAAGAGCCTGGTTCTAACTTTGCTTCTCCTTCTCAGGATTGTCTCACATCTGCACCTCACATGGGATTTAATATTGCATCCTGAACTTGATGCAACGCAGCATTTACATCCACTGGCTTCAGTAAGATTACGCTAAAATATAAAATTAAGCCAATATTTAAGTGCCTTCCTGGAGTGGACTAGTCCTCAACACTTTACAGGGTGCAGTAGATACAATTCGAACTGGTATTCTATTGAAAACTACTAATCACAGAACAAAACCTCGGCATGCCTCAGGTTACATCAACAATTCATTAAAACGCCATCTGTTCTTGCAGTTTGGGGAGGGGGAAAATGACATTTTGGCCCTTGGCCCTATAGTATCAGAAGCAGCAAAATTTCCAGAGGTACCTGATAATCTGAAGGCATGACAGGCCCGCCTGAGTTAGCGCCTGAAGGCCCTATGCGTGGTTTCTTGTTGGGAGGCACCTGGTTGAGGCTGGAGTCCTGGCTGTGCTGGAGCCCCGCGCCCGCGCCCCCTNGCTGATGCTGATTCTGCTGCTGCTGATTCTGAGGGAAGAAGCGACACAACACGGTCACTTGCTCTGCGCTGGGTTTGGGAGCTTCATGGAGCTGCCAATTCCGGCGTCACCGAGGACAGGAAAGCACAGCGAGGCTGAATGCTGGGGAAGTTCACCCTCAGAGAAAAGTTCACCCCCTGCACGCCTTGTGGGGTGTCTCACTTGTGGTCGCTTTGTTTTTTTAATGAAACAAACTGGACTTAAACTGGAAAGACAGTCTAGTGCCTCCTGCAGCTACCCAGCAGGTGCTCAGAGAGCATAAAAGGAACCCTTGATAAAGCAGTAATCACATAATGAAGTAAATCAAAGCACCCAAAATTTCACTAGCGCTCAGTGGCAGACATGGGGAACCACAGTAAGTTATTCTAAGTGCTTCAATGATCTTGTTAGCTTAAAATCAAAACCATTTTTCAAACTTTCACTTTTCACCCGAGGAAGGCTGTCAGCGTTACTGCCAGAAAGGTAAGCAAATTGAGACCAAAGGAATTACATCATGTCTTCCTGGCTGCGAGGAAATTCTGTGACAAAACCAGAAACAGGTTTCATTACTACATTTTGGTTTCCTTTGCTTTTAAGCACCTTGCAAAGAGTGCTGTACCGGGAATAGGGCCCAGCATGTGCCAAACATATAGGGTCAGAAAACCTTATTGAAATAGCAGAAAAATAAAAATGGAGATGTTGAAGATGAGAGGAGGAAACAGCTGAAAGAAGAATCTGGCAAGGGAAGAAGACCAGAAAAGGAAGAGAAGCCAGATAATTAAGATGACACTGGTTCCTAGCAGGAAAATAAGCAGAGAAAATTGTCACAGAAGGGAAAAAACGGTTAAGAAGAATACAAGAACAGAAGACATTGAGAGCTCGTCTGTCTTCAGAGGGCTACAAACTTAAAGGAGTATTTGAGGAAGTAGAGGGAAGGTCAGAAAATGAACAGAGTGCAACTGTGTCCTCCATGGTTACAGTTCTGGGAAAGACAACACATTCATCTGCTTTTGAACACCAGGGATGGCTCCTCTATCCCAGCACTGAGCTACCTAAGAGAATTGCAAAGAAATACAGTTTCACTCCTAATGTGAGATCATGGAAAATCATGGAGATCATGGAGATCACTTGCTCATCATGGAAAAAAACCTTCAACTGATATGGACTGAACTAAAAAAACCTTACTATCCTTCCTATTATTATACTGTAGGGAACATTCCAGGATAGAGTTTTTTTCCCCTGGAACATGACTAAAGCTTTAGTATGGCAACTTTTTAATTAAATCCTTACTTTATTAGTTTCTCAGAAATTATGACAACTGGTTGTCACTAGCAGAAAATTCTTGATGCCCCCTTCACCAAGAGGCTTTTAGTCACCTTTGATAAACAACATAAAAGATCTGCATCTATGCTATTCATCACAATGGTCTCCCAAGATACATTTCAATAAAAATGGCAGTGATGTATTCATTTAAGACTACAAAGAAGACTTGCATCTTCAAGGACTTAAGAGGTGCAATAAGCACTTAAGGACTAAGCTTGCAATCCCATTTCACATTTAGCAAACCCCGCAATGTGTACTTCTGCATGTAGTACTCAACCGGGAGGTCTGAACTTGAATAATTTAGAAAGTTAATCCAACTAGCTTGTAAAAAAAAAAAAATTAAGAAGCAATTTTTCATAATAGTTTGAGCTTCACTTACACAAACTTCACTTATACAAACCAATAACTAAGGAACTATTTGTCTTAGAGTTCTGAAACTTGTGTTTTCATAGAGTATTTGGATGCAAGTAAGGTAGTTACTGTTGTGTGAGCTGAAAAACTTCAGTTTTTAACTCATAAACAAATATTGAAGGGACTCTCAAAATTAAAGGCAAGAGCTTGTTGTAGGTCCCAGGTTTTGTGATTCAGATTTTAGCACAAAATTTAGTTGACTAGCCTGAATTTGCTCTTGTGTGGAACCACTACTGCTATTGCCTAGCTAGAGATGGAGACCCACTGTGCCAATCTCCAGCTGGGGCCTGGCTGCATCACTTTACTGCACAAAAATGGATTTTTGCAATGGACAAGCAAAAACCTAGTCCTCAAGTCAGTCTGGTTCATGGCAGTTCCTAAATGATTAAACTCATCAAAGGTCTACACTTAACAACCCATTGCCATATGTCACCTCTCAGGCACAAATTATCAAAATGAAATTTCAGTCCTACCCAGAAACAAACCTAGCACAAACTTGCCTAACAGAATTTAAATGCAAAAAAAAAAATATTTTTGCTTTATTTTACAAACCCTCATTTGAGTCTTGCTAACTAACAATTAACCATTTTAAAGAATGAATGCTTATGCTAAATGTTATTTAATTTAGATGCAAGTTCCAAATAAACAGAGACAACTTCTACAGGTTTCCAAATGATTATACAGATATTTATGGTTTTAAAAACAAACCAGTAAAAAACCAGTCTAAAAAAACCACCTTTCATTTACAATAACATCATAAAGCAACAAAACATGGCACAGATTCAACTTTCAGAATAGCCTTTACCTCCACGTTTTCTACACTGTGGGAACACATTCAATGAGTTACATGACTTGTATTACCTAAATGGTCTAAGAAAAAGTTTAATTTGAAGTGTGCATAAATACCTGACTGCCCTCAACAATCTCGAAAACCATTTACATAGTGGCTGTTTTAAATATAAACATGCAACTGTTATCCTTGCAATATTCCCAGGGAAAAGACAGATATTTACTTTCAAGTACACTTATTTAAATGTAAAAAATCCAAAGCAAATCAATTCATAAGGTTTCTTCTTGTCTTTTGAAGCTGTGAGAGTTGAAGCAAAACCAGTAACTAAATTACAATGGAATCAGTATCATGAATTTAATTTTATTTTTGCTCAGGGGTCTGCTTCCTCCTTTGGAAAAAACCTATCTGGACACACAAATCATGGATACTACCACTTGTTCTTGGTAAAGAAGAATCTGCAATATCAGTTCTGAAAACAAAATTTGCTCTCTAAAATATAGTTTTAAACTCAGCTAGTTTGTCATGCTATGCAGAAAACTGAAAACAGAAGATTCACGTAGTCAAATGGTTTCTCCAAAAGACAACAGTCCTTCTCACATAGTCCTCAGATAACTACAGTTCAAGACTGTTCTCTTCACATTTTGTTAGGTATACATCACTGTTGGTGCCCCACTGTACCCTGTTCAGTGAAAATACTGAACACTGTTTCCCACACTGTAGCACCATTGTCTGGCCCTCACAGCACTACGGGACAATTGCTGTGGTCACAGAGCACAGCTGAGCTACATGCACCAAGCAGATCAGATTGTGTTGCAAACACACCAAAATTTATTATGCATCCAAGTTCTCCCACATGTCTATGGGGCTATGGAAAAGAGAATATTCAGAGCAGGCTTGCTACCAGAACAGTTCAGAATCCTTATTACTCCTTTGTCTGAAGGCCCTTTAAACATGATTAAGAAAGTGCGTGCAGATGGATGAAATGTTCTGATGTAGTGCCAGAAGCAGGCTGCCACTATTTATTTGAGACCTCAACAGCCATCTACATTCAAATGGCTGGATGGTTGCCAGTCATACAATGAAAATGCCATTCTTTTCATGTGCTCACAATGTATTTTCATCATGCGATGCTGGAGGAGGTAGCAAGGTCTTCTTGAAATGACAGCAGCTGAGAGCAGGCTACTGCTGACAGAACAGCCCATGCAGCTCATTCCCCACAGGTCAGGGCAAACCGTGCTGGCGAGACCACCTGAGACACCCCAAGGCATCTGATACTTTTCAACTATCTGAGAAACAGTTTTAAGAGAGCTTTGCCTTGGAAACACATTTCTGGTAAACTCTTCATGTTTCATTAGTTTTCATTTGGCACCATGATGCTTTCTTATTGCATACTTGAAAGTAAAAAAAAAAAACAAAACCCAACCAAACAAGGAGTTTATTATACCTTATCCCCTTTCTCTTCAGGTTCATCTTCATTGAGGAATTCTCTTTTTGGATATGGAATCTGACAGCCAGCAAACACACTGAAACACAGTAAACAGTAAACACTCCACAAATATGTACACATGACATACATTTACTTAAGGCTATGTTAAAAAGAAGTAAATATAACACAACTTCATTGCTTGTACTTGACAAATTCTGTTTGCACAAGTGAGTGGCAGTGTGAGCACCCAAGGTAGGTGCTGATTGTAATGTCAGATCTCTTTGCTGTTGGCACAAGGCTGTCATTTAGAAATCATGGCATGGTTGAACATGCCCAAATTCCAGAACGACCACTTGTTGATCCAGATGGTAAAATGAACAAACACAATGTCAGATGTTCCACAACACCCAGTTGGAACATGCACGGCTCACTGAATAAAGGGACTGATCCAAAGAGTATTAGTGTCTCATGAGCCTGCCTTGGCTTACAACAGGCTTCAATATATTTGCCAATCACAACTGCAGAGTTACTTTCACTAAGCTTCTCAGGTCTTGTTTAGGAAAAAAAAGATCACTTTTAAATTCATTTGACCAATGGAATTTGGAACATTCCTTAATGTTTATGGCAGAGACCTTATCATAATATTATCCTGTAATTCATAGGAAACTACAGCTCTCCACAGGATAGCATCAGATAAACACAAGGCAGAAAATTACAGGTAGATCTTGACCAGTATCAATTTCTTAGATTTCTGTGCCAACATTCAGAAAACAATCAACATGACGTGGT
This sequence comes from Aegithalos caudatus, assembly GCA_013389925.1. Classification (NCBI taxonomy): domain Eukaryota; kingdom Metazoa; phylum Chordata; class Aves; order Passeriformes; family Aegithalidae; genus Aegithalos; species Aegithalos caudatus. The sequence continues at coordinate 8,413 of WEIU01014456.1, forward strand.
TTTCAGAAGGGTGTGAACAGTTCTTAATCTTGTTGCTACATAGTGTTTGATTTTTTTCGAACAGAAAAAGAAGTTTAAAAAACCCAACTAGTCTCAACTAGACTCCTTTTGCATTCCAGTGACTGTTCCCTCCTTTTGGTGTTGCCTACTAGTTGAGGAAACAGTGAAAGCAAAGGTAGAAGTCTACCTGCATCATGTTCATACAGATCATAATGCTATGCACCACCATGCTTCCAAAAACTTGGATGAGAAACTGACAAAGTCTGCCAGCTGGAATTGAATATGTCATTTGAACTTTTCATGACAACAAAATGTACAGAGAGATCAATTCTGTACTCTCAAGCCTTCTGAACAAGGGATTTGTGGGATTTTAGGCAGCCATTTAAGTCTTTACTTTTCTCATACTGTTAAGAGGGCATGGGAATGGGCTGTAGGTCCATTGGTAAAAAAGAGAATTGTCCCACTCCTAGGGAAAGGCACAATCAGCAAGGCAATGGAGAACAGGGCTCTGTGAGGCTGTGTAAGGCAGAACAGAAGAGAGCAGAAACTGATTCTCTAAATGCTGCAGTAATGTTGTCACTCTGGCTTTGGCAGTATGTTCAGAATGACAGCTCTGCTGTGTGGTACCGGGTTACTTTTCATGACCACTCAGTTCTGGAACCAACAGATACAGACACCTCTGTACTACACTTGTAGTTTCTAGTGAGCATGACTGAGCTGCTACTTCTTGTGGACACAGGTAGGTATCTGTGAATTTTTCAGCTGTCATGTCATTTCAGGGACTAGCATGTAGCAGAAAGAAGTCATCCCAGATGTGCACAGAAGAGGAAATACATACTCTGATGTAGGCAGAGGATCCTCTTGAAAGTAGGGGTCCTGCAAAGCCTGCTCTGAGGTAATTCTCTTTGTAGGGTCCATAGTAAGAAGCTTCTGAAGCTGCAAAGCATAACAATAAAAATAGCAAAAAGCTTATCAAACTATCATTTTTTGAACTATGACTTGTATGTCTTGGGTTGTGGATTGCTAAATTATTTCTGGCTTGTCCAGACAAGCCTAAGTTAGCATTGCTTGTTCAGTGAAGTTCCCAAGAACTACAACATACATCCATCAAAGCACTGTGGTTGTGAAGCACTTCTCATGTAATAAACAGCTAAGTGCATCAGGCAGTATTAATTGCTTATGTTGAACCACTGCACTAAAGCAATGCTAAATTCAGCTATTACAGGTTCATTAAACATCATTTCCAAATAATAGCTTTTTGCTGTGATACATATATAGCTTTTATACTGTTCTGCACTGCTAACACAAAAGGAAAAAAGTGTCAGAATGGACTGAACATGACCAGGATTGTCCATATTGCTTTAGGGACGGAAACAATAAATCTTCATTTCTTGCACTGGCAACATTCCAGAATCAGAGCACTCTGCTATGCATGCAGCCCCCAAACCCACTCTAATTGCTACTGAAATGAGAAGAAGCAGACCCTTCCCAGTAACCTTTCTTCCTTGGAGGAAAACAGGCACAAATTTATTAGCTAGAATGCTTTTGACTGCAGCAGGCTATAAAAGAGGATTACAATATATTAGTAGTATAAAACAGGAATTATAGGCATATCACACCATTTAAAATAGTTACTTATTTATCACATTCTGATAATCTCACAGTAGAAAATTTGGGTGCTCAAATTACATTATACAGTATCCTGCTCCCACACGATACTCTCTTAATTCAAGCCAGTAGTGAAGATAAATTTACTTCTGTGAAGGACACAGCCAAACTGTCTTTCACGTCTCCAACAAAAACTGCCTGGATATTCAACAAAAGAATGTGATTTTGGCATGGGTGTTTGGGGCTTTTTATTCCAATAAATTTATAACCTGACATACAATTCTATGTTCCATATTTATGCTACAGAAAATAGCCTCAGTAAAAGCACTCACCCTCCTCAAGAAAGGAAATACAAGGAATCATCTTTGTCAATAGTTGTAGTTAACCCTACTTGATAGAAAAGGTCTCAAAACTCTCTGTACTTTTGCCATTTCCTTCCCAGCTCTTCTTATTCACATACTTTATGGGCCTCAGACAGACCTCAACAGACTCACAGCAAAACAGAGCCATTTGGGCTGTCTCTCCACCCATTAGTTCATTTGCAACTAGCTCCTAAATGGGTTTCTGCTGCTTGCCTAGAGATATACCTCAAGATATTCCAGCATTTTACACACCTGGAGGTTTGAATGGGCACTCATTTACTGTATTTTTGCGTGGTGAGATAACACTTAACGCTACATTTTCTGTGTATCTAACAAACTGAACTTCTGATGATGTGCTGGCTCTCTACATGGTGACCTCACACAATACAATATAGACAATTGTTTGGTACTCCGTATCTTTACTTCAAATCACCTTTGCCTACACGAAAATTTTTTGCCAGTTAGAGCAGCTTCTGACACCATTACAGGTTATGCAAATTTCCCAATTCCTCCACAGTGACTTGCAAGGACAAAATGCATATTCTGTACAAGGCCACTCCTGACCTTTGGTACCAGATGTCATCGTTGACAGAAGAGCACAGGGCATCAGCTGCTTCCCCCTGGGCTCCTACCTCACACCTGATTGCTGCAGCCCTACCTGAGTGAAAGCTCCTCCAGTTTTCTGCCATATAACATGGTCATCATAAACTCTCCAAACATGACCTGTATTCTTTGTCACTCATAGGTAAGGCTAATGTACTGCAGCAGAAGTCCTAAAGATATCTTGGCCCTGTTAATGATCTGGTCATTCCCTCAGCATTCCTGCTTAACTCCCAAGGATACAATCAGCTAGCCCATTCCAAGTAATATCACATCACACACAGTATCACTCCCAACAGGATAACCTGCCTATTTGTGATGCTACTGTGAACCAGCTTCTTCAAGAAATTCTGATTATCTGTAGCTTCTGGGGAAATGAATAAAAAACATGTCCAGAGACAATTTGTTTTTAGGGCAGCAGCTGCTAAGACAACATAGGAAACCAATAAGACTAGATTTCATCATAATCTTATACTTCCCAGCAGGTATCAAGCTCTCAGGCTCCACTGGCCTGACATGACAGCTATGAATACTATGCTTGTAACTTTTCCAGGACAGCAAGAACAGATGCCTCTTCCTGAATGGAAAACATTCTGCCCTTCATATAGACATTATCATTCAATGTCAATCAGCAAAATGGCATAATATCATTCTCTTTGTCAAGAGTCACTTGCTATCCTGAACCAATCTACTTGATGCCATCTGTTCCCCATGCCCCACACTTCCCATACTCATTAGCACAGTCTCAATCCATGACTGTTACAAAGCAGATGTCTTCAGAGGTCACCCTGCAAGATGGAGGTCATCTCATAAAAACAACCACCTTGGATATGAACAAGGAGTTTTAGGGAGTCTGCTTCACAGTAAATGTACTTCCGATGTACAGCAATTAGGTAGCAGGAAAGTAGTCCATAATCCTGGGCATTCTTATTCAGAGCTTTGGGAGACTGACCAATCTGAGATCAGCCTCTGCCTCTGTAGCTGATCATTAAACCACCCTTATTCACTCCTTGAACTGTGAGAAAAATCTAACAAACTGATTTAGAGAACTAAGTCTTCCTCACGAGGTTCAGAAAAAAGGGCAAAGTATGGTTAGTTTTGTTGTTCTTCAGAGGTCTGGTTAATATTTCTCCCAGGAAAAGCAGCCAACCCACCCAAGATGACTCTCAACTCAGTGTTCAGCCTTAGAGAATTAGCAATATAAGCTGATGCAAGCAGGTTTTCTGCTGGATTCTACTTTTAGTAGGAAAACATGGAAGTTCATGTGCTAACTAATGATGTCTCTTACAATTGTCATCTTTTCAGTTAGACTTAGTCTCCAGGTGATTCCAATATGTGCCCAGGAAGTTGAGTTTAAGAATTTTTCATTCATTTTTCTTCAAGTCTCACTCTTCTTATGGAAATTCTTCCCTCCCACCCACTCGGGACCAACCTATTCTGTTTCCACAGCTATTTGTGTCATCATCCAGCAGCAACTAATGAGTCAAAGAGCAAATCTTTGCCAGGATGTAGAGAGATGACTGCTGTGCTGAATTTGTAACTGAAAACAGACCACTAAGAGCCTCATTACAGAGCTCCCTGTACACAGCATTAGCAAAGTCACTTTGAACTTCATTCCTAAATTTAGACACTAAGTCATCACAGAGACATCCAGAAATGCTGCTGTATTAGACAGAGCAACCCTGTGTTGGCCTACAGTAGATGACTCAACTAGGCAACCAGCAAATACATGTTCAGGGATTTTGTTTGGAATCATCCCCAGAACAGTGGTGGACTACTGTCAGAGGGAAGAAAAAGAAAACCAAATTACTACAGGAAATAAATTTCTCCTTTCCTCTTCCCTTTCTTCACAAAACTCTTTAGCTTTTGGGGGCTCTTTAGCTCTCTGAAGCCACACAGAATCAAGACACATATTATACTCACTCTCTTATTAGCACAGCAGACCTAAAGGTAAGGCTGCGTATACAAGGGTCTTGCAGATCTTATTAGAGAAGACTCAGATCTTCAATACCAGCAGTTTAAGCAATTTGTGTACGAAGAAAACTCATTTCAAAAATAGCCAGTTAGTGATAAATAGCTTTCTTTAACATTGATGCTGATTAGAATGGGATAGGAAAACAGACACAGGTATTACCCTTATAAATGCAATTTCATTCCTGTCATCACAGCAATTTTCAAGTTGCACCTACCAAAAGAAAAACTTTGCTGTCAGGCTTGACTTTGTGTTTCTCCATGTATTTTATGAGGCTACTATTGGCATATCTGAAAAATAGTTAAAGAAAGACATGTTTGAAATAATAGTGCATTAAAAACATGGAACTCTATCAAGTGACCACAGAAACATCTCCCGACCCTCAGTAAGTAAACTGTAAGAAGGACTGCTATAGCAAGATGTGTCAGATATTTATCTAGTAGTTGCACACATAAAGTGTGCTTTTCACCAACAGGAGTGCTATCAACTGTGTAAAGATTATCTCCATGAAACATTCAACTTTTATAGTATATGAATAAGCTGTTGAAAAGGACAATGACAGAGACACAACTTGAAGTTTATACTCTATTTTTCTAAAGCAACTTGCCACAGAAAGAGTTCACCAGTTCATCATAGATCAACATTTAAGCTATTGTTCCTGGTTAGAACTTGGCAGAGCAGTTAGATTACCATTCTGTCTTCCCAGCCTCCAGAAAACCATACAGTCCTTACAGCTCCCAAGCTCAAAATTGCCTTAAATACCTATGATCTGTACCCTGCCTTTAATTTACAGCTCCAGAGGTTATCTATAGCCATTTTCAAAAGAAAGAAGCTTCATGCACAGATAAGCTTTGTATCTTGTGTAAAGCCAGTGTAATGAATCCATGTCAGAGCTGGAAACAGCATGCAAAACTCCCAAATCCATGTCCTCTGCCTTACTTTAAGGAGTCCATGTGATTCCTTACCAGCTCTGTTCTATTATCACCACTTGAATAATTTAGCCAAACCATCAGGAAACAGTAAAGACAGAAAATTCTCATATCCTGGACAGGCTTTGAATCCCAACCTATTGAACATTTTACTTTCAATAGAAATTTCTGTCCAATACATTGCCGCCTCCACACATCCACTTGCCAAAAATACCAGTGCTTCCCTATTCTTTCTCACACAAAATGAACAATGTTATCTTGAATATGTAACAGAAATGGGTAAAGGAAGCTCATTTGTCTGTGCCTGTCATAGACTAAATTATACTTATAATAACCCCTTCTAAAGAAATGAGGAGGCCACTCAGTTGATGTTCTTAACAAGCAGCTGAGGAGGAGAAACCATTCATGTAAACCAGCTAATTCAAACAGGACAGCTGCCACAGTGTTAGAATCCATATACTTCAAAATCCCGTCCCCAAAAAGTCAGAGCACAAAAGCTGATTTCTGCCTCCACCACACTCAATGAAGTGTTGTTACATTATCATTACTTACGTTGTTCTTCTAAAATCTTTCTGAAGAGTTGGATATTCGGGCATCTTCCTTATGTCTTCCCAGTCTTTATCTTCAGTAGTGTGAAAAAAAAGAAAAAGCGTTTACAATTCTGAACCTGTATGTTAAGCAATACTCAGGAAGAAAAAACTACAGGAGTTGTTTGACTTCCTGTTTGTTGGCCAGTGCTATTGTTCTTTAATTGTCAGCATTTCCAAATCCATCAAACTGACAGTTTCTTCGTACCTATACAAACAACTAGTAATTTCCTTTCGAAAAAAACCCAACAAACAACTCACTAGCGTTATATCTGCTGCTTTAATGAAAATAAATTACCTGCAGGGAATCCCATTACACTGAAAATGCGGTCTAGCTGATCGTGATGAAAGGGATTACTTGTTTTGATGTCCTCCTGGCGACAGTGAAATATAGGTTCTGAAGTCAACAGTTCAGCAAATATGCAGCCGATTGCCCAAATATCTACAAAAGAAGGGGAATAATTGATGAAAATTTACTGTACTCAATTGCTCTGTTTTGTCTCTGCACGATTTCTCAACATGCATAACCACAGTAAGACAAAATGCTTCGCATTTAAGAACAATGCATTAATATGATACATTAAAAAGGGTAAAATCTGAAGACGTTTTCTTTAAACCAAAATTAGAGTCTTGAAAGCCAATTTGTACAGTGGTAGTCCAGCACTTAACATATTCACAGTTATGTCAGAAAGCTACACAGTATCTGCTTACAACATACCTTAAAGCACATTCAGTCAACCAAATATTATCCCTCACAAAGACATATTGAAATAATACTTCTACCACATATTTCAGAACCATTCCAAACAGATAATTGATAATCAAATAAATACTAAGGAAAAGACTAATGGTTCATATGTTTAAGCAAATAGTGCAAGCTAGTTAAAATGAGGGGAAAAAAGATCCTAATTTTAATCAAGTGTAGAAGAGTAACAAAAAACTTAAAACCCTACTTGACAACTGACTCCCACAGCAACAAAACTTTAACTGTCTCATCTACATCTCATGTATACAAAGAAAACAACAGCATGATATTTGACAGTTGGACTTGATCTTTTCTACCTTAGTGATTCCACATAGTTAAAGAAAAAAACTTCTATTTCATAGAATTCTCTATTAATATGCTTTTTTAGATTAAATATATTGTAGACCAAAACATTAATTTATAAGCAAATAGTTTTTCAGATTACATGTATGCTTTCTAGTTACTGCTCATTACCATCCATCTTAGTGCTCTGTATATCTCAAATGATTTACTATGCACCTTAAAATGAAAGTGTGAATTTGCCAGTGAGAAAAAGCTTGTTACCAGCACAAAAAAACCCCCAAACCGACCCCCCCCCAAAAGCACAACAAAAAACCAAAACAAAACAAAAAGAAAACCAAAAAAACCCAACAACCCCCCAAAACAAAAGATCTTAAGGATTTGCTACACTAAAAAATATGTGTCAGGGATACTGGGATACAACTTTGGAAAAGGTGTTGAGGTCAGATTAATAATAAGCATAGTCTGCTGAATTCAAGAGTGTGGAGACATGTAGTAATTGAAATTAAATTAGATGACCCTAGGAAACCTTTTTTATTTTTTTCTAATTTAACTGATTAAATGCAAAAAGCAATTTAACTTTAATGTATAGCCTAAGAGATACAAAAGAGATACGTATAGCCTAAGAGATACGAAATTCTTTAACCTGGGTTTAGTTTATTGGATTCAGACTAAAGAAAACACCAAGAAAAGTCTCTTGGTTGTTACAATTAATCTGGTACTCCAAACTGCACTTGCTGTCGGTGGTGTTTGGCCCATGCTGCCTACGAGACAAAGGATGTCCTTAAGAAAAAGCACTGCTCTTCTCATGTAGGGAATAAAGAAACGAGCCATCACACTCTATTTGCCAAAACTGGTCTNNCTATTTGCCAAAACTGGTCTATTCCATTTCCATCATGTTACAGGTGTGGAGCTTGAGGTGTCCCAAAATATAACCCTTTCTTCAAACCTCCCTTACAGGAAAATCTGATAACATTTCATTCAGACTTTACAGTTTTGACAGGGTATAACTTGCTCTGTGCATTACATCACATTCTTGAGGTTTTATCTTCCTTTGATTTTCCTATTAGCCTTATCTGCATGAAAACAAGATCTTTAGCTGTTGAGATTTTATCTGCTCAAGCAACTAGTGCAGCATATTAATCACAATTGCTGCTTGGGTAGTAGGCATAAATTATCTACTCTGGAATGGAAATTACTTATTAATTGAAGAATGCAATCTTCATTTAACAGAATCTATTCACTCATTTTCATAACAGATAGCAAATCCTTTTGGAGATGGCTTATCTAGAGGCCGAAAGAATTGCAGCTCTCTTAGTTTTCATGGCTTTCTACAGTCCATCACATTGTGAGAGAAAGTCTGGGCCAGACCTCGTTATTCCATTAATTACTGCTCTATCCAGACTAACCTTTTTCTTTCA
>WEIU01014481.1:4139-62631 GCA_013389925.1 Aegithalos caudatus
GGAATGAACCTGTAGGAAAAACATGAACATTTTGGTAAGCTTTCAAATGCTTATCTCAACATAATTTGAGCACCTTAGTCTGGATATACACCCTTTCACAATTTCCAGAAAAAACGCCACATATGGAAAGCCCTTCTAACATTCATGTGGAGGTATGTGGAATAAAAACTAGTAAGAGTCTGGACTGAAGTAAAGGAATGCTTTCTGGCTGTTTCATTTTATTTACGGATGGCTGACCTATCTGGAAGGTGGCAGAAATTTCTGTTGCTGGATGCTTTCATATGCTGCTAAATAGAGGAGAGCTTTGTAGCAAGGTTTCTTTTCCCAGTATATACAAGCACACAGCTTGAGCTTCATCCACATGCACAAGGTGTATACATAAACCCCCTTCCACTGCTCTGAAAACCAAACATAAAACCAGTATTGGATAAGTGTTTTCCTTCCATCTCAAGAATTTATGACCATGGCTGGCCCTAGCATGTTATTGTATCTCATGAACATGTCCTAGTCAGGGTAAGTCAAGAGATGATGATAAGCACATTTCAGGTGTGGCTCTGTTAAATTATAAAAAAAAATATTTAGGGCACAGACCTAACATTTCTTTTGCCAAGTGACTGCTCTAAAAAAGTGGGACGGACACTGCTTCAAATGGAAACAGTTTTTCTTCAGGGATTTCCTCCTCCTTAAAATGCCCTCTATCACACTGAAAGACATGGAACTAACAAGTAATTTTAAACAGAAACTTTGCAGTTATGCTTTGTTGTACAGAAAGAGAAAAAAAGAAGGGAAGGAAGGTACAGCTATGGGAAAAAAAAAATAAATGCCTTTTCCCCCTGGTGTCATGTCTTTGGATATGTACAGCCTTGGAGAAATGTATAAATCATTTTGTACATGGAACTCTTAAAAAACTAGAGATTTTTAGTACAAAGGAATTGATTCACTGCTAGAATGTCCACATGCTGTTGCTTTATGATTTCCTATATACACAAGAGGATCAAAGAAAGGACCTCTTTTACAGTTACTACTGTACTGTACATTAACATGTGGCTAATACCCTTCTCTGGGTGAGATTTACACTTAGTATTACAAATAACATAACAATGCTGAAAATACTGATACAAAACAGCTTCAAGATGACATTTTAAAAATATCCCTCACTTTCATTGAACTGGTTTTTTTTCCAGTTTTCTTTTTTTTAAGTTTCAGCTCTATAAAAGATTCTCCAAGAAAATAGTAGCATTTAAAATGCTATTTTTGAAGTTTATAGATGGATTTTTTTTAATAAAGTGTAATCCAAAAGTCCATTTTCCCAGGAAAAAAACACCTACAGATAAAGTATAACTTAAAACTGAAGAGGGTATTGGTTTCTTTTGTGGTGTTTGTTTTTTTTAAACGTAGTACAGTACATTTGTATCCTGGAAAAAAATTCCTTGATTACAGTGTATGTTTAATTTATTTACAGATCTGAAACTGAATTGCATACATTAATTGTCCTTTCAATGTACCATGACTTTAAGATATTGCTAAGAAGAAAATGTTATTCTGAGTTGTGATATTATCTTAGTACTGTTTTCAACTTGTTTGGTAGACCTTAAATTATGAGTTTCAATGCAGGACTGGAAGCCTTGAATACCCAGTTAATTCGGTAAAGCTGTGTTTGTAATTTTTGCACATTCTGTTTTGGCAGTAGCAATGCACACATGAACATGAAGAATTTTGGCAAATGTTTGTCTTGGTTCTTATGCATCCATCTCTGGATAACTCGAAACTGTCACTACAGAATATTTAGACAAAACCTTCTCTCTTCAACATCAGATAATGTAATAAAATCTGCTCTAATCAAAATAAAATCTTCAATAAACAGAAGCCTGAAATTTCAAGCTGCCAAAATTACTTTACAGTATACCTGCCAAGCTCATAGTCTGTTTTTTTTTCTTAGTCTAAGCAATTTCCTTGTACTAATCCAAATATTAAGTAGTGAAGCAGATATATTTAACACTAGCTAAAATTATATCTTAATTTCATATACTCTATGTGACTTAACTTTTAAAAGTCGCAGATTTTTTGTGGCTACAGAAGCTTTGTTTTTCATTATATGCTATCTCTTAAGTCACAATGGCTTGTTTCTGTGTGTGAGAATGTGCTTCCCCTTTGTCTTTCCTTATTAATCACCAGTTAAAGAGAGAGGTGACTTGTCTCAGATCTGCCTCAATCATACTTGAATGTGCCAAATTATTTATAAGCTACCAGCTGCATGTGTCATTACAAGTCAAACAGATTACCCTGTATCAGGGAGGTTGTAAACCAAGTGTCATGTCTCACATATGCCACATGTTTGGAGTAACTCGACTGAGAGGTTTCCAAACCTTTCAGAGGGGAAAACCAGATCTTTTGCTACCAACAGGTCTCCAAGTTCCATGGCGTGGTCAGATGATTTCATTCTCCCCTGAGACCAGGCAATAAATTAATCTCACTTGTCTGTAACATGTCAAGACTAACAAACCCACTAAGCTGGTATAAACCAACAGGACCTTAAGTGCAGATGACACAGCCCACAGAAATTATGACTGATGCAGGTTGTTGGGCCTAGGTAATAAGATGATTTCTCTTACTTTAGTCTTTCACACATTTTTGGTTTGGGATGTGAAATGAAATTATAGGATGAATTACACAGCAGAATGTCACATCGCATGATGAGTGCTACAGTGCCTGTAAGGCAAAAAGATCACCACAACTTGACATGCCCTCGTACAACAGAAACACTCAAAGAAATGTAGTTAAATAGAATTGTGAAGAGGGAAGGGAAAGTTGAGGAATCAAGCTGACATCCTCAGTATGGGACCCAATTAACTCACTCAAATACCTGGCAACTCCTTATGAACCTGTTAGAGGAAAATCAATCATTTCCTCCCCTTGTGGCATGAGGCACTCATGAAACACACACAGCAGGAAGTGGTAACTCTGTAAGTGACCAAATTTCACTGCATTAAAAAAAAGAGGTGTAAAAGTAGGGTCCACAGAGATTTCTGACTCCTTATTTCCCTAATTTCTATGAAATTCAAAAGGGTTTACTAATTACTTATCTATTCATTCCTCACATCTACTTTAACAGTAATATTGGTAAACATACAGATTTTATATAAGATCATCTTCTAGAACTTCAGGGAATGATAGTGACTTATGGAGGGGAAAAAATATACTTAGCCAATATGGGACTAGCAGTGTCAGCCAAATGGTCCCATTTATTAAACCCATGGTGACTTCTGCATGACAAATCAGCCCAGTTATTTAACAATCTCGTTCATCCTTTTGCCTCAGTCCAAGGTGGGAAAATACGGAGCTACAGACAATCTTAAATTTTTATTTATTTTTTTTTTTACATTAAAGTAGCAGCAGATGAGAACTGAAGACAGAGCTCTAGGTGAGCTTACACCTCTCTTTAATCAACATGGCAAGAAAATAAGCACCTTGTTAGCCATCTTGTTGACCTAAAGTCTGTAGCTCTGCCGTGTGTAAATTGTGGTGGAGGAAAACATTTTTCCTGCTGTACATGTGTAAAGAGATGGGTCCCCTTGGGGGCTGTCCCAGTCTCCCAGTGAAGGTGGTGTGCTGCCGAGGCACAGCAGCTGGGTCTTTTGGAGCTCCTGAGAACACGGGGAAGCCGTCGGCCTTGGACGCTGGCTTTGCTGTGCTGGGGGCCGTGACAGCCAAACCGTTCTGGGTGACCTCTGAAGCCAGGGTTTCGTACGTGCCTCGGGTGTGCTTGATGGCTTCCACGATCTCCTTCTCCTTCAGGAGGCTGCTCAGACACAAATTAGACAGCTGACAGCTCTTGCTTTCATACCCTGCTGCTTGGTTGCCTGGTGGGTGTCTAAAAGGGTCCTCGGTGGGAGTATGCGCTGACTTTCTGTCCCTTGTGCTGAGATTTTGGCTCACCATTCTGATTGGATATGTAGTCTGAGGAAACAAAACAAGACAGGAAGTATTAGTAGTAGAACACGGTAGAGAAAAGGTGTGGAACACATAAACCACTCTTCACTACACACGAACAGTACAGGGGTCTGGCAGATTAAAAGGAAAGACGACTCCAATTGATGGTAAAAATTCCAGAACTTCATTCACATTTAATAGCACTAGGATTGAAAAATGCTTAAAATAGTTATAATCAAAGGAGGATTTTTTTCCCCAGAACATAACAAATGGATAAGAAGTCTCCATGAATTGTAAACAGCCTTTCAAAAGCATTTCACATAATGAAATAGAGAAAATTTTGATCGGACAAAGGTCAACACTTAATATTCTCAAATACCTAAAAAATACAAAGAACATATTTTGTAAATATCTTCACGCCTCAGTTAAGCTCAGAACATACTCAAGTTTCACTGTCCCTTGAATCCAGGTGTTTTGTTGCGTATTTACAAGTCAAACACATGCTAGAGGAGAGCACAGATTTTATTTCAGCTGTCTGGAAAAAGACAATGTAAGAAGGATTTAGCATGTTACCAACTTCTGACACTGTGCAAGCACGCATGTAACTGATTTTGCTGAAATGATGGTAATTTATCTGTGCATGGCAAATCAGACCCCTGCAGACTTTCAGTGTGTACCTGGTGTGATGCTTCATACTGTCCCTAGAACACCTGACTGGGGAGGAGATGATGGTACCTTTTCCCAGGCAATGGTTAAAGCAACTGGTTAATTAAAAAAAAAAAAAAAANGGCTCCTTACAGGTTTTCTGCAACAGAACTCCGAAAGGACACAGGAGCAGCTTCTTGACATTTACATTGACATACGGGCTCTGATGTTGCAGAACAAAACTGAGAGAATAAAAAATACTAGCAAGCCTTACAACAATATTTGGCTAAAAATATTTCAGGGTGTTGCCATGATTCCACAGGAAATTCAGATATATTGTTTCAGAACGAATTGTATCACTTCACATGCAATTCTATTTTAAGCAACACAGAAGAATGATATTGTCAGTATCCATAGCTTAAATCCTTCTTTTAGTGAAGGTTAATGGTTATAATTCCATGCAGAGCCACATGTGGGTTTGGATATAAGGATTGCAGTGCATTTGAAACAGAGATGATATTTAAAAAAATTATTAGGACTGAAAAATCATTTTTTCCCACATTATTCAGTGTTGATTGCACACAGATCCATAAGCAGGAGTAGAACACATCTGGAAAACATTACTTCAGTTTTCACACCTACAGCACATACGTGTTGAAATGAAATTCCATTTAATTCCTAGGGTATCATTCTTGGGAGAACCTGGCTGTAAGTTCAAACACTTTTCATTCCTTAATTTATTTATTTATCTATTAATTATTTATTTCCATGCCTGTAAATATAATCTTCCTACCGGGACGAGAGTAAAATTAAACGCCCTCTCAAAAATCCAAGCATTTATTGTAAGGGAATGTTTCTGGAGTTACACCATATGTCACCCTGTATCTTTGGAAACCTAAAGATTGATATAGAACCTTAGAGGAACTTCATGGTGGCACCTCCTGAACTTCTGGTTAACTCCAGTTTATCCCTCTGGACATGTGTGGTCCTTAACCATCTGTTAAGGACCTTCATTGATGCAGCTGTACAGACTTCTCTAAGATTTTCACCATATTATTTTTACTTTTAGAAAAGGTCTTTCTAATGTCTAAACTGTATCTTTCTGACTTCAAGACCATTCCTTCTCTCTCTCCCATGAAAATGAAGAAAGAATTGCTGTTTGATCTCCAAAATCTGTTTATGTCTTCAAAGAATGCCGTCAAGCAACCCCTTAATCTTCTCTGCTCTGGAATAAAAAAAATACCAGATTGATCTTTTCTCATAGGACTCATCTGCTAGACTCTGAGTCATTCACACTTGCCATCTCTACAGATCCCCTTCAGTAATTTCACTATTTTTTTCTTGGAGTAGAAGGCTCAGGAGTACAGTACTTAAGGTAATCCCCCACCATTATGAAGCAGAACAAACACTATTAATCCTATGAAGGACTTGTTCATCTGCTTCTTATTAATTACTCCAGTAGGAGGTTAGTAATTTTATTTATCAACAGCATGAAATTGTTCATTTGTGTTCATCTATTTGTCCACAATAGTTTTATGATTTTCTAATGCATATTGTCACCTATTGCTTTTTAACTTGATGAAACGCTGTTATGATTATCTAGCACTGGGAAGTTTCTTTCCTCTTCCTTATCAACATTATATTTCACATGAAATATTTTTAATTTAGAAAACAAATGCTGGGTTTGTAGGTCTATAAAACACTGGCTTTCTGGTTGCTGGCCAATGGGGGAGGCAATGTGTGTGTATATGTAGCAATAAATATTTAATAATATATATGTGGCTTAGTTCTGTGAAACTGTAACTTGCTGGAATTCCCCTCCTATTGAATAATTGAACAAATACCAGGTGGTGACAAATTAAGAGCTAATCTACCTACATTAAAACACCAGTAGAAATTCAGAATATGACATCAGAATTTTAAGAAATTGGTTTGGCTCTGTCCCCGCCAATAAGATAATAAGATGGTTAACAAGGAAAGACAGACTCATTCTATCAGATGCATAGTTACACATCAAATGAACAGGGAGTTTAATGAAACACAGCCAAACCCCAATACTACTGTTGTTATCTACGATAAATTACTGAAGAATACATTCTAATCAGGAAAAGAGAGAACAGCTGTCAGATGGGAGTCAAAATCAACAAGAAATCCTCTCCCCTCTCCTCATGCCAATAACATTATTCTCCCTCCAAAATATTGTCAATGAAAAGTCCAGTGCTACTGTGATTTTCATGAAAGATTTTTTTTTGCTATGATTCTAACATTTTTTATAAAAATTGTAACATACAGAATTGAAATTAATTACTTTTTCTTCTGATGAATTCAGATAGTTGAGTTTGAGAGAATGCAGTGCAACCTAATTTTTTTGCTGGTCCATTTTACAGTTATTTAGGATCCTCATGAACTGGTCAAAATGAGGAAAAATGTCCCAGAACGAGACACACAAAAGTAAAAGCCACACACATGCTGTACCAAAAAAACAACTTTGGACAAACTTAAATATTTATTTTTAACCTATTTCTCCTTATCTTCCTGTAAGTGATTAAGGCAAATTTTCCAGCACTGAACTTCCAGGTACCAAGTGCCTTCTCGGAGCATTAGGCAGGAGCGAGCAAAGCCACAATCCCAGCGCATCTGTTGGCCAATTCCAAGGCTGAGTCCTTGTCCAAAGCTGAAGGTGGCTTCGTGCCAGTCATGCTCCAGCCCAGCCTAGAGCAGCTGCAGGGCTGCTGTAAACTGCTGCTTGGCAGAGCTCCAAGGAGCCGATCTGCCAGCTGGTGACTGCTGAAGCAAAAAATCCATTCATCTTTTTCCCTTTTATTTTTCAGTAGCTCAGCTAGAACCAACCATTTCTCTGCCCCAGAAATCCCCAATGCCACTCTATAGTCTGCCTGACTGTGGATTCAGGAAATGGGTTGCAATTAGGATGCAAATGGGGTTCTGAAATTTCTTTCAAAAGTAGCCCATTTTAAATATATGCAGCAGAAAGAGAAGGCCTCCTTTGTTGTTTCAAATATGTCTTAACCTTTAAGCAAACATGTAGATTTGAATTTCCTGATCATATTAAACACGCTCACAAGAAGTGCATACCTTCATGCTTGAGTGTGTTTCTCAGAAATGAAAAAAAAAATAAAATCTGATTTGCTGTAAAATTTTAGTCACTTTGTATCATGATCACTTCTGTTTTAAGGTATGTAAGTGTGAGAAAGTTCAAAATACTTTAGGTTTGATTATTCCACACTAATGCTAAATAAATTAGGAATGACCCAAAATGGGAACTTAACATTCTTAAAATATTCTTTCCCTAATTTTTTTGAGAGTTCATTTTTATGACTGTAGGTCTAATAACTTTTTCTTATATTAAGAAAAAAAGCCAAGCTTCTTCAACAACCCAGTGCTAAGTAATGAAAATGTACTACTTTTATAGAAAGCTCCAGAACAAGACGTTATAAACAAAATACTGCAGTCATTCATCACTTTCCATTTTCAAAGCCAATGAGTGAAATATGACAAGAGTTAACAAGACAAAACTGCTGCAGGACATTTGAAAATGAATATTGTTTCTGACTGTCTGGTGATAAAGTACTAATAAAAATGATGGGAAAAGACATGAATTACAAAAACACCCCAAAAGGGTGCAGATTTTTAAGATGTCTGTGCCCAGAGGCATTTGGGAGTCTTAGATGCCTATAATGTAATTCTCCAAGTACAGCAACTTTCTTAAATACATCATTCTGACAGCAGACATAGAGAATAAAACCAAAGAAAGCACGCTCTCATCAGCGTACCTGCTGCACCCTGACAACCAAACAATGGGGTAGTTCAAGAACATGTTTTTACCACCCCAAAGGATTCTACACTTTCAGAGGTGTTAATGGAAACACACTATAGAGAGCAATTATTCTGACAGGAACCAGAAGACTTTCTGGATTCTGTCATGTTTTCTATTGCTTAATTATCTTGTGTTTGCTGATACACAAGGCATGTAAAATGTGTTCTCCAACACAATATTTACTACTACATGGCCCTGCATGGCTCCCTTGGCCCTTGTCAGGTCTCAGCTGGATTGCAGCACCTTCCTCAGAACTGTCTCCATTTGCAGCCTAGCCCAGAACTCATAAAATAAAAAGCAACATAAAAGAATCCAGACACAAAACAAGGTGCTATAGCTCTATATTTCTTTTAAGGATGGAAAGGATGAAGCTCTTCATGATGCTTTTGAATTTATACAACTTTAGATGCCTTCTGCAGTTTTGACAGTTTATGTAAGCGCAGATCTAATTTACCAAAACACAGGTTAAGTCAGTGCTTTGATATGCCACATCTGTCACTGTGTCAGCTTCTTAATTTCTACACCTCCTCACTTTTGTGCTTTCCAGCTTCCAGCCTAGAGATGATCCAACACGAAATGTAATTTAGCTGCAGCAGGTAATTGTTCTTTATTCAAGTCTCTTAAAAAATCACTCACTCTTATTGATTACAGTAGCACCTGGACTCAGAGAGTAGCTTTTACAATCCAGACCTGCATCTATTGAACATCCGATGCTGCCTTCTGGCAACATGGGACAAATGAAAGAAATAAAGTCCAGCATGGCAAAATAAAGCATGGACTTGTATCCGGAGGTTATGGGTAAGAACCAGCTGCTGATCAATTTGTCAGCTCTACTGCTGTCCTTTATAAAATGAATGCAGTCACCATAAATCACAAACATTTTTCTTTCTGCTTTTCACTTCCATTTCCTTACTGAAAGCAAAAATTATGAGATACTAAAATGCTGCCTCTTTGCCATAAAGCCATTTAAACAAACAGGCAAATTGAATAAGAGTTAACTATAGTGGTGAGTTAAGGTCTTAAAAGAATTTTATGGTAATGATGATACAATGGGGAACGTAACAGACTAAGTGCTTAAAAAAGATCTTCATCTTCTCACAACATGGAATTGTCCTTGACAAATTTTATTTATCTGAGTAATAATGACAACAAGGTGTAAAAGATGTAGTGCTATTTTATAAAGCAGGAAGAATACAGCAAAGAATTTCCCAATAATTTCTAGTAATAGTAAATCACTGCTCTGCATTCTTAATACTGCATTTCAAGGGTTAAGTGGAAGATTTTTCTCATTAGTAAAGCTAAGGAGAATATTCTGTATTTTACAGATGTTTGCCACACTTTCTAAATAAGACAATTGGAACTTTGGAGTTGTTAATCACATTCCTCAAAAATACTACAAAATTAATTTAGATGATACTGAGTAGACCTTTTTATACTCTATGGTTTAAATTTTTAAATAACTCCAAAAATACTTATGACCATGAAAGCCACTAAATAGCGTGGATCCCTCAATGACAGAGCTACCAAACAGCAGGACATTCTATATGAAAGAACAAATCTTATGTTTCTAAGTCTTCATCTAAGTCTTCCCCAAGATCAGAAAGTCCAAACAGAAAAGGTAATGAACATTTCTTTTGTTGTAGCTGGAGGAAAAAAATGGTAAAAGATATGCAATGGGCTTTTACACCCATTTAAAACATCTGTTAAAACCTGAATCTTGCAACCATCCTGTCTTTAGCAAATACTAGCTCCCCTATCTCCAGCAATTCTCCTAACACCTCTGCTTCTACAGAAGCCTTTAGCATTGTTTTTACTGATCTTGTATCCCCTCAGGTTCTCTGGGCAGACACAGCTATTGCAGGTGACAATGAGGAAAATCTCTTAATAAAGCTCTTTTTATATACAGGCTCTGCCTTTGGTTACAGTCTAGAATAAGATGCCCAAGTCAAACTTGCCCTTGCACTTCCCAGGCTGCATTCCAAGAGACTGTATAGGCCCCATGTTCACCCAGCACACTGAGTCTCGCTATCTCTGTGCAACCCAAGAGAAATTAGGGCCACTTATGCCATGCTTTTAGCTACAGACATATAGAAAGCCATAGGTGTGTACAGGCAAGGTCCTCTTTGGCATAGCTGATACAAAATGAACTGATAGGAAAGGAGAAGTGGATCCATGGGAACACAAGGGTCACTCCAAAGACACAGTTTGTGCAGTGTGGACCGTGAAATAAGACACAAAGGTCCTGAGGAAGCACTAAGGGGGTTTTCTCTGGAATTACAAGCAGGAAAACTGGACAAGTGCTAATTAGCCCTTCTGAAAGTGTGTGCTACTCAGCTGACATTTACTGCTATGCTGACAGGGAGCTCTGGCTTTGCAAGCCAAGCCAGTATTTCTGTAGAGCATTTGATGTCCCATGTAGACATAATAGGTTGTTCAAGGATCTCTGCCTTGTGCCTTACCTATTTTATTGATGACCAGCTGTCTGAAAGCTGTGAATTCCATTTCTAGCCTCAGGCCTGACATGTGATCACCAAAACCTGATTATTGTACCTATAAATCATCCAAATTAAACTGACTTGTAGGTGGCAAGTACCTTTGACAACTACTAATACATACATGCTTAGTCATTACTACGTTTCCATTTATACACTTATGTGTTTTCTTAATCTAATATCACCTAGCATGATTTCCCAGAGTATTAGAAATTCCACATCTAAAATGAAATTAATATGATGACGTATTCCCTTAGATAATATACCAGGAGAAAACAGCCTTAGAAGTGGTAGTCTCAGAAGATTTTAATATGTATTGTACAGTTGTTTATAATCTATATTGCTCTATGTCTGAAAAATACTTCTGGGAAAAGAAAATAAAACTATAGATAATGTGCTTACAGATACTATGTTTAGGATAAGAATCTTAATGCTTTGGCATGGGCATGGGAGGCTTTTGCTTTAATAGCTGGGCATATTATAGGGTCTCAGGTTGCGTCTCTGTATATTTTTTATATCTTACCTTCTGAGAAGAAAATAATAATACATATTTATCTTTGAGTTGAGGACTTTCTCGTCTCGCTTTCAATTAGTGAATGCCATAAACCTGACTTCTAATGAATGTCTGTCTTCTGAAATAAGCACTTCTTGCTTTTTCATAAAAGAACTCACAAAAGCCCAGATGGATTGTACTTATCCAACACTCATCTTTTTTCATTACATTATTTAACAATAAAAAGCCTTCTATTAAATTTTCATAAATGAGTTCCATAAATTAGCATCCTTACTGTTGAAAGCCATAAGGGCTGAACTTATAACTAAAGTGGGGGAAATTGCATACATTGGCAAATGATGATCAGCTACTGTCATATTAATCAGCAACACTATCCCTCAGGTCAATATACAGTCTGCAAAGGAGAAATCAGCAGACTAATACAGAGGGCAAATTTTATCCTGATGACAAGGAAAGAAATCCTAATTGCCCTTAAATTAACTTGACTTTTTATTTTTATGATGAGATTACTGAGAGCAAGATAGTCTTGAAGGGAAAGGAAAAATACTCTTTTGACTTTAATATCTATATATGAGGGCACCTGGTTTAGGAATAAACTATCATAGAATAGTTAGATTTTTTTTTAATCCCAAAAGTAAATTTCTGTAATTAAGCTTGTGGCTCGACCAAAAAATTATAACATAACTATAACATAACTATAATCAATTCCTAGCCTTAACTTGTTTGGTGTTGAATAAGATGAAGAAATAGACTTCTATGACAGGATGAAGCATTACTATTCCAGAAAGATACTGACCCCCTGCTGTAGGATTCAGTCAGGAAAAAAACCCGTATGAACTTTGCACCACAGGACAATACTCAGCGAATCAGACTTCATTCATAATAGAAAACATTACCTTAAAATATTTTCTTCAAAGATCTTACTAACTATGATGGTTATAAATTTACGCTGAGTGAATCATTCCATGTCTTGTTTTTTTTTTTTTTTAGGCATTGGCAAAAGAACAAATAGGATTCCCTTGGAATAGGAAATAGCTCTACCTTTTTTCCCCCCTTTTTTCTGTTAAACCAATGACCCAATAAAGTTTTGGCCTTGTTAGCATGGAATTGGTTCATATAAATTCTGTTCTCTAATCTCCATCTGTTAGTAGCAAATATATTTACAGCAAGAAAATCTTGTTAGAGAGAGGAAAGGGACTCCCAGACAAGAGGTATAAGCAGTTGTAATGGAAATGTGACCTCCATAAGGATTCCACACAACTGATTTATGTGAAAGAGAAATAGCTTTAACGAAACAGTACTTGCAGTTGAATGGTGTAAACACAAAACCACAGAATGATTTGGGTTGGAAGGGGCCTTAAACATCACCTTGTTCCAATCCCCCTGCCATGGCCAGAGACATCTTCCAGTAGACCAGGTTGCTCAAAGCCCTATCCAAACTGGTCCTCAACACTTCCAAAAAGAGACAATCACAGCTTCTCTGCTCACTACCCTCTGAGTAAAGAATTTCTTCCCAATATGTGGTCTAAATATCTCCTCTTTTAGTTTAAAACCATTCCCTCTTGCCCTGTCACTATTGTTCTGTGCAAAAAGTCACTCTCACTCTTTTTTCTAAGCCCCCTTTAAGTACAGGAATGAGCCGTAAGGTGTTCCCAGAGTGTTCCCTTCTCCCCAGAGCGTTCCCTTCTCCAGGCTGAAAAGTCCCAGCTCTCTCAGCCTGTCTTCATAGGAGAGGTGCTCCAGCCCTCTGATCATCTTTGTGGCCCTCCTCTGGACATGCTCCAAGAGGTCCATGTCCTTCCTATGTTGGGGCCCCCAGAAGTGATGCAGCCCTGCAGGTGGGCTCTCACCATAGCAGAGCACCAGGGCAGATCCCCTCTCTCTCCCTGCTGGCCACACTGCTTTGGATGCAGGACATGATCCAGGACACATTTGGCTTTCTGGGCTGTGAGTGCACATTGCTGGATCATGTCCAGCCTCTCCTCCACCAGCATCCCCAATTCCTTCTGGGCAGTGCTGCTCTCAATCCATTCTCTGCCCAGCCTGTGTTTGTGCTTGGGATTGTCCTGACCCACACGCAGCACCTTGCACTTGGCCTTGTTGAACTCCCTGAGGCTTCCAAGGGCTCCCCTCTCCAGCCAGTCCAGGTCCCTCTGGATGCCATCCCTCCCCTCCAGCGTGGCAGCCACACCACACAGCTTGATGTCATCACCAAACTTGCTGAGGCTGCTCCTGATCCCACTGTCCATGTCCCTGACAGCGATGTTAGACAGGGCTGGTCCCAACACCCACCCCTGTGGTCACCACTCCTCACTGAGCTCCTCCTGGACACTGAGCCACTGACCACAACTCTGAGTGTGACCACCCAGCTGATTCTTTATCCACTGAGGGGTCCATCCATCACATCCATGTCTCTCCAGTTCAGAGACAAGGATGTCATGTGGACAGTGTGAGATGCTTTGCACAAGCCCAGTATATTATGTCACTTGCTCTTCCCTAAACCACCTACAAACCTGTCATAGAAGGCCACCAGATTTGTCAGGCATGATTTTCCATTAGCAAAGCCATGCTGGCTATCATTAATCCATTATGTTCTAAAAATATCCAAAACCTTATCTCCTTAACATTTCTAAATTGTCTATAGTTGTTGGTGATAGAAAATTTCCTGTACTGTGCAAACCAAATTTCACAGAGGTAAGATAACCCATCAGGTAAGTACATGAAATAACCCTCTTTCTGCCTATGCTAGCAGCTGACACAAAAGAAGAAAAATATTTCACAGCATTTTTACTGTCCCTCTCTAAGGATCCATTCAGTTCAGGTCTCTTTAACCCAGCTAGTGCAGGACAGCGTTCATTATGAGACACACTACTCAGTATCCAGGAAAATGAACTCTAACAAGGTAAAACTATTTAATGTATTCTACGTATTTTAAGGCCAGAAAATGTCATTAAAATCATCTTGTTTGCTCTTCTCTACAGTGGGAGCCGTAGATTTCTCTTGGTGAAATTAGGTAATCCAGAAGAGGGGGTGGAATTACAGCATAATTTAGAAGACTAGAAGTTATGGAGAATTTATTTTATTTCTTCTTAATCCACTAAAATATTTTTAGAACAATGCTATCCAGGTCCTTACTGGAAATGTTGCTATATTCTGGTGACAAATCCTACATTAGTATTTGAACAAGAAAAAGCAGGCATATTGCTGCTGACAAAACTGCTGCTAGGTGATAGTGTGCCTACAGAGCAGAGGGGACTAGTGTCTAAGACATTAGAAATATGCAATTCCTGGAAAAAGTGCTTGGATTTGGAGCTAAGCCAGTAGAAAGTTTTGATCATTTAGGTAGTCAGATGTATGATTTGAAGGTCCTATTCTCTTACACAGGATGCTTATACAGAACGTATGACCATGAGGAATCCAGTACAGCCTTGAAATGAAAAAGAACCCAAAAGTTCAATAAACGCCAAACCTACAGTACCAACATCATGTTACTTAGAAAAGTAACTTTCCTTTCTATCTTATTTTCCTGGAAATACAAGGGAAGAAAACAAAACAAAACAAAACAACAAAAAACAAACAAACAACAACAACAACAAAACCCAACAAAAACAAACAAACAAAAACCAGAAAAAAAAAGGAAATAAGGCATATATTTCAAAATATTCAGCATAAAAGCTCCTCATTTCCTTCAGCAAAACTGTATTACACAAACTTAGCAAGGGAAAACGAACAAAAGAAAACAAAACCAAATAAACATCCACTGAAACTTTATTTTTTCCTTCTAGCAGAATTGACATCAAAATTTTGGCAAAAATACTGGAATACTTCTATCAGTTTCTGCTTCTCTATTCCTATGCCTAGCCTAGGGAAAGCTAGCAAGATTTTATTTCATTTTATACCTCCAACTTTCTGTAATAAAGCACATAGGAAGGCACTTACCTACTGCCTGTTACAACATGCCCTTTCTCTGTAAAAGTTTACACTTTCTTTTCTTTTCTTCACAGCCCATAATGTCAGTTTCTCACTTAAAAAAAAATAATCATAGACTATTTGCTCACCACTGTCACCAGGGCTGAAGCTCTGAAGTAGTGCTTGGTCCTAAATAAGACCAGAAGACTTTACAGCTAAATCTGGTAAGGAACACAAACTTTTCCAAGGGATGAGTGCTTTCACCAGCTTAAGTGGCACGACCTGCATGGTTTGCAGTGAAACCACTCAGGCAAGAAATAGCTCTTGAAGCACTCCCTAGAGGAGACATCTTTGACCTGACCTTCAGATTTTCTGCTGCAAACTGAAATCCCTTTGAAGCTGAATTTCTCAATTTCACAGTGTTATTACTCTTCCAGATAGTCTCAGTGTTTTCCCTCGCCAGCCAAAACAACACATTTTTAAATGGCTGCTTACCTGCAAAGATCACTTTAATGTAATCCACAGGCAATGAGCCTACCTTACGGTTGAGAGGTGCCAGCAACACCTAAACTGGCTAAAAATTTAGCCAATACAGCCAAAAATTTAGCCAATAAGGCCAAAACTGTGTTTCAACTCAGGAAAGCTACAAGCTGAATAAGAAAACTTTGTACACAGACAGCTAAACTGTCTAAGGCAACATCCCAGACACTCCTATTAACAGTGAGAGATAAAAGATGAGTAATGTTTGAAATTCATGGAGGAGGACAATGTGAGAGCACACACTCACACACACCCTGAGGACTGATAAAAGATAGTCTCACATTTGACTGACATCCATCAACTCCTAAAAGCCTATAAAGCACACACAAACAAATCCCAGAATATTCCAACCTGAAGCAGGCTCTGTAGGCTATGCTTACCAGGCATAGGTGATCATTATTTGGGAGGGGATATTTTATAAGCTGCCAATCTCACCTCTGGATTTCTGCCTCTCAGCCACTGGCAAATTGCTCCCCTAACTTTTGTAAACCATCCAGGAAACAGAAAATGCTCTCTAATTCAGGGCACACAGCCACTCTGCTACCTCCAGACATTCAGCTCGTGTGTGTCATTTACATTTCAGTCTCTTCAATACAATCTCTGTTGTGATTTTGAAGATGCTTAGGCACTAGTTTGACAGTTCTTTGTTCAGATCCCAAACTAAAATCCTTCCTCAGCTGTGGAAAGAGAGGTTGGGTGTCCTGGAGTAAAAACAAATATGCAGATGACTATTCTACTAGGTGTGCTGGAAAAGCACCCCTGTCTTATTAGGAACCTCAAGTGGAAATTTTGAAAACTGCAATTTGCAAACATTTTCCTGTCTACCAGAAGCAAATATGATGTATCAAGTTTTGGGGCACTGAAGCACACTGGGTCCCATCTCAGCCTATTTGTCCTAACATGTATCTAATCTACACCTGCTAGGATAGTCCCAAGATTACATTTCCTTCCAACTGGCT
Organism: Aegithalos caudatus; assembly: GCA_013389925.1. Classification (NCBI taxonomy): domain Eukaryota; kingdom Metazoa; phylum Chordata; class Aves; order Passeriformes; family Aegithalidae; genus Aegithalos; species Aegithalos caudatus. Next base: position 20,964 of record WEIU01014481.1, read on the forward strand.
GAGCAATTGCATGGAGAGCCAGGAGTAACCTCAGGAGTAACCTCAGCAGTAGGACACCCACCAACTGGTCCCTGCCACATGCAATAAACAGCTCCTGTCAGAGCAGTCTCAACAGCTCACCTCCACGGGCCAAACAGGTTAACAGCCAACTCCTGGCTTTCCATGTAGGAGTAATTACACACTTCTCAGCAGACAAACTCCCATGTTGACATCTACCTCCACAGTGCTAGGGAAGGAAACAAAATGCAGAAGCTCTACACCAAGCCTGATTACCCCAAACCTGCAATGCAGCCCTGGAAGACAGCCCAGCCACCCCAATCAGTTACCCCTTAATGCACAGTACATTGCTACTTTGGGAAAACTCATGTACAGGAAGCATCCCTGTTTCATCTTTGTCTTCCTTGTCTTTCTCTTTTTCCATTTCCTCATTTTTTTTCTGGAGGCACAGATGAGGAAGAAGAACTTACAGCTTGCAGTTCTTCTGTGCCAAAAATCCATCTGCCCAACAGTCACAGTGACAATATGTCGAGTAATGACAACAGAAAATGTTGAATGTGCCTGAGTGCCAGGCTGCAGTGCAGAGAGCTGCTCCTGCCCTGAGCCCCAAAGAATCTGAACAACCCTACCAGAAGAGGAGCAGACTATCAAAGCTGGAGTCATGATCTTTCTGCAAGCTTGACCAGGGACATGACACCGTGATTCCCTTTCCATGAACTATCCTCTCTTGAAATGTCGGAAACATACAGACACTTGAAATCTTTTTAATGAGATGCAGTGATCTATGGAGTAAATTGGGTTGCAAAAAACCCCTCAGTCTGACTCCTTTGCAAACTGGGTTTGAATTGAAATGGGGATCTTAACTTTTCAGACTGCTTCCCTTTTAATTCAGAAAAGCATGAGTAGGAAAATAAGTAATAAGCAGCTGCTGTGGAGAAAGAAAAGCACTCTCCTTTTAGCACCTGAGGAGCCATGCTGAAGGTGTATGTGAATGCAAATATTTATAGGTGAAGAAAAATACATCCCATGCCAATGCAAAAATGAAACTGCTTCTAAATAGCAGAGATGTAGGTTCTCCCTTCACTTCAGAAATTATTTATTTGAAAAATAGTCTGCATTCAAGAAATCTGATTTCAAGATAAGAGCACCATTGCTTTGAAATCAAAATGGTGAATTTATCTAAATTTATGCTCTAAGTTCAACAACAAACCCTTATGAGAATTGATAACCAAAATGACCAACTGTAAGTTTAAGTAATATTAAAACATGTCCTCCTGAAAGCTCTAATAAGGACATAAAATATTTCCTTTTAATTTTTTTTAACCTGGTAACAGTCATTAAGCTTTATTTTAATAAAATTTATATATCACAATATCACCTTAAAATAAGATCAAGCAGACTTGTATGTTAACATGAAGAAAAAAAAATACCTACAGTACAAACTTCTCTCTATATTTAGTAGATATTTAAACATGATTGTTATTTAAGATTCTACTTAATAAAAGTATTTTACCTCCTTCTTGGAGCTTTTAATATTAAATAGTGTTCAAACAATGTTGCCTAGAACAAATCTCATGAATGTAGAGAAGGAAAAACTCACATAGATATCAAAATGCAGAAAGGAAAAAATCCTTTACTCTAGTGAAAAAAAAAGATGAATTTCTTATGCTAAAGAAGTGTAAGAACAAGGGTCACATTGGAAAGGCAGTATTTTCTATAATGTTATATAATGTTGCTAGAAATGCTGAAATGATGTTCTGGAAGAATTTGACCAGTGTAGATGTGAAATATTATATTATATATATATATATACATATATATATATATATAGTCAATGTAGATGTGAAATAAAATGCACACTAAATCTAACTAGTCTGCAATGCCATAAACAATACCTATTATATGTTATTTCATTCTCTTGAGAAAGAAATATATGGTAATTTGCTAAGCTATTTTCACTTTATTCTTAACATTTATGGCTATTACTGGTAGAAAGCAACAACAGCTTGACTTTTTAGCATGCAAAATGCTTGATCTGAAAAAGACACATAAAAGAAAAATATGTGCAGCTTCCCGTTTGTACTGTGTCAGCAAAGTATTTAACTAGGCATTCTTAGTACATATGCTAATCAGAGGTGAAACCTGGTTTCTCCAAATTATCAGGGGAAGACAAGGAAATGAGATATGAGAATGAAGTAATTTATAGGGGTGTGGTATTAAAAAAAGGCCCCTAACGTCCCTATCTTGAGGACATTTTTTGTGTGAATTGCAGACACAGTGCATTCCAAAGACTGTTTCAGAAATGCCCTGTATTTAGCAGCTGTGTCTCTGTTCAGGGTGTATTTGCTGTGTTTAACTGTGGTTGTTATTGCTTTGTTCTCAAACATGAGGCTGTAACAGGACGTCTACCAAGTAGGGAATCACCTCAAGCAGGGTATAGCATCCTCACAGCGTTAGTTAAACTTCTACCCTGGGGACTTGGGGTTCTCTACAGGATATTTCTCTTGGGAACCATGCCTTTTAAATTATAGCAACTAAAACAGGCACTGCTATGCTAGCCAATATGGGGCAGAACCCTCTGTGCGCAAAACTCACCCCACTGTATTAAATTTTGTACCTTTGCCATCTTTACTGTTTAACTTTCTGCAGACATCCCTGGTAATTCCCTTGTGCCAGTGTCAGGGTTTGAGTGGCTATGCAGTGAATTAAACAAGGAAGCTGGCGTGAATGAAAACTACATCTCTCAAATCTCTCTCTACGTGGAAAGTTATTTTTCAATCAAAACAGTTCGCTGATCAAATGCTTTTTAGTCACATAAGAAAAGCGGCCAGAACAATCACCTGAAGAGAAAGAGGGAGACCAGGATTTTAATTTTATTTTTAATTTTTTTTTTTTTAACGAGAGGGCAGTGATGTGGAAAGTGAAAGTAGGTTATGCAATAAAGTCTGGTGGAGATCCATCTCCTCCCCTACATGAGCTCTGCCTCTAGATGCAGAGCACTTCTGCCTCTGTAGACACAGGGCATTATAAAGGATCCCAGCCACCTGCAGTGCCAGAGTTTTCCCTCTTCACAACTACAACCTTCCTACTCCTAGTCCTGTGCCACTGCCACCTCCATCCAGCCTCCATGGCTATTGGATCTGCCTCATTCCTCTCTGAGACTTGTTCCTATTTCTGGTTTGTCAAGGCATGGAAGCAGCTGCAAGTACTGGTTGAACTTTCTCTAAATTATTTCATTTCCTTGTCCTCCCCTACCAATCTGTAAGAACAAGAATTCACCTATGATTAACATGCTCTACTAAGAATGCCTGAACTTTTCTCTATGTGACATCAGTGGGAGTCACCAACACTGGAATTTCCCAAAGGTACCATCTAGCTTGACTTTGCCATTCAGGAACTCCATATTCACTGCTTCAGTAGGAAAAAGCCATAAACATCCAACTATCTTAGTTCCTATTAGACTGTTAGATGAAAGCCATAATCATGGTAAATGTCATGCCTTCAAGTAAATGATGACAAAACCCAAATCAAAACCTAAAATATATACAGAACCCTTCATTATTCTTTCTAGGATGTAAATTATTAATAAAAATTGTATTGGAATAAACACATTTACATGGGATTTGCATAGGCTCTACATCATCCTAAAGCGCTAGCTGTCAACTGACTTCTACTGAAATCAGATTTATTTAAAACCAGACATAATATATTGTTCCGTAAGATGACATTTAAAAAAATTATCTGCAGAAATGTAATGTATGTATATTTCCCAGGTTTTTAAAAGAAGCTGTAAAGACAAAATTTATTACTAAATTTGGGAGATAAAATGATTCAGTAAATGCTGCTGTGAAAGCCAGCTGGTCAAGGAGGATGTAAAACATTCCTGTCCATATTTTGGAAGTGCCAGTTGAAGGATGATGCCAGGTAATGTACTTGAGTGTTTCATCTTTCAGAAATTCGGCTTAAATAATTCGTTTTCATTTATACTTCCCTAATGTGTCCACTCATACAAATACTGTCCTCCACTATATGATCACTTCATAAGTATTAATACAATTATTTTGATTATAGTCAAGGGAGAAAAGGATGAAATATCATCTAATAGGCACATGACAAAGAGAGGAGGATTTTCTAATATTATACAAGAATCTTTCAACTCCTGGACTGATTCAGGCATTCTGGATTCCAGTCCAGAAGAGCAAGTTTTTTATACTTTCATTGGTTATAAAAGGTACCTGCTTTTACACAGAGCAAATAAAAGGTTCATTGTTCTTACAGAAGAGATAATGAAATTCTCAATGCACTCTTATCCTGCAACACCCGAAGTCCATCTGTTCTGGTCTGGCAGGCCTTTGCTTATTTTTAAAATGTGACAGACTCTTTATCAAATTATTATTTATCACCATTACTGCTATTCTCAGACACACTATTCAATATAGGATAAATAAATCAGCATCACTTCTATGCCCTATTACATATATTGAAAAAGGCATTGCCAAAAATTTTGCAACTTTGAATTACTTTGAATTTCTATACTGAGAGTGAAGTTAATAGGGCTTTTGCTTATCCACACTGCTCATATCCAAGCCATGTAATACCCCAGACAAAGCCTTTTTCATAATTAAACTTTTCTTTTCTTTACAGATTTCTGGGAGGAGATCCTGAATTTAGACAAATGACTGCAGATGGTGATATAAAGCTGTACAGAAGACAAATGGTAGCTGTAGCTTTCAGGTGAAACTCTCTTTCATACAGAGCCCCCGTAAGGTCTTCAGAACATTTTGTTGCTGAAAATAGAACTTCGCTACGATTTAAGTCTTTTGTATGCACTGGTGCCAGGTGCTTACAAAGAGCACTTGCTCAGTGGATCAGAGCATACACCAACATGACTCTTACTGAAGGTTTGGGGCTTTAAGGAATATACTTAAAAGGCTCTTTTGGTTGGTTGTTTGGTTTCTTCCCACCTTCTGATATATTCTTAGTAACTGGAAATATGAGAGCTAGTAACTCCCAGAAGTATCAAGTGAGAACTTACTGTCCCTGGCTTTACAGATTGCATACCAGATAACTGAGAAGGAAGAAAGTGATTTTTTTCTTTGTTATGTATATGTTGAAATGTGTATGATCAGATTTTAGAGGCAGATATTGCTATCAGAGTATATTTTAAGGATGCATTTTAGGTATATTTTTAAGACCATTAAGGACACAATCCTAGTTTTTGAGCTTTTAGAGCAAGGATGCAAAGGGGAAATCCATCTTTACCTCCCACTTTCTCCATTATAATGGAAACTCAGATACTGCAATAGGGGATTTGCTGCAATACAAGAATCCTTTGCTCCTCATTTTTATGTCAAGTCTCTGAACTCCACATAAAAGGTTTGTGGAAGGTGGAAAGGTTTCCTGAGGCCAAGAACAACTGTATAGGGTGCATGTATTCCATGAATATATCCTTCCATCCATTGCACATAGTGTTTTCAAAAAAAATCCAACATATTTATTTTAATGCCTCAAGTTTAGGCTATGAGTTTTCTGAAAATCTTGCTTGAGATTTAAATTAAAGCTCTCTGAAGTCAGTGTATACCTCCCTCAGTGGTCTGAACATATTTGTTGAAAACATCTAAAATCCTGCCTCAAATTTCTGGTCTTCTTTATGCCCATTTTATTTTTCCACTTTTAAAAAAAATTTTTTGGGATTTTTTTTTTATTTCCTCCCTCTGCTATTCTTTAAATGATTCATATAAACTCACTGCTTCTTTGACTGCCACCTCATTCATTCAGAATTGCTTTCCTGTCTGAAAAGGGTAACTTCTGACCTTCCTCCCCAGGACTGCTAACTACATCATATATATTAACTTTAAAAATTATGGAGAAAGAGCCTAATTTATATTCCCAGGTGCACTTGAAAAATTCTTAAGGGCTTCAGTTCAGCCCTTAAATGATGTAACTCAGGGGTCCCTTACCAAGGAATTTACAAATGAACCCACTAATTTCAGAGAGCTCTGAATTAGGCCCTTAATAATTGGAAATTACTTCTGAATTTTTTAGTGTTCAGGGGTAGCATATTATGACCCTGCTGGAAAGAAAGCTCCCTAATACTATGTTAATATATTAGACATTTCAAAAGAGAAGCACATAGTGTTACTCTGATCATGAGTGATATATCCCAAGTATGACTGAGTGCTTAAACAAAAATAACCAAGACATCATTCCTCCTCTCAAATTAACTCCAGTAGTCTGGCCAAAATGTATCATTATCATGCAGCAGAAGAGCAGGTTGAATTTCAATAAAATCCCCACTAAACTAATTACAGAAAAGGAGAAAAACCTCCAAAGATTTGCCTAATGATTGAGGTTTGAGCTTTGTTAAAGTTTTGTACTAAACTAAAAAACATCTGGAGGAACCTTTTGCAATATCAGTTTAGTCTGACCTTGTTTGAAAGATAGAGCATGGTATTTAGTTTTCTGAAAAATCACAATAAAATGTAATGATGTAATATTTAAATTCAGTCTGTAGACAAGATGCTAGGGAATATTTAAGCCAAGGGGGGGATTACATTATTTTTGCTGTTGTTTTGATAAAGAAAAAAAGAAAAAGAAGCTAATTATTTTTTAACAGAAAGCTATTTCATTTTTATTTACTTTATTCCTGAAGCTGCTTCCTCAGATTCAAGCTAACTCAGTCCTCACTGAAACAAATGGCAAAAACTTCATTTTATTTCACTGCTCTCTGGGTGAGACCATCAGTGGGTTGCTGTAATTCTGTGGTCTTTGTTTTTCCCTTCTCCTTCATCACAGGAAAATCATCTGGAAAAGACCATATACAACCTAGAAGAAAATCATCTATTGTACTCTCAAAATAAATCTGGGATTGTAAGTTCACTGAAAATTGGCACAGTTCTCTAATTTTACCACACATGGCAGTCAGTACACGAGGGAAAAATTTTCATAAAGAACACATTAAATCTTTAGGATGCAATGCAGTGGGAGTTGGGATATAATAATGTCTTTAAAACTGTACATGTCTAGATATTTCAGGTGCTAAAACTCTTGTTTGTGTTCTCAAGGAAGGGACACCTACCCACCTCAGAGGTTCTGTTAAAGCTAAAAAGAGCTGCTTGTCCTAGGACTGTATTATGTGTCTGGAAAATGCCAATCTTAGCCACTGGGATTCTCTGTCACCCACATTACACATGATGGGGAGTTCTTTGGATTGCCATGGTTTATGACCAGTTCCCTGTGTTCAACACCTTCTCTTACAGACAAGAATCAAAATTCACCCTTTTTCCTCTAGAAGACGAAAAATTTATTAGCATTAAAACTGCCAAGCGATTTAATTTAAGAAATTTCACTCTGAAACTGCTCAGACTACAAAATGCTGGTAATAGTAACAAAAAATTGGAAAAAGGAAAAATGAAGACTAATAAATGTGGTAGCACTCCTATGACAAACTGCAAAACCATATGACATCTTATTTTTTGAAATGTAATTAAAATGTCATTAAACTGCTTTATGAAATACGAATTTAGTTAGTATTAAACTATACAGTGAACTGCAGATAATAATTTAAGATACTTTTCTGAAACCATCAAACATATCTTCAGCCTATTTCTTTCCTAAGAAGTACACAGTGTCTCATTCTGTTGATAAGGCTATTGGACAGTAGCACAGTCAACAGTCCTTAAAAGAAAACAACATTGATTCTAATGACAGAGTTTGTATACAATATTACTCTATTTTAAACAGTAAAACTGCAAATGTATCATCTTGTGAGAGCCAAAATCAGATCTGGATCCAAAGTCATTTAAAACTGACAGCTTGGAGCTCACAGAGCTCTGTGAAAAGCAACATTCAAATTTCCACTTCAACACTGTGGTTCAAATTTGCCAGGGGAAAGATTAAAACACAACCTCTGTGTTTTCAAGGGAACAGCAAGACAGATTATAACCTACAGGGATTTATTTTGCTATTTTCTTAATTTTTCACAGTCAAATAGTAATGAGAAACATTGTAATTCTTATGACTAATCAATATTCTGTAATGATCTTGTTCAGAACCATTCACAAGAAGAAACAGAAACCCCAGTTATGCGGTGTAAAAAATGGTCACTTTACACAATGCACACTGCTCTCCATCTTCAGTCTTATAATAATGCATTGCTAGCAAAGCAATAGGAAAGATTACACAGCATTCTGGAATATAACTAGGGAACATTTGTCTATGACTCAGCAATCCCCAGGTTTTATGTTTTTCACCAGGTAGCAAATTTTATTCTAGGTAAAAAGGCTACACCACTGTGAAGTGTAAAGGACTTGTTGGATCCCTGCATGCAGGGTTTGACCTAACCTATTTTCAGATTAATAATGAAGTGAAACTTCCCTGGGAGGAAGCAAAGGAGAACGCAGTGAAGCTCCAACCAACATACCATAGGGCAAGCTGAGCCCCTCAGCTAGAATGGAACACAATTGCCTTGGGCAAAGTGTGTGTGAGAAAGGGCAGAAAATGCAGAGCAGAGGGAGGATGAGAGGAAAAACCACATCTATAGTNGCACCTAGTGTGTACATCGAGAACTAAGATTCAACAGAACTTTTTCCCATCTCTATTTTCAAGAAGCCATCAATTAATGTGCTTAGCATAGCTTTGTTGCTCACGTGGTACACAAAAATACACTGAAAGCTGATCAACTTTAAGCAGGTTGAGCCCTTATAATGAACAATGAGATGTATTCTTGGTGTGTCCCTGAATTCTATTTCTTTTACTCAGACACAATAATAATTCAGAGAACAAACTGGCTCGTATACTCCTTGAAATTAAAGAAGTTAGAAAACTATTAGCATGAAATAATCCCTCTAGAGGTATTTTCAAACTATATTTCAGTGATGCATATTACCCTCAGATTTATTACCAGAGGCATTCAGTACAACCTGAAGTGTATTTTAGTGCCTCAATAAACTAATATCTTTTAGGATAGCAGCATTTCAAACCTCACAGTTGCTTTATCAGTGTGAATAACAAAAGAACAAACAAGCTTTTCATAAGCCTTCTATTCCTGACTTGATGGGGTTTTTCCTCATAGTTATAGAAAAAGTAAGTCTTGCAGCAATGTAAGTACTGTGCACAGGCTTTTGTTTTCCAGATTTGTTGCCTTAAAAATGTATTTTTATTATTAATTTGAAAAGCAGTTTCAGTGTTTGGTGGATATGAAAATGATTCATAATGGAGAGGAAAATGCTCTTGGGATATTAAGTGCTTCAGGGAAGAGATGCAATATACATACAAAAAGTAAATAAATTCCCCCTCAATGCCCAGTGATATTTTTTTATAAATATCTACAAAACATTCTGTCAATACTAATGTTCAGAACATGTTTCAAACATGTGACATAGGAAAGTGAACACAAGTAAAATTCATTAAAAAGTCCCCCTTTTTTTTGCCTAGACAAGGAAAATCAAGCAATGGTTTTCTCAGTAATAGATAAAGTAATTCTCATGTTGCTCTGGCAGCTTCACATCCCAAAAGGGATTTTCTGATCCTCTACAAAAAATAAACTTGCTAAGTAGAGTCACATTATAGATTATTTTCAATTCTGTTTTGAAGATGAAAAAATGACAGGAGCAATACTGCAAATTATCATTGCAGGTTCTAATATTACCATGATAAGTTCCATCACATCTAATCATCTAATACTCATGGAAAATAAAGCTAAAATTAACACAAATGTAAGAAAATAATTCACATTAGTTTGTCACATTTGTGTTTTTATATTAGTTTTTATATGGTTCTGTGGGGCTTCACATTCACTTCAATAGCACATCCCTAAGGAGTTTTATTAAATAATGACAGATTCTTACTAGACTAGACAGATTCTTAAGGCACTTTTGCTAAATTAATTCAGTACAGCAGGACCATATGCAAATACAGATGACTTGTGATGTTATGAGGGTCTGACACACTACGTAGTGATGTGACATGACTTGATACTGAAAATCCTATGTGTGACTCTCAGGGCTGTCTCTAAATTTCTAACTACGTGTCCACTATTAGGAAAGCATCCAAGAATTCACTAACATTATGACTTTACATGTGATCTGCATATATGTAGATATGTACTGCACACTGAAAATCAGTACATAACTGAATTTGATGGTTTCTTTATTGCCCTCTCCAGTTCCTTTTTATTTCACAGCCCTCTTAGTATCTTCTAATGAAAAACACTACGGGATAAACAGTTGATAAGGTGATACAAAATCTCTCGTTTATTGCCTTTATGAGACTCACAACAGAATCCACGTGCACAGATCTGCCCATGTCCATGGATCTGTCACTTTGGTGTTTAATGCACACAAATACTAAACTACTGGCTACAAAACTCCAGGAGGACAGAAGTTTAATCTACAATTCCATCAGTACTAATCTCAGCAATTCCCACAATTTAAGAATTGAGCAGAACAAACTTTTTACCTTATCCTTTTAATGTCATTTGCTGAAAGCAGGGGTCCTGATTTTTCATGGTATATATCCACTATTTTAAATTACCTTACAGCTATAGGAATGAAGTTAGCCTGCTAAACTTTAATGCAGGCTGTACTACAGAGCAATATTAGTCAATTATTGTCAATATTCAGACAGCTTCTACAAACACAATTCTTGAAGTGATAAGGGGAGTTGTTTGAGTGTTTAATTTCTACAATAAATTAGACAGTTCATAAAGGCCTTGGTCATAAATTGAGAAAATCGAACTATGAAATGTTGTAGAGCTGAACAAAAGGAGACAAAAATAATATCAAAGTAATGAAAGAGTAACATTCAATAGTTTCTAGAGGAATAGTTTGTCTAGTTCCTGGCTTTTTAAAAAAATACTTCTGACTTTTTGAATATACAGCTTTGACAATAGCAATCTCCTTATAGAAGTGAGATCTGTCATTTTTTCTGAAATCTACTGCTTATCAAAACTGAATTTTCACCTTCAAGGGCACTGTGAAATATTGCCATAGAGACCACCTATTTTTAGAAAGAACTATCTAATGTGCATCTAGAGCTTTGCACTTACTTTTTCTTGATCTGCATAATGTGGAGAATACTCCTTTGGAAGTCAGAGGGGAAGTATTGTTGATATTGAAAATTGAAAGGGAAAAAAAATCACTGGGAAGGAAGGAGGTTATAGAAAGCAGGAAAGGGTAGAATGGAATAGAGACTTCAGTTTCACTGTGTTTTAATTTTAGTTGTAAGCTTTTGCCTTCTCACCAGTCTGGAAAATGCGACTTTTCCTCATGTGCGGAATCCTGATTTGCATAATTCAAGTTCTCCAATTTTAACTGCATAACGTGCAATCATTCCCTTGAAGGAGATGAACACCAATACTACCCCTTGTATGCTTGAATGGAACATCAGTGAAAGCCTTGCCATCATTTTCTGCTTTTGTTTGCTTATTAGTTTCTGGTTTAGCATGTGATTCCTTGACTATGGACTTTTTTTCTCAGTTTTTCTGGCACCTGTTCCACTGGAGGTTGGTGGAGGAAAGCCACAAAAGACTTAGCAAGTGTTGATAAGCAAACCTGTAGTGCTTGCAGCCCCAGCACTACAAAACTAGCACAGCATGATTAATTGGAACAGTAGGGCACAGCCCCTATCTGCATTGTCCTGGTTGGGTTAGCTCACTGATAGGATGATTTTCTGCAGATGAAAATCTCCTCTAAGCTGATCTGGGTAACTACCTCTTGATTTCTTTTAGAAGAAAAGTGATTTTCTACTGTCTATGCCATAAAAGTTTAATTTCATATACTTCCCCTTTTGTAAACTAAGAACACCAATAAGGCCAAAAATAAAAATTGCACATGATAGAAAGGTGAGGAAAAACCTGAGTAATTTCTTTTCACATTTTGATCACCTCACAAAACTATGACTTGTACTAGATGCCAGATATCCCTTATGATTGGTCTGAAGACTAAAAGCTTTTTAAAGATTCATGGAATAATGAACCCAATCCATCTGTTCTATCATAAATGTCTATTCAAGCAAAGTCAAAGCTTCCCCTTTCAAATTTCAGATTTTTATCACTTACATATGTGGCATATTAACATATATTTCTTAGTGGAGATAAATACATAAAAAGATAAGACAGTTTTAGTTATCCATAACAGCACAGACATGAATTACTACTAATGTGACTTCTTATTCATGGTCCTAAATAAATTCTAAATTATTATATTCAAAGCTGTCTTCACTTATTTTGGTCTTTAACCACCATCGTCTGAATGGGCTTTTATAGTTTGACATCATTCAGAGATAAATAACTCTTTTATTATACCCATTCTTCCTTATGTAAAAACCCTTTTTATAGGAATTTTTAACTTCTTTCCTGTTTCAATGAGTCTTATTTAATTCATTGAGACCACATATTCAGTTAGGTTTTATTTTGTGCAAACAGAATACTTGGCTTCAGCTTGAGAATTTCCTCATTCCTCTCTATATACTATGTTCAACAAGATCTGATTTTTTATCTGTTTTATTTTTCTTTCCTCCTTTGCTGTTCCCTGGACTCCAAGGGAAACTTTTAAAACCAGAAAAAAACCACAGTGCATGTTTGTAGCAGTAAGTAATCTCACTGGAAAAAAACCCAGTTTTTAAACTGATGTCTTAAGAACAGTAAGACTGAGTTTATTTCAGATGACATTTCATTTGTCACAATTACCAAGCATTTATGGTTTTCCCCCCTTTCTTTACAACAAGATCTGATTTGCTCTGCTAGGGACCCAAGTGTCCCTGTCACACATGGAACAGGCAGTGAACTTCACACCAGGTGCTGGCTCTACTCAGCCATGTACACATGGAGGGAGCAACAGGGATCCTGTCTGCACATGGCAAACGTGGGCAAAGCTGGATGCAGCTACACCAGGAGGAAAGTCAGCTCAAAGAAACCTGCACCAAAGCTCAGAGGTGACACTCACACACACCAGGCAGAACTGTCACTGCAGGATGAAATTCTGGGGAACAAGACTAGAGGTTACTTTAGCTTACTGCCAGGTGTTACATAATCTTGCTTTAAAAACTGTTTGAATTCTGCTTTTTAAATGCCACAAAGAGAGACAGGGCATCTGGAACAGCTTTTCTGGTGTTTCTCAGAATTTTCTCCCCAAGTTTCTAATAGTGAATTGATTCATCCCATTCAATTGTCAATGTGTGTTAGCTACAGTACTTCCTTAACAAAAATTAAACTGCACATTGGCTTTTCTTCACTATTTCTAGACAAAAAAACCCCTAAGTCTAATATGCAGAAATAGTCACAGAGACATTGGGAAGTTTTTTGTTTTTTTTTCATTTTCCTTTCTTCCTTTTCCTTTTAAAAAATATAATCATAGACTTATAAAAGAAATTACCCTGGAAAAGGCATGATACATCAAGAGCTGTAGCAACAGCATTTATAAACCAAAACTCTAGCAGAGAAAATAGTATTGCATTACCATGCAATACCAGTGTTTATATATTGATATACAAAAAAAAGCCATTAATAAGAAATCATGAAATATGTTATTTGGAAATACAGCTGATGACATTTGCATTGCAGAATGTGCATTACAAGAATTCATACTACCAAAAGAGAAAGCAGTGACTAAACAGGTTGACAAATTATTTTTTGATCTATGGATAAATCTGCTGACTCCACCCTTTGGAAGGGTGAAAGAGAGGAGCATCTATCCTATATAAAATTCTTCAGCTTTTCATCTGAAACACCACATTATCCTCAAAAAAAGAAAAAAAAAAAAAAAAGAAAACTAAAAACCTGTATTCTGCAAAGGCTGATTGCAACAACTTGCACAAATGCCAGTGGTTTTTCTGCTCCACGCTGCTCTGACTCTCAGCCATGTGAAAAAGTTGCAATGGCAGACAGCTGTAAAATTTCAAACACTTGTTGTGAGTGCAGAGATAAAAAAAATCACAGGGTTTTCTGTAGGGTGACAGCAAGGTACAAATTCAGAACCCGCTGAAAGAGCTCCTCAAGTGATAACACATGATAACAACACAGTAATAATGCTACAGATAAGCTCTTTCCTATATAACACAAAGCTGCTGAGCAAGAAATGTTTTGTGCATTAAAAACAATGACCTGTAAGGTCAGTGTAGTGGATATTCTTCACATTCAGGAGAATTAGAAATACTCATTTCATGTATCTTAGTTGTAGCTTTAACATCTCAAATCTAACACAATGTCTTGAATAAAAATACACTTTTTTTTTTTTGGAGGGATTATTAAAAATCTGCATTCTCTGTGCAATGTATTGTTTATTTTGGGCTATGAGACCTTAAGCTTATTGGTACTAGGCTGAAATATATGGGACTGGACTGGGCAGAATGAACAGACTTTCAAATTCTACTTTTATGGGGAAAATGAGATGAACCCAGAAGACTGGGGTTTTCTCCACAGCAAATAAATAATAATTTATCATGAAGGCATGATAATGAAATGAAAAATTTGCATTGGTCCATATAGACTACTTCATGCATTCCAAATGCACTGTGTTAAGTGGTAAGGTTACGACAAAATGATCACTTCTGAAATTTCAGCATTATTTCTATCTGCATTCACTGTCCTCTGACTAGATATAGGAACAAATCCAATGTAAATCATACAAATTCCACTTCATGATGGGTAGTGTATATTAACAATATAATCAAAAGACAGCAAAAGAAAAAGAAATGGCAAGACTTTGAGAAACCATTTGACCTATTGCCTAGGAAGGCCCATTGGTGCTTAAGTCATACTCAATAATTCTAATTTATTTTTTTCCCTGAAAACTCTCAGTGGACCTCCACATAGCTAAGTGACTCTTCCCATATCCTGGTAGAAATTGACCAGGGTAGTGAAAAGTATTCTTGTTGCTGGGGGTATTTAGCACTTGAATTGAACTACTGTTGTTGTTGGACACAAAATAAAGGTGTTTGACTCTAGTTCAAAGGCAGAGGAACATCAGAAGGTTTTATTCACAATTTATTCAACCTTTTTATAACATGCTGTGCTAAAAAGGCACATTATTGGTCCATCCATAGAATTGACACTTCTCTCCATTGGTTAAGTAACAGAAACAACACCTGGGAAAGGGGTTGTTATTAAAAAAATTATTGTTTACTTAGAAATGTTAGGAGGAGAACTAGTTATTTACAGAAATTATCTTTGAAAGAAAATTCTCCCAAGAAATCTTCCTTTGGGAAGAAAATCAGCCACTGAAAGGTTGAAATCCTTTCAGACTCAGAAATATCAGGCCCACAAACTACCATTTTTTTTACTGAAAGCTTGTCTGGATAAAGACTTTCTCTCTTACTTCCTGGAATACCTACAAAGTTTGCACTTTAAGCATTTTATCTTAAGAAGAAGATGCTGCCACTACAGGTCCCCACCACCACCAATTCCTTTGCCTTCAGTAACCTACAGGTAATAGTAACAACTACATTTTCTAGTCTTTGGAAGTAACGTAAGAGGAAGCCATTACTCTTCTTCTGTATTCTTCCCCAAAACTGTTTTCTTAGGCATATCACAAAAGGACTAGCCTCTCTCTTTAAATACAAAACCTGAGCAATTGATTTCTTTCATGACTGGGATCAATTACAAAGGCATCAGAAAGCAAAACAGACAGTATCTGCTTAGACATCAGATATAAAACAGATCAAAGCAATTTAACCATTTCATATTTCAAAACAAGGAACATTTGACGCCACCTTCAAGAGTAATCTCTGGACTAGAGGGACTTTCTGATGAAATCCTTGTTTTCATCTCCCAATTCTTTTAAAGGTCTCACAAGAAATAGTCTCATAAAGCTCCAGTGATTTATGTTCCATCCAAGTTGAACAGAGAGAATCTAAGCCAACACTGCTTACAATTTGAAGGGAAAAGCATATGAAAATGTCTAATAATTCAAAAATATTATCAGGCTTCCAAAAGCATATCAGGTTAGGATACTACCTGGCTTTTGACAATGGAGACATTACAAGGAAGTTTATTCATGTATCCTATCTGTCACATCTGAGGGTCTTGAATCAAGGCCCGTCTTAGTAGCCAGTAATGAGCACTATGGATATACACCTATTTTTATTAAGCAGAAAACTATGCTCAGTCTTGTCTTATATCAGCCTGTTGACCACCATATGCTCAAATGCTAGGACTCAAATCCATTGAATTTCTTTCTTTCACTTTAATGGAATAAGGAAGTGGTCTCCAAGAAGTAATAAAGGCAGTGATATTCAAGGCAAATTCTGAAGAAAAAGGATTCCCTACAAGTAAGTAGAATTTTGTCTCAACTTAGTAATTAATCCTGTAATGCAGACCTTAAACAGGAACGCCTTGCAGCGAAGTTTTCTGCACTAGGATTTCCTTTGGGGTACATGGGACAAATGCAGGACATGTGACTCCACAAAAACACATACTAACCAGCAGAAAGAGGTGAAAAAAAATAGAAAGCCGCTCCTATTTGACAACTGAAATGTGAGTTTCTAGCAATACTGCTTCATATCATATCTATGGAAAACCCCTTGAATTGCTACCCCATACTTCATACCCAGCTACAACTAAACAGCTCCAATGAGGAATGTGATGATAGAAGCCATTAATATTCTCCACTAATAGCCTCCATACAGATCACCATATGAACTACTTTCACTCACTGAATCTATTACTCTAAATGTTGCTGTAGTTCCCTTGATTTGTATTAAATTGTTTTTCCTTTAATACCCTACCTAATACAATCGACAAATAAGTCAGTCACTGACATGGTGATTTGTACTGCATTATATAAATGAAAGTTTCCTCCTTATTTTTCTCTTTTCTGTTTTAGTTTTCTTTTAATGTTCTAAGATGGATGTTCACACGTGTGAATGTGTGTGCACTCTTGTAATATACAGGGAGACAGACAACCATACTATCAGCTGACAGACACAAAGCAGATTCATCACACAAAAAAGCTCTACAGATGGGGATGTCACCTATGATCTGATACATTTCATGGGATGAACACTGACAATGATATAGTCAAGCTGCTAAAGTTACATCAGTTCTTCAAATGTTGTGAACATTTTTGTACTCCTGAGGGTAAGATCATCAACAATTCTCAAGTAACTTTCTTTGTTCCAGTAACAACCAGCACTTTCCCTCCCCCCACTATTCCATGTTCAGATTTTTATTTATTATTTTTACTCAACAAACCCAAAAAAGAGTGCCAACTGAAAAAGGAATATAATCTTTGATGTTAAGTACTGCAAATAGGGAATTATCCCAGTAGGGTGGCACTGAAACAGCACAATTCAGATGCAAGCATGAGAACAAGCTGACAAACTGCAGGAGTTCTACACATGGGAACACAAATATGCTGCTCAAAATGTTATTTTTACATTATATGCATGTGCGCATGTATATATATATGTACTCATGAAAGGGACCTCATTGTATATGTATTGACAGTAATTATCACAGATCTGGAAATAATCACTGCATAATGTTACAGTACTTGCTGAGAAAAGTGCTAGACTTCTGCCTGTTTGCTCTTATAAAAAAATTTTTTGACTTAAAAAATCCTAGAGTTCTACCAAGCAGACTGCACAAGAGTCCCTCATGTCTACAGGTACATCTCAGCTTCCTATGCAAGAAACCTTTGGTAAAAAATCCTTTCTGTAGGCGTTTCCATAAGAACACACAGCAGCAAGAGGCTTCTGGCAACTGAGATCTGTGACCTCTGACCACCAAGCAGCTTCAGTGACACTGCCATGACCAGGGCTCTGCCCCACAGCAAGCTCCACTACTGGCAGGCAGTTCGATGCTAAAGGTGCTTGTAAGGCTCTTTTTCTTTTCCTTGAAACTTAATCAAGCGTTTTTTTCACTTTCACTTCCTCCAAAAGTGGATGATGCACATTTGGGTAGCCATCTTGTTAAAACTTAAAATAGTAGATTCACCCATTATACACATCATAAAAGCCGAATTAGGAGACGAGATAGTTTAATTTTGAATTCATTTTCAGAAGGGGGGCAAAAATGGGAAGACTCAAGTGAGGATGTGATTTCATATATTGTGTGTGATGAGTGCAAATTAAAAGCAACAGGAATGTAATTAAGAAGATGAGATGCATAAAGTAAGGGATTGGTCAAGAGAGTGAAAAACTAGTGGGTGTTTTACATTGGCATTTGTCTCGTGGATATATCATGTAATAAGGTGTGTGAGTACTGCTAAGGCAGCACTCATGGGAGGGTAAGACAAGGAGAACTCACAAAGAACCACTTGAGGACATCATAATGGACTTAAGTCAGGAGAAGGTGATCTTGTATTGCCAATCAGGAAAAAAGTGCATGAATGGGAAACAGGAACAAGAGCAAGACAAGACAATCACAGCTTCAAGCAAGATACAGACCTGAGCTTTTACAATCATGTAAGTTCATTTTGGGGGAAACTTGAAAATCACATCATTCCCCTAGCTAGAATCAAGTTCTAGGAATAATGCATTGGTGCAGGTAAGCTGTTCAGGGACTGGATGTGATTTTAGATAAAAATCTTTTGTACTATAAAAAAAGGATTGCATCTGCATTGTGTGCCAGAAGCTGCAACTAAACAGACAGCACAGTTCAATCCATTATCCTCCAAGCTCTTCACAGAGAGTCTGGAATAGAGAGTTTCTCTGTGAAGATCAGTGTGACAGCAAGTTGTCACCAGATCCACTGCATGGTACATCAAACTGTACAGTACAGATACTGTGTTCTTCACACAGCAAAAGCTGCATTTTGTTCTTAACATGCCCTGGCAAATGTCCACTGCCGTTGCAAAGTGCTGCTTACAAATCCACAGATAGGTTTTCTCTTGGACTGTCCTTTAAAATGTGTAAACTTGGGGCAAACATTAACAGATGCTGAGCCTCCTGTACAGCTAATCTGCATGATTACCAGATGTTGCTTCTTTAAAGGGACTCTGTGACTCAGAGAAGACCCCAGCAGAATGCTAGGTAAATGAATTATTAAAATCATATTAAAATGAAGGAAGTGAATGCAGGAAAAAAACCCTCAAACTTTTTTAGAGTGGTAACTTCAAATTTGCAGTGCAATTGGGATTAAAGATGAGACTCAGTTAATAAGAGATTTTTAGTGGAAACTGCATTCTGTGTTAAAAGGTTTTACACTTAAATCCTCATCTAAAAAATGAGCTCTAAACTTCCACTCCAGCATAGTTTTACTCTGCAACAGGTTGAGTTAAAAGACAGAAACTGGATTCATCAGTTCAAAGGCAGTATTTTGTTGCAGGGGCATGACTGTTGGGGAATGGGTTTTCAGAAGAAAAGCAGTGGACTGTAACGAAGGCCTAACATGCTGCCTTGGCAGTTTGATTAGCCACGAGATCAAGAGCAATAATCAATTGCTGCCTTGAGTGATTCTTATTAGTACCTTGCCCAGGTTCCAGCCTCACTCAAAACTAACAGGATGAAAATTAGCCTGTAACTTTGTCTATGTAAATATAATTGTACAAAACACTGTTTTCCTTTACCTTTTTCATTATAATAGAAGATTAAAGTTACACACTATTCTGAGTTCCATGTAGCTTTATGTAGGGGCAGAAATGTATCAATCCGGTAATTAAGCAAATGCCTGAAGAGCTGATAGAGTAATCTACAGGAAAAAAGGGCCAAGACAGAGGAAGAGGGGCTCGATTCTTAGAAGTGTTCTCAGAGGATTGGTAACCTCTAACTGATTCTTTTAACTGGTTCTTCCAACCAGCTCAGTCTTGCTTCCAAATAACAGAGGTAAAATGATTAGAAATGACCAGGAGTACTGTAGCTTGGGACTGGCAATTGGAAGTACAAGCCCCCAGAGCTGGTGGTCAAACCAAGCGCTTGATTTTCAAATCTGATTTAGTCTGCCAGTCAGGAGGAAGGCATTTCTGGAGCACTAGAAACAGCCAAAAGTGGCTTGGGAAAAATGAAGACTGACTATTGCCTAGAAAGATAGGAGTCTTTGGTGAAGAGGAAAAATTCCAAGTCAAACCTCTGTCTGCTTGCCACCTTTGCTAACACACCTTTCCCGTTAGAAGTTAGCGAAAACAGAGTTGATAAAGAAAAACATTTACGATTTCAAAACACCAGGTCACTGCAGCTTCTGAGAGTCATGTAGAAAATTCTGAGCTAAGGATGTGTTGTTGGACAAAGATTACTGCAAACAGGTGAGGGAGAGAAAAAACCCACAACTTAGTTGGACATAGAGTAGGTGTGATAGCATCTGCCAACCTCGTAATGCTAGAGAATCAATAGACTATTGCTGAAGAAAAATAACATGACATAATAAACCATCTGCTTAATGGGAAGACTAAATGGAGTCTTTCACCATTTGGAACAAAAACATTACGAGCAAGGTGAAAGAGCTGGCAAGCTCCTGGCAGCAAATCTAAATCTGCAAGGTGTGCAAATAAGCAAAAATTTATAACAAGATAGAATAAAGCAAATGAATTCCACAGTTTTTATGGACATATCCATATACATAACTGTAACATTCGTATTTACAATTATCTCAGGCATCTGTTAAATAATTATCTTCTCAAAGGTAATGAACACTGAAAACATGGAAAAGGCATCAATTTTCTTGTAAGAAATAAACAGGTCGTTAAGTAACTAAATATAGACACTGGCTTGTCTGAGTGGTTTTAAAAATGATTCTGTGATCATCCAATTCTGGAACTAAAAGCAGCATTTGGAAAGCAGAGGAAAAAAACTACATCTGCACCATATTTAATAGAGAAGGCCACAACACTTATAAACGGAATCCACCTCCTTAGCTGAGATTAAAAAAAGGAAAAAAACCTGAAAAAAATTCCAAAACCCCAACCCTCTTCCCCCTCAAAAAAGAGAAGGACAACAGCAACAACAAAAAGCCAAAATAGTGAGCATGTACGACAAAGTATGCATTATGTTGGGCACAGCAAGCCCAGGGTTTCACAGGCACACCACAAACACATGTGAAGTATGTACAGCTCTGTGGTTCAACCTACTGTGGCATTACACCTTCTTACAAAGAGAAAGGACTGGCAGAGCAGGATGCAGGGTGCAGTTACAAGTGTGATAGAATTTTATTCTGGTTTTCAATACCTGAGATTTAACTGTAAGATAATCAGCTTCAGAGAATATTTCTGAATCCCTGAGAATATAAGCTTTGTGTTTCCCTTTAATTTATGATTTATTACTGCCTTTTACAACACATTCATTAGATCTGTCCTAAGCTATTTATTTCTCATGCGCAGAGGGCAATAAAAGACAGAAAAAAATTTGCAAAATTATGGGGTTTTTTTTGTTTAAATAATAAAAAAAAGAGTTGCCTGCCACTTAATTTTTAAATAAAATATCAAGTAGACTGATTTTATTTGCATACCATGGTGGCTTTTCTCTTTGACCTTACTGTATTCATCGAATTTGATCTAACTTCATGAACTGAACATTTGCTAAATTTGTACACTGATATTTTGTTAAGTTCTACTTCTTACACAGCTTTTAAATTAAGTTGAATCATTTGCTGAGAAAGTAGTATGCTTCTTGTAACCTCTTTCGGTTCCATTCTTCTGAAAACACATTTGTTTAACCAGTTCCTTCCTGATACATGACTAATTATTAAAATGAAATACATATACAAGTATTTGTCTACAAGTACTTAGTATTGCAAATGAGGAATTTTTCAAGTCAGGGTGAATCACAATAAAGTTTGAACATTGTT
The DNA here is from genome assembly GCA_013389925.1 of Aegithalos caudatus. Classification (NCBI taxonomy): domain Eukaryota; kingdom Metazoa; phylum Chordata; class Aves; order Passeriformes; family Aegithalidae; genus Aegithalos; species Aegithalos caudatus. The sequence goes on from WEIU01014481.1 coordinate 42,676, forward strand.
GCCACCCCATCTCTAGCTTCTAGAAGTATACAAAAGTATGGCAGTTAGCAACTTTTTACAGGTCGACAAGGGTCATTTATTTCAGGTGTCCCATGGGGTAAAAACTATGAAGATTTACTATTTGCTTGAAGAATATAATGTGATGCAATTTATTAATGACTTTTTCTCAGCTAGAAAAGCACTTAAACAACAGTCTGAAATTGAAGCCTTTTAGCAACTGTCATTGAACTTCAGCCAGACTACTTATGTGCTCAGTATTACAGTGGTATAACGACTGGATGAACTGCAAACTTTTGGGAATTTTTTTCTTCACAAAAAACACAATAAAAATGTATTTTCTTCCTAAAACTCATTTCAAACTTGGAAACTCCTGTTATTGTTTCTAATTGACAGAAAAAAAAAAAGTCAGAAATGGACAGAGAAAACCTACAGCTTGCCTAGGAGTTATCCCTGTACTCAACTACTGTTATTGCCCTGTCGTAGAGTTCAGCTCTTCCTAAATTAAACTTCTGTCAGTGACAGCTCATAAAGAAGGCAAAATCCTTTGATTCCTCTGTATTACAGGAAAAGAAAGCCGAAATATCCTGTCCTTTGTATTGCTAATCCTTTAAGTTGTTTGTATAAATTAACTGAATTCCACACCAGAAAAGTCAGCTGAAAACCACGCATGAATCAAAAGCACTAAAGCCCTTTGTTAACATTTACTTGTATAATAAATCACTTACTTACCATGCCAGAACAGTGCACCTATGGCTTTTACCATTTCCTGTATATTTATTGGTTTGCATGTACATTTCATAGTAGCATTTTCCTGTCCTATTCACCAGAGGAGAATATCCTGTAGCAATTTTGGTATCTAATGATTGCAGTGGCTGTACCATTATTATGCCCTTGGTACCACAGCCTCCCTCTGGCATCTTTAAAAGCTGCTATTGCTAGCAAGCAAAACTCTCTAATGCATTACTGCAAAGGGGCTATGAGAAGTCAAGGTAGAGTTTTTTAATGCTGCTACAAAGTAAAAGAAATCTCAAAGGAAAACAGCAAAATATGAGAATACAAGCCCCATTAATAGCCAAATAATTTTCAGAGCAAAGATAGTGGAAGTCCGCAAAAACAATAGAGCCTCTTGCTCAAAGAGTTATTTCTAATGAAGTTTAATTAAAAACTGTCTGATGTGCTCTCCTTTAAATACAGCTGTGACTTGTTTCACCTTCAGTAGCACAGCATTCATTTATGGCACAACATTTTAGAGCAGAATAGCTCCAAATCACAAAGCAAATTCTATTGTTCTAGTGCTCTTGCAGAGAGACACGGGAATTTTGGTGCAAAGTTCCTTCCCTGGTAATCCTCTTACTCTTTCCTGCCCCAGCTCAAGCAGATAGCTGAGCTACCTGTTTAAAACAGACAGGGGAACTAAAAATTTTTCTTTGCAATTGAAAACCTCATAATCACACATGAAATGCCATATCTAACATTTTGTTCAGTATCCCCACTACCATCTGGACTACAGCTTGCCCATTTAACCTCTTGCCAGTCTCCCTTGTCTTCTTGCTAAACAGAAACCCCACCATCATTTAAAGAGGAGCCACATAAATAAATAAATATTAGAACAGTAAAAGAATATAAAAATTAACTTCTCAGTGAATAATATTTAGGAAAAGAAAGAATGTGTATTTGCAATGAAATAAAATTATTTAATGTATTAATTGCTATACATATTGGATTTGAATGGTTACACTGATGGCAACCATTGTGGCAAATAAAACTGGTTACAAAACACCAAATACAAGACAAAGATAGTACTTGTTACTGCACTGCTGAAAAGTCACTGTAGAGTAATACAGCACAGTACACTATCGTGCTTAGTGCACTGTATTTCCCCCTTCTTCATGTATTAAAAATGGATTTATTAGAGTTGCCCATGACTTCATGAAAATATAGTTTCACTTTTCCCTATCATTTTGTAACAAAGAAGCAAACAGAAAAGGGACACATTTATTAGTTACTACGCAGAAATATTTAAACTATAAACCTGTCATGATTCAGGTATGTAAATTGACTCCTTCTAATATTCTCCCATTTCCTCCACAATCCATAGCTCTTCTGAGCTTGTCAAATCATCCTTTTGTCCTCTGAAGTATTCCGGAACAATAACTTCTGATGACAGTGACATTTAGTGATGACAGTAGAGCTGATAAACTGATTATTGGCTTGCTATCATTTCCTATTCTCCTCTTGCATTTCTATAAAACTGGAATTTAAAAAAAATCCTCTACCTGCACTGCATTAACTGGTTCTTTCATCCTTTCCTGTGAAGCTGAGCCACCTGCTGATTGAAGAAAAATGATGCTAACGTGAACTGTTGTTTCTTGTCCTCACCAAAGTACACTCATGTCTACATTATATCAAGGAAAACATTGTGCTGCTAATACTATATTTATGAGCGAGAGATTTGTAGCTGATTCTGCTATTTAAAATGTACATGCTGGTTATCTTGTCAAGGAAGAGACAACTTCATTTGAGTGGAGTGCAACAGAGGGGAACGGGCACCACTCTCTCCAGGTCCCCTCCTTATGAAGCTGTGGAGAGCAATGAGGTCTCCCCTCAGCCCCCTTCTCTTCAAATTAGACAAACCCAGAGTCCTCAGGCACTCCTCACAGGGCTCCCAGCCCTTTCACCAGCTCACCTGCCCTCCTCTGGACACACTTAAGTGCCCTTCACATGCTTCTTAATTTGCAGGGCCCAGAGCTGCACACGGTGCTCGACGTGAGGCTGCACCAACACTGAATGCAACAGGATAAAATCTCATTTGACTAGCTGGTATTTGATGCACCTCAGGATGCACCTGACCCATATTGACTCTGCTGTCAACCTGACTCTGCTGTACCCCCAGCCCTTTCTGCAGGGCTACTCTCCAGTCACTCATCTCCCTTTTTATGCCTGTGTCCGGAATACTTTCCACTAACTAGTTTTTCCTTCAATATCCTTCTGTGTGACCACTGAAAACTGAAAGTTCTTGTCTCTTTTTGCAACCACTTATCTTTCTATCTTTGACAAGCATCCTTAAAACAGATAAAGAAATACGTAAGCCAACTACAACTGATTTCTGCCTAAACACTGTTTAGCTTCATATTTGCAAATGTTCTTTTTTCTTCCTACTAAGCTTAAGTTTCATTTTGTTCACAGTCAATTAGGTGTAGTAGGCTGCCATCTACGTTCTCAAGTCAAGTTAAAACCTGGCAAAAATAATTAGAGATCATATCTTACCATGTTTTTCATAATTGGGTAAATATTGTTACTCTTCATTAGGGAAATGCAGACAGAAGGAGAATCCAACTCAGAGTAGCCTGCAAGTCTCTAGATCATCTAGAAACAGAATAAATTAATCCTAACTCCCCATTGTTTGCAGTCTACTACATAATGCACTCATTACCTGTACATTCAAAGCATTCGATTAATGAGTGCATATGCAGGAGGAGACTTAATCAAATCTTCCCTGTGCACCATCTGGGCGAAGGCACTGAAGCTTAGGCTAAGTGAACCTTCCGGCTCTTTGCACTGTCCTCTCCCTCATCAGAAGACAGTGTTCCTCACGAGCTGTTCTAGCAGCCTGACTCCACGGTCTTCTCGGTCAGTGCATACCTGAGCTTGCTAATGACAACACATCCATTTCTATCAGCTTCTAGTCTGGTTCTGGAGTTTAAATAGAAGGGGAAAAAAAAAAAAAGAAAAAAAAAAAGAAAAAAAAAAAAAAAAAAAAAAGTGTTCCATGTCTGCTCATAGGAAGAATCCTAACTAGAATGAGGTCTCTGTTCATGCAAGGGGATGTCAGTTATGAATTCATGGAAGTTAAGACTCCATGTTTTGCCTTCTGTGGAGGCAGATCAAGACCTCCATTAGAAAAGAATACAGTATTTTTCTCTTTGACACCATCAACTCTTGTTTCTGTCATGATATTAAATCTGCTTCATATTTAATACCTCTCAGAGACACTGTAGCTATCCACTTTAGCAGCTCCTCTATTTCCAAAATGCTGTAAAATTTTATAATGCAATTTTGATCAATTTTGCACTTAGGAAATGACAGCAGATGTTCTACTTCTTTCTTGGTAGAACAAAACCAGTAAAGTAACATGTGCTTCCCTGTCAAAGGTGAACCATTAGGATGCGTCCACCTGAGTGAGCACTGAATATTCAAAATTGCAAATAGCTTTCAACATATCCTCCAGGCTTTGCAAAAAATGGAGGCAGTATTCCATTCCTGCGTGCACTGTGTCCTGCCATTTCACTTCAGCCTTTTGGAAGTTGTCTTACTTTAGATTTCCAACATGCAAGTTTCCTTTTTTCTAATAAAGGAATCAATGCTGATAACTTTTTCCCTAAGACTCTTTTCTCTTGTCAAATAATAGAACATATTCTCTTTCTCAAAAGTTCAGTCTGTGTGTTAGTAAAACCTCCACCCCTTTAAGCTCTACTCCCCTTTTTATACAAAACATGAAAGAGGATGCAAACACACAAGCAAGAGTGAAACTCAAGATGACTTTTTACCTCTGCTTTTACACATCCATGAAAATGCAAAAATCTTCCCCCTATTTTTGTGTTATACTTCACTTCTCCTAAAGTCCATTGTTACCTCCTCCTGCATCTGCACAATTTTTCAGCAGTTGTTAGTATTCTGCATTTTGTAATCACTATACAGAGAATTTTGCTGTTCTTTGAGTGAATCGGACTACTGATGGCTGAAAGAGCCTCCATCAATTCTTGTAAATCTGATGTTTTCCACCTACTTTACATCCTCCAACCAAGCAAAACGACTCTGAATGAGAATTGTTCTTTTTCCTTCCTTCTCTCTGTCTAATAGATTGAGACATATAAATGACAAGTGGTGCGATGCTTTTAACTGTGCAAAATAAAATTCACAGATGCACTGCCAGACATATTACTTTATGGCAAAAAACCCAAAACAAACCCACAAAACAAAGACAAAAAAAGGACAAAAAAGCTACAGTCTTGCAACTACTTTATGAAAAGTGACTAGAATCAAAACAGAGCTGTTCTGGAAGTATTTTCAGCCTTTTTAAATTTAATTCTTTACAGCATTCATTGATAACATCAGAGACACTGGATTAAGACCTCAAAACTTATCTCTAGATAATCCAACCCATTTTAACAGAACTTCAATAAAATAAAAATAAAATGTGCCACAGCACAGAGACTAAGGAAGTATAAGAAATACAAGTAAATTATAATCCAGTAACATTACTTTCCCACAACCCATACCCAGCTAGTCAAACATGTTTGAAGAAGGGAAAGCATCCTGAAAAGGGTAGATCTGTCATTCCTGTTTAGAGAGCAGAGAAAGAAGCTGAACATAAAAGAGAATCAGATTCTTCATCAAGCTGCTGTTTGCTGTGTGACCTTGCCAACTGAATGCTCAACAAATGCACAGCGACTCAATACACAGACTTTCTGAAGGTGGAGTACCAGAAGTTGAGATGGGAAAGGCTGGGGGAGCAAAAGGTCCTGCAATCTCCTTTTCACACACGTGCCTTTTTACCAGTGATCACAGCAAATCAGTCACAGTTCTGGTAGTCTGCCATGACTGAGTTCAATGCTAAGGGAGCAAGCAGCTTTCTCCATGCCTACCTCCAGCCAGTATTACTCAGCACCACCCATTCTGAAATGCTTCTATTAACTCTTGCAGAAAGGGCTTTATATGGTAGCTCAAATGTTGAATAATTAGGCTTCCACAGAAAAGGAATTAATGTAAATGATTAAAAAAAGCCAGGGGGAAGCAAACAAAACAAAACAAAACAAAACAAAACAAAACAAAACAACCCCTCAAAAAATAATCCCCCAAACAAATATAAACTAAGCCCCAAACCCAGCAACAACAAAAAAACTAACCCCCCTAAAAATACCCCAACAAGTCCCACGAAGTATTGCAAGTAAAAGATTAATTAGTATAGAGAGGGCCCTGTACTGCACATGTTTTGTGGATATCCATTTAGCACCTTTCTCAAGCACACAGGACTCTGGGGGTGCTTCAGAAGGCCTAGGGTAGGTTTTCTTACTTACAGGTAAATTTGCAAATCAGAAAGACCAGCAGTTAACATTGAAAGTAAATATTTTAACTAAATAAAATATTTTTAAAAACAGAAGTTACGTTTTATTTTTGAACTGCAAATTTTACTTCTCTCTCAAAGTGTAATATCTGGAACTGCCACAATGGCGTGTAAACAAACTGACAAAGGACATCTCCTTATCGGGAGCCTTGAGACATCCCTGATAAGCTCTGCTGAAACCCAGATGCGGAGTAGGATCAGGACAAAGAAACCTTGATAGGTGTAAGGCAGAGATGTTGATGGGTGCAGGACAAAGAAAGAAAACCTGATGGGTGTAGGACAAAAACCTTGAAGGATACAGGACAAAGAAACCCTGATAAGGACCTGACCTTTCAGGGAAACACAAAACAGCAACAGTGATCCTGGGAACTGATGTCTGACTTTCAGTTACACCAAAAGTGATAAAAAGTGAACTGCTAGGTACCTGAAATGAATTTCTCTGCACAAGATGTCCTGGGCAGTCTGGGTCCCTAGCTAGGGTCACCTGACTGACTCTGACTGAGTTTGGACTCCATGACGTGGATCAGCTTTTCTGCCACTGATTTGCCCCACTGCTGGGAGTGGTTTGCTGAATATCACAGAGGTAACACCTCACATTTATAGGTGCACACACAGGTAAAGCTTTGTAAGGATATACTTGTTTCACTAGTTGGAATTCTGTATTTTAGTGTATCTGTGTTTTCATATGTGTATTTGCCTCTCTAGAGGTAGTTTTGTAGTGGCCTGTAGGGTGCTTGGGAATATTAGTGTGCTTGTATCTTTACTAATGGTAGTTTTGTAGTAATTTGTAATAATTACTACACCCAGTAGGACCCCCACCTTCACATTCTTTACATACCTGTGGGTCAGGTAACCCTCAAAAGCTGTGTCATTACAGACATGAAAAACTTTCCATCAAAAATTTGGCATCCATTTTTCTTTTTATAAGGCCAGCAATTGATGCTTATATTCATTTACCAATGTTCTCTCCTGAACACAGTGTCAGCAGATCTGTATTTAACTTCCAAGGGACTGTGGGCTGGGGAGAGGATTTTTTGTTCACTATCAATCCTTTTGCAGATATTTCACTATATCTTTGAAAACCTGTGGCAACATAGCCCAACAATAATTCCAATTTAACAATTTGCCTCAAGATAGACTGTGAGAAACCCTGAGGTTAAAAATACACAAGTTGTTAGAGACAAAAGTTGTCAAAATATTATGAACATTAGCTAAGTGAATAAATACAGCTTCTTATAAAGCAGAATTCCTAACTACATATAGACTTTACTGTAAATCCTGAAAAACTATTTGTGTTAAGATGTTTATAAAATATGCCATTCTTTTACTACTCATTATTAAACCATGGCACAATAATTACCATTACTGCTGTCTAAACTGCTTTTATGCTAAGCAGACTATATTTAAAATATTGCTATCTCCAAGAATTTCCATCCTTAGAAGTGAAAATAAATGTGTGCATTACTTATTCCCTCAAATCATTCCATTAGCTTACGGCCTTGTCTCCACCAAGGAGCTGAGCAGCTTTCCAGAAGCTTCTGTATTCCTTCCATCTCCAACACAATGATGGCTCAGTCCTTCAGGCAAGTTCCCTCTCCTTTAAAATACTCTTTATCCATATTACCTTTCAGGCTTAGAGCTTCCTGGTGTATTTTAACACTCTTTAATTGTCTCCTTTTTAATACTTCCCTCACCATGTCTGTTTTCTAAGAGGTAGCAGCAGATCCTTGAGAATTCCCTACGTCCCTGAGCACCCCAAGCTGCTGCTCTTGGCAGGTTTGTGCTGGATGCACTGGGGAGCTCCAGCTGCCCAACACAGTAGGTCTTGGGGAAGGCTCCTGCCACAAACACGTGCTGAGTGTTTTGGTGGTGTGTTTGACACTGCAGCACTTCACCTGCTAAACTCAGTCTCAAATAGGGATTTGCAGGACGCAACCCAGAGACTGTGGGGTGGATTTAGGGCAATGATTGACACGTGGTTCCATTTTTCTGTGCTTTCATTACTGTGATGAGTTTGGGCAGGAATGGAAGCCATTATGAAATTAGAGATAAGAGAGCATAGAAAATTTTTATACGCTGAACCACTCTAAATGCTTCATGTCCATTAGTAAAAAATGTTATTTTCTAACATGGAGATGCTCTCTGGAGATGCTGGTACCTGAGCAAGGCAGGAAACTCTCCAGAAGATCTCTGAACATATTTATCATATCATGCTCCACCAAGATGCTAGCCAAGACTTTTCTCACAGGTACCTCCACTTTTCTTCACCTAATTTCAGGTGGATTCAGGACATTGCTTCCATCATTTTTGTCAGTAGCTAGCAGATTAACTTTCACTTTTTTTCCCTCCAGCTTTACAAGATAGTACTCCTCCTTAACAAGCTAGAGCATGCCTTCTGTATTTCAGGGATAAAAATCTGATACAAAACCCCAAACCAATTATGCTGTATACATTTAAACCCCAACTAAGAGAAACACAGGATCTCTAGTACCAGTGAAAAAGAGATACACCAGGAAAAGAGATACACGCCCCAAAGAAAAAATAAATACTTCTGCATTATTTTCTGAAGGACAGAATGCAAATAAAAATACTCTGCTATCTATCCCAGAATTTCTACTATTAAATCAAACCTCTTGAAATTTCAGAGCTTTCTTCTCCCTTGAAAATAATGCAAGAATCCCTGGTAAGTGACCTCACATCCCATTGTAGCGCATGCCAGCCCCTATGAGACATCTCCACCACTTAACTCTGCCTCTTCTTCTATTTCCCCAAACACTGAGGAAAAAAAAAGGTATCTACTTGCCAGTAGAAGTCAGCACATGGGTGATTTCTTGGGGAAGTGTTTACAGGAATAACGATGAGTAACTGACTACAGATTTTTGTTCTCTGGGAAGGCAAGGGAGAATCCAGTTGTATGAACTGCCATAATGTTATGTTTCAGGGGCATTAGGAAAGTCTTCTTATGCATGCAAATTATCTTTTTTCCACAGAGCTCATAAGATGTAGAAACACTTCTGTACCACAAAATGAACTGCAGAGTTGAACAGTGGGAGGAGTGTGGGGAGGGGTAGAGAAGAAACAATTTATACAATGCTGATTCAGGAAAAGAGGAATTTGCATCTTGTCTAAAGACATTCTAAGTTTAGGAAAAGACCTCAATTTCACAAAAGCTCTCGGCCTCTACAGTGTAGAGTTTTTTCCAGAAGGGTGAAAAGTTGCTGCAAGATAAGCAGTGCTGCAGAGTATAGAAAGGAAAAATTTTCTACACGAATACTTACAAGGCTGAGAAAAGCACGTTTGCACCAACACCTGTCTGAAGCCACGGTCTTTTTTTAGCTATATACAGCTAATTCTGCAGTTGCTTCTGTATTCATGCCAGTTGAATGCAATTTCTCTCAATGCTGATAACATGCCAAGGATTTTTCAAGTTAATGAGTCTTGCTGCTAAAAAATGTAATTTCTCTAATTACTTGCACGTATTAGTAGTAATTGCCTTTATGTTAATTTGAAGATGTATATCTGACATGCTTTCAAAGGTAAGCTTGAATTAAAATTTTAACAAATTAGAGATAATATGAAAAGAAGGATTTTTTATAATCTAAGACTCAGATATATTTTGTTTTCAATAAGGGTTTCAAAGCAAAAATAATTGTCAACAACCCATTAAGTAATTTATCTAATTAGCAATAATTTCTTTATTTATTTTGAAAATAATTAAATGCTTTGTATATTTTGATGTGCAAAGATTGTCCCCAAACATGGCAATCATAAATACTATTTTTAAATTATAATACTATTTAAAAATTACTTTTCTGCAGTCTTATGGGTCACAAGTAAGCTTTGTCTATAAATTATGGAAGAAATTGTTTAAGCTGTATGCATGAAGAAACAGCAATTTTAAAATCAATTATATATAACACCTGCTTTAGTGTTAGGTTTGTCCAATGAGAAAAAAAGAATCCTATTTGTTATCTCAAATCCAATACTACAATTAGGAAATGAAGCTGTTGATAACCAAGAATTGATGCTTGAAGATCATAATTTTGTTTCTTGCAAGTGACTTGCAAAAACAAAACAAATGCACATTAAATCCAGTCAGAACAGCAATACACTCACATGCAGAAAGCTAGTCTATTTTAATAATGCTGATGTGAAGTGTGGATAAAATTAACTCAGAGCTGCCAGGTTTTCTTAAAAAAGAGCTTTCTTGCAGGCAGAGTTCTCTAAACGAATAATCTATAAAATGTTAAGTAATTCGTATCATAAAGCAATCAGAAAAATAACTTCAGATGCTTTACCTGATCTTGTATGCTTTGTGGAACCAATGATACAGATATCACCCTTATTCAGAGGCATCAAAATGTGATTCTTAACCATTTTTATTCCAGATGTTACCTCACACACACACACACACACGTGTTTATTCCTACCAATATTGCTTGAAAAATTCAAAAAAAATATTCATTTTCTCAATAAGAGCTTCCTTAAGGTTTTATTTTACCAAACCAGATGTGAGACATAAGCAAATGTTCAATTTTGCCTTTGAGCTGCAAGTAAATTCCCACCAGTCAGGTTTTTTTGTTATAAAAAATGAGGCAGGTAAGTGTTAAGTACAAAGAATAGCTCAGATGAACAATTTCCTTCAGTGAAAAGTTAAATTAATTGCAATTCAGCAAATTTATTATGCCTATAACAAAGGCAGGGCTATTTAAGCTGACTGGGAAATCTTGTATGTGGAACATAATTTCCTTCCGCTATTGCTTTAAAGCTATATAAAGTATACATGCCAAATTCATTTATTCTAAATGATGACTTGCTGCAACCTGACAATTCTTCTGACCTGTCACTTAGGCAGTATCCTTCTTTACTTTCAGCAATCTCTCAAAGGAATGCTGTGCAATGGCCCACATGCAATAACACTTCATCTTAAACATATATTGAATTTCAATGTGTTTTACTTCTTTGCTACAAAGTAAGCTAAGCAAAGTAATTTTATTCACATATGCAGCACTACTTTCACTGTACAGAGAGAAGATGACATTTACTTCTCATGCTACCACAACCTAAAGCTTTAGAACTGCCCCTCTCTCCCAGAAAAGGTTTGTCATCAATGCACTGTGCTAGTGTGATCCATTAAAACACAACTTTTCTGGCTTTTTCTCCCTAGCCTAATATCCTCTGGGGAAAAAAAAAGGTATGTTGAGGTTGGACAGATTGATTCAGACTCAGATTAATCTATCCAATGGATAGACTTAATGCTGCTCATGCAAAAAGTAGTTGTGTGCGTCAGTAGTCAGTTTATTTTAGTCCATGTTCCCTGCAACAAAATGCAAAAAAAACCTCCTAGGAGCCTACGTGCAACTTACATATCACTTCCATAGAAGGACAGAATAGGCAAACAATTAGAGAACCACGTTTCTGCAACTCAGAGTAATTTCGATACAAAAAATTAGGAATCATTATGATAAAACCATTCCCTGCTTTTTTTCCCATTCCCAAGACTAATGTATCCCACCAACTGGATGGAAAGTAGACACATTTTCAATTTTTGTTACAAAATGAATAAAGAATATCCACATGCTGAGCTTTATAAATCAAAACAACTATACTAAAACATAGCACTTCGCTTCCCAGAAAAAATAGAAATTGCAACTTGAAGAGAGAGGTGAAAGAAAGAGAGTAAGGGTGACACTGCATTGCAGATACATCAAACTGGAAACATTATAAACCATTTCTGACTCTAGAAATAAATCCAATCACTGTTTCCAAGAGTTACACCTCTTACAGCCTTGCTGCCACCAAACTAAGGGTAGACCCTGAATAGCTCTCTGGTAGTGCTAATCACATACATCATCTTCAGCACTAACAGCAGGGAAACGAACACAGGTAAATGTGGCACAAGTCAAGTATTGTGTGGTTGCAGAGGAATAGACAGAATGTAGCAAATGTGTAAACATAATCAATAAAAAACCCTTAAAAAACCCACCCCAAAATATGGCACATTCAGTTCTTTAAAACTCCCGTCTGGGTTATACGAAAGAAAAAAAAAAAAAAAAAAAAAAAGGCTATTATAAAATCACGAGGAAACCTATTTAGACAGAAGTGTTCGCATTCTGTTTGTACACAACCATATCCTTGGGTCAGCATGAAACATTTATGAAATACAGCCTTACTAACAATAAGCCCATTCTGAATCTTGTCAAGCACAAATTTTCCTCATAGGGCTTCACATTATGCCTGCTGGTACAACCATACTTAGAATAAGTGTTAATACTCAGTAAATATCAAGTGTCAATTCTACTTAAAATTACGCTTTATAAGTAAATCAATCAAAAGTCATTTCAAACTTGACAGTATATAATTATATTTATTCTTTAATGGAAGCATCAGATGCCACAGCTTTGCTACAGAAGATGCTTGTCTCTGAGCTCCAGAAATCTATGGACTCAATTTGTCTCTTTTATTTCCATTGTCCCTTTGGAGACTACAGCCTGCAACTCGTACATAATGGTTGGGCCACAGCTCTGAAGCCAGAACCTTATTAAAGCACTGCAAATATTTACCCCAGCTCTATTGGTTTTGACTAGGACAGAGTTTAACTTCTTCACAGTAGTTTGTGTTGTGCTGAGCTTTGGATTTGTGACCAAAGCAGTGCTGGTAAGACTCAGAGGGATGTTTTAACTCTTGCTGAGCAGTGCTTGCACAGCATCAAGGCCTTTTCTGCTCCCCACAGCACCCCAGCAGTGAGTGGGCTGGGGGTGCACAAGGAGCTGGGAGAGGACACACCTGGGACAATTGAAGGCTCAATGAAGTCCCAGCACTGAGGTGCCTGGAAGGTGTCCTAAATGAGTATCACAGATGGAAACATTTGAATGGGTGACTCTGCTTTACATTATATTTTCTATGTGAAAATAACCTGTTGGACAATGACTTGAGGGTTACACTAGTACAGCACAGAATGCAAGATGATCTGTGTTTCCTCTCCTTCCACTCATCACCATTAGTCTAGGTCTTCTGAAGAACAGCTGATATTTGAATTCCTACTCCTGTTTGACTTGTCAATGAAAAACTGCAGGGAGTTCTCTTTATCATATTATGACAAAACTGTCTGAAAGATATTCAGTATTATATTCCAGAAAATGAGAATATGGATATATGCTACATTGCTAACAAGAAAGAAAAAGACACAGTCTAATTTATCAAGGAAGATTTAGAATTCCTCAAGAACCGATGAGGAGAAAAATGTGGATAGAAAAGAACTAGTATGGATGGTGGCTGAAAAAGCTTCAGATGGCAGGTTAGTTACAGGGATAGGTTGTTGGCCCTCTTCTCAGAAGAAAGAACAACTGGCCTAAAAAATGATAAAAAAAAATTTAAAAGGTTGAAATGACAGCAACGTAAAATTTGAATTAACCAGAGACAGAGACTGCATCTATTTGAAGTAATAAGACCAGTGGGAAGAACAGCTGGAATAGTTGGAAAGTGGCTAAATTCAACATGTACATGAAATTTCAAGGGAATAGAATGAAAATGATAGCATGTTTTAAGGCAGAGAGGAATCTCAGCAACACAAATTTTATTGAAGTAGTAGTTAGGACAGGAAGAAGACATATACTGTCAAGGCTGGGTACAGGTAAAACCATGTTGAAGCAAATAGACTGAAGCACAAAAATAAGAATAAATTAAAAGAGAGGAATTGAGAAAGATTAACTGAATATACAAGATAGTATTGACACTGACTATAGGAGTTAGAAAGTAAATAATACATTTCTGCAATGCCACAGCTCTGTGACATTTGCCTGGAAAGGCAGATTGACAAAAGGACTGAGAAAATATCTGACTGGAATGTATGAATATTAGCAAAGGAGGCTGAATAAAAGGCATACAAACAGTAATTAAATTAGAATCTCAGCATGGATGAGCAGATATAAAAGCAGCCAGTGAAATAAAAATAGCACAGAAAATAAAGATGAATTGCGAGCAAGTCTTTAAAAATCCAGGATATGAGCAGTATGATGAAGAGACAGTAGGACCATTAAGGGACAATAGTGACATTGTGGTGACAGATGAAATCAAATTGCAGAGAGGTTGAAGTCTCTGCCAATTTTTTAAACAGTGAAAGCTGAAGGTGATCCCCTGAGAGAGATATCTTTCTGATGGAGAAGTGTTTTACTTACTATTTTGATTACCACAAGGTAAAAGAACACTTGATAATGGGGCATGACTTTAGGCATAGACTAAATATTTAATATCCTGGAATCAATTAGAGAGTTCACTGTGCTGGTAGCCAAGACCTGAAAGATGCACTGAAACAATTAGAAGGTCACAGGCCCCACAATTAATGAGGAAAAGAGGTAAATGTTTGGCAAGTGGATTTGTCATACACACCATCCTGAATAAACTCCAGGAGATATCCAATATGTGCAGATATCCCCAGAGGTAAAAAACCAACAAGATGAAAAAATGGTTCTGTCTTCAGCTGTGAGGACATATTAATAAGAGAGAAAGATTATATGCAGCAAAGGGCCAGGCAGCCCACATCCATGAAAAGAGGATTGCACCTGTCAGACATGCCTGAGATCCTCCAAGCACTCTACTGAACTGGGAAGCAAAATTGTGAAGTAATGGATATGATTTGTCTGAAGGGAGAAACTGTCTCACGGTGTAAGATTCATGCCCATAGTGTGGTTTGATTGCTCATGTCAGAGTGCCACAGGAGAAAAGAATTACTAAAATGAACTAAAGCCCACTTACAGACAAAAGAAAAGGTCTTAGCAAGAATTAATTATTAAAAATGGAGGAAGATAAGAGGTGAACTTACCTGTGCCACAAAGCTTAGTCTTGGGCTTGGGTTCTTATTCGTTACGTATGACTACCCAGGGCCATGAATATTTTCCAAGTAGAATGGAACAGAGGAAATACTTCCAAGATGGGGATGATCAGCAAGACATGGTTAAGAGGTACAAGAGCAATCTCTTCTTAAATATCCTAATATGCAGGTGATAGGTCTCACACAAGAAAGTGTGCAGTGAAGTGAAAATTATAACTACTGTAAGAAAAGAGTACGGCCGCACGTCCCCCCACCCCATTCTGCTTTAGCAATAGCCACTTGTGGCAGTCAGGATGGTCACATCTAGCTTAAGATGAGGGATATAAATCTTTCTCAACAGCAGAAGTTGGTTCACCGTGCACCAGCCAAACTACAACTGGTATGCGAATATAATTCAATCATCTCACTCCCTATATAGTGGGCAACCCACAGCCTGCTGGACTCTCCTGCATGCCAGTGGGCTGAGATCTCCCCTGGAGGAGAGACACCCTTCCAGGTTGGTCCTTGAGGCTGAGAGAATCCTAATTTCTGCCAGGTAATTGGCAAGTGAATTGGGAATAAGTTAGCTGAGACTTGGAAATCTCAGTTAAGTGAGAGGAAGGACTGACTGCACATACAATCCTTTAGACATAAACCACTGACCAAATGTGGATCCAGACACATCTAAAATCTCTCCAGAAAAGAAGTAAGAATGCAAGGGGCTGTTTTCTGAACCCCATGATTCAACAGGAAGGTCTCCCTGGTAGTTTTGTGTGAGTCCTCCATAAGGCTATCTAATCTTGTTAAACCACAGCCGCATTTTACTATCAAACCATGTTTAATCACTGTTTTACCTCAATAAACATATTGATACTTCTCTCTTAAGAGTGAAGTGTGTCACTGCATCCATGACAAAGTGACTTATGGAGAAACAATCAAAGTCCTCTTCAAAAGAAAACCTAAAAGGTACCACTAATGAGATTTCTTATTTCTGCCAGTTATTAACCAGCAAAGAACCACATGCACATACCCAACTTTCACACTCTGATAAATATTTCCAACTGAATCAAGTATTACAGTGTGGTCCTTCCTATGGAATTAATTTGGAATGGTCAACTGAAACATTGTGCTGAGTGCAGCTTGCTTTAATACATTCAATGTACCTTTAACTGGAAGGAGTACCAGTAGCTGCCTAGCCACTATTCCTGAATCACAATTTGAGCTGCCCACCCCACTGATCCATATCATGGTTCTGAACACAGCAATTAAAGCTGTATTCATATCTCACAGACATGCACAGCCAAGGGCTCAATATTGAGACTCTCCAGTCTATTTTTGTGATTTAACATACAGCGTGATTTAAAACTTGTCCAAAAGTTTTAAGTCACACTCTAATTCTACTTCATTTCAAGCACAGAAAAATTTTCAGTGCTTTATAGACAGGAGAAGAAAACAACCTTAGAAAGCAACAAAAGCAAAAAAAACAAGAGCAAACATCAGCTGCAGAAGGTTTGTGATTTTCACTCATCACCCTTTAATGTTCTAATGAAGAATTTAATGAAAGACTGACTAAACTGTTTGCAACTAACTCTTGCTGATTGTCATAGGAAGGTAAGATCAATTTTAAGAACAGTCAAAATTCTCAGATAAAATAGTAAAAGAAGTGATGTTGCCCTGATATCTGGTAATTTAAATTACCATTAGATATCTTTACAGCTATCAAAAAAGGGTATTTACATATAACACTATGTTGATTTTAGCATAATATAAAAGTGAAAACATATTTTAAAGCATTTTGTTTGAAACACGAAAAAAACCATAAAATTTTAACATTTTTGCTTTATATCAAAATAGGTGGAAGTTTTATTCTGCAGAGAATTTAATGTTATTCATCAAGTTTGGAACGGCAAGTAAAGTTTTCTGTGTTTGATATTCTAGGCATATAGAAAGCACCACTTCTTCCTTGCAAAGAATGCAAATGATCACATAAATGGGTGAAAGAATAGTAAAAAGTATAGGCAAGAGCAATGAGTGCAAATAAATAACAAAGGGTGAGCCGAAGCCAGGTACCTGTGAGAAATAAATAAAGGAGAAAGAGGAAAGGGAAAAAGAAAGGGCAGGGTAAGATCACTCATATGTGAGGTGAGAGAAAAGCAAGTTAAAAAATGAATATGGCAATGACAAAAAACATTCCTGTCTTCACCACTCATTAAAAATCTGATGCCTAGTCATTTATCAAAAACTCTGCACCCGCTTTTTGCAATACAAAAGCAACCACTTGTTTCTCTTTATTTATGTTAGCCTAATTAATACAAGAATTTATACACCAGGTTATATAATGAGATTACCTTACTGAAATCTCAGTGCAGAAATGCAAAAATATAACTTTGCATGTATGAACAGAAAGTTAAGCTGCATTTCTCTGGATTACTGCTCCACCTTTATCTTAAAATCTGTATATGAAATGGGACATATTTTGTCTCTCATAACCACAGTGAACACAAACGTGCTGATTTTAAATAGATAAATAGGTAGAAGTGGTTGATTTGACACATTTCTACAAATCCTTCAAGGCAAAAGACAATGCAAAACTTAGATGCAATGCTCACAAAGTGCCTATTTTCTGAAACGAAATTAAATCCTAGTAGCATTTTTACATTAAGTAGCTACTTTTGAGTAGGATTTCCATTTGAGCTGTATTCCTTTAGAAGGCCAAGAGAAGCTGACCCTCCCTTAAGTGTAGTCTACTTCACATTTAGCAAATAATAGGCATTCTGTACCTGGACTGTTCAGCTGGGCATTAGATAACAGAGATTTAACTTTGGCTTGTAAATCACAGTATCCAACCTATCTTAGCCACCACAGATTGTTAACTATTGATGCTGCTGTACACTGATGCCAGAAACTTGCTTTCCAAAGCCAGGTGAGACTGAAACATGGTATTAACCCCAAAATCTTGTGAATACCTTAGTGATAGTGAGACCATTGATTTAGCAAAATCTAGTCTTACACTTGTATGAAAATGTCATTTATACCTGTGAGCTTTGACTAAATACATGCAAGCTGTCTAGAACTAAACTATTAATTTACGCCTACTATGTTCAGCAGTGAACCTACATCACTGGCTTTTGTGAATCCATTTTAACACTGAATCAACCAAGGTGCCATATCATGTCATCATGCTGGAAAAAATTTGAAGTTTAGAGCAACATGAGTGCTAAAATCCTACTACTGGAAACATGAAGCATGACAAACAAATCAGGTACACTCTAGTGCCTTCTACTTCATGAGGCATAGTTGCAATAATTAAATATAATAAGCTTTTGTATACAATTTCCCTTTCACTTCTGGCCATGTTACTTGAAAAGAAGAATTCAATTTCATCAAGAATATCATCAGCTTGAGAGCAAGTAAATCTACATTGATGGTTGACATTCCTTTTAAGAGAAAAACAGCTTGTGTCTATATTGTTCATCACTCCTTGTCTGCACAAGCCTGAAGACAAGCATCATTTTACAGATTATCACCCTGTTAGCACAAGGAAGGAGAAAGTATAATGTAGCATAGATTATAAAATATAATTAAAACTTGCTCAGAAGAAACATCATTAAAATTATGTCAGCCTGCTATAAAAAAAAAGAAAAAAAAGCTGATTAATTATAATGAGGCAGAGAGATGAGAAGAAAGTGGCAAGTAACAAACTTATCTCTAGATTCTCTGATTAATTTCCTCCATAAAACTGTCAGGACACCATGGCACATATAAATTCCATAAATACAATTTGGATGACTTTGCAATGATGGTAGACATGAGTAATGTGAACACTAAGCATGCGAGGACTGCATATGAAGATTAAAGCCTAAGGTCACAAGTTATGATCGTAGTGAAAGTACTGAATATGGAATTTGCATAAATGCTAAAATCAATTTTGAGCCACTGGTGAAGAGATGGAAATGACAAAAGAATCCCTGCAATAGCTAAAAATACACTTTCTGGCATAAAAGGTGCTTATGCTTATATTTTATTATATTCCAGTACACAATATATTACATACAATCTATTCCTGTATGCAGCTTTAGGCATCTGAACTTGCAGCAGAGAACTACAAATGTACACAAGTGCATTATGTATGGATGGATCAATGCACAAAGCCAAGCTTCCTTTCTTCTAGGAAGTAGAAGATCTAATATAATGGAATAATTTGTTTTGCACTAGCTATGAAAGAAACACCGCACAAATATCAAATAACTGTAATAAGCAAAAGAAATACTAAGGTTTCAGAAAATGAAACATTCTCTAATAACCTAAAGACATTCTGAAAGAAATGCTTCAAATATTTATTATCACAGAATATACCACAGAATCTGTCAAAACCTTGTCACCCACCCTTCACTTTGATTTCATTTTTTCTACCTAGTTAAACTTATGTTAGGAACTGTTAACTTCTCCCATTCTCCATGAGAATTTCAAAACACACAACAACTTTAGCCATCCACTGGTGACAAGAGACATACGCACCACAGAAAACGTTGAACACTCTATAAAGTATATATTTCTATGGTAGCTTTTTTTATCTGAGAAAGTGCACTCATGAGGATCCTTGTGGGAGACAATATTCATCTTTCAACTTTCGAGAAAGGGGAAAAAAAGTGGTTTAAAGTTAAAACCAAATAAAACAACCCTACGTATCCCCTTCAGGAGAAAGTATCTTTCACACACTTCCTTTTGTTCAGCACAAAGTATTCATTTGGAGAACAGTGGAGAATACCAAATATCTCCAGCTCAAGACAAAAAAGATTTGAATCTTTATGCTAGAAAGAATGAATGTGAAGTCCCTTATCTGAGCAAGGGTCATAACCACAGGGCTACACAACACTCTGAGATAAGACCAATCACTTTTCCTGTTCATATTTTTTTATGAAGAGCTTGAAAATGTAATAGGAACTAAAATACAGGCATTAACTTCCCAAATGTTCACAGCCACCTATATGCTCTCTTTTTAATTCCTCCACTACAAAAAAAA
>WEIU01014485.1:1981-19448 GCA_013389925.1 Aegithalos caudatus
TTTTCCTACAGGTTGTCCCCTGCCCTGTATGTTAAACATCTCTTGCAGAGCTCACACCTATGATGTTTATTGGCTTTTAGTGAACCAGTTGACTCTAATTTTGTATGATGTTACTTAATGTGGTGTCCTGCTAATAAGCATTGACAGCATCAGAGAGACAGTTTCAGTAATCTGAACATTTAATACAACTTCCATCAAATCTGGGCATCCTGCTGAAGCAATCAGAATGTGAATGTGAATTCTCCACTTTGCCTTCTTTTTCCATTGTTGATCAATACTTGATAACAGCAATCTGTGGTGTGCTCAGAGTGCTTCAGTACTGCAGATCTTTCTTAAAACTCCGCTCAAGTTTTCAGCCTACTTGCTTTCTGTTTCCTGCTTTTTCTCTAAAGTATACCATCAATAATTTATTGCAGATTTCCAATAATGCTGAATAATAACATAGTGGTTATGGAAATGCACTGTTTGGTAGCATAACAGTTTTGCTGGATAAATGCATTATCATGAGTACGATAGCAGTGCATTACAAATTAATTCAGACTGATTAATTTATAACTACTAAAATGTTAGCAGTTCTGATACAAACATTGCTTTGATATACTGTTTACCACTGCCTTTAGTTATTTCAGCTTCATATATGTAATGAACGGAATAATTTATTTTTAAGCTGTGGTGGTGATCCTATTCACAGCAAACCTTCTTTGAATCTGGCCAAATGCAGCAGCTGAATTGCATTAGGTATGGCATATATATGTCATCTCCAATTCTTATCTAATCAGATTTTGGATCATGTGAATTTTTTAAAAACTTTATCTAACAAATCTTTCTTTTAAGGGTCTACTCTGAATTGCATCCAACTTAATAGTATAAGAGCAAAAAAGTGTCTCTCAAATATGAAGTTATTTTTCAGGATTAAACATCTTTTTAAGTCAACAGCTAAGTGTAAATTACTTAAATTTAGGGATAACATCTTTATCTATTATATCTACAACTGAACCTTTTGTATAGTTTTGAGTTATTTACCCGCTAAGTCTTATGATAAACCCTACATTTATTTCAGAAAATTTGCAGAAGGCTCCAATTTGCTGTTGTTATTGCCATACTAAAGAGTTTTTCTTTCTTATTTATAAATGGTTCAGTACAAATCACTGATGGTAAAATAATTTTAAATTATTTTATGGTATGAATTAATGTTTTGAAGGGTGCTATGAAATTACCCTCATCATACAATATTATATACATATCACAGAAATGGCTAATTTAAAATAAATATTAAATTTGACGCAGGTATTATAAAGCACTCCAAATTGTTTTGAATTTGTGCTTATTTCCTAGGATATTCATGCTTATAGTACATGTGCATGCAAACTCTTTCTATATCTGAGAGCACTCAGAATTTTCTCAGCACATATGATTTGAGATGCAGCTAAGTATGTATACAGCTATTGACAGCTCTACTTGAAGACCACAGCAAGCAGCATTCCTCCATAAAACACAAAGATGATGTGCACAGTAACTGTACTTTTGAATTCTGTCACATGTTATACATTGCATACATAATGTGTTTTTATTCTCTAGCCTTCAAACTTCTGAGGTCTTATGTTCTCTGTTCATCAGTTCCACTCCCACATAGCTGTTGATATTCTTGACCAGCTTAGCCAGATTTAACAGGCAGGTAGTGATAATATATTTTAAGCTTTCTGAAACTAGTTAGAGATTGCACCTTGATCTAAACTCACAGGAAGATTGCAGCACATCCAGTATTGGTCATCAGAAAAACTCCTTAATAAGCTGGCGTAGTGATATATAAGACCTTGATGATAATGAACTTTCCAATAATGTGTTGTTGTTTTTTTTTTGGTTTTTTTTGTTTTTTTTTTTTCCGTTCACCTAAGGTATCAGGCGCTGTGTTAGCCTATGCTTACCAGGAAAGGAGATGCAGTGATTTATATTAGTGATTTAGTATATATGTTGGTGGATGCCACATGAAAATCTGCCAGTAACAACAATTGGGCCTTTCTGACCTACTTTTTCAGAAAAAGAAAACTTAAAAACAACAAGCCAACAAAAAATCCTAACTTACATGATGGCTTTTCCCACCCCCATTTTGATAAGCAGGAGATGGTGTGGCTTATTCAGCATAAAAGGCAGACTGATGATCTAAGGAGTCTGTGATTTGGGGAGTTGTTTTCATTTTAGTCTTGACATGAAATACTTGGGAGAGCAAAATACCCCACCAAGAAAAAAAATACACAAAATGGGAATAAAAGCAAGAAATTTCCATCTGACTAGCTTGTGTTTACTCAAATGCAAGAGTATCTAGCAATCACCAGTCATCACTAAGTCATAAATATTTTATTTTGTATAATTTTTTTTTAACTTTCATTATTCCCTATTTTTTTAACAGAACACTACAGTTGTGCTTTGCTTCATTTCATCCTTTGTTGAAAATGCATCTGTTTGTGATATGACTGTCTTATGGAAAGATACAATCATTTATTAGAAAACAGTTTAATGTTACAATGCAGTATTCCTTCTCACTATGTAGGTGAACTAAACTTCATTATTCTGTTATGTTTATGTTTTCTTTTGTCAAAATATTGAACACTGTATCATGCCAGCTTTTAATAAAGACTGGGGAAGTCTGGCTGGATAAGAGGCATTGAGCCAGATGAGGAAGCCTTGCTTAATGACCAGACTATGACCTCATTTCACTGGCACAAGTGTAGCTCAAAGTGGAAGATGCCTGTCCAGTGTGAAGTGTGTTTCTGGGCATGACAGCACTTCACATCAGAAAGACAGCTCAAGAATACGACAGTCAAAATTGCTTAATTGTGTCTCGGCTTTGTAATTATTCATCTGTGCTTCTACAAAGAGTACAGTTGTCATTTCTTGACATAATTATTTAAAACTGTACCCCTCTTTGGTTTATAGGTATATGAATTGTGCTTCCAGCTGTTTCATTTTTCAAACTTAGAGAGGCAAAGAATATGTGATTTGAGCAAAAATGTTAAGACTACACATTTTTACATTGCATATGATATAAGTAAAATGAAATTATAGTGTATCAAAGTACATAATTTCATATTTTAAAGGTCTGTATTCATGATCATTTAATCTAGATGATAAAATGTGGATATATCCATTTAAATATGTTACTATGAATAGATACAGACTGTCCTAAGTCTTTAAATATAAATTTAATAATTTAATACTGGGTCAGTCTACTTGCTTTTATAAAATACATATATTTCCCAGTATTTCTCAACACCTCTTCTCCACAAATATTTTTTGATTTACTGCATTTTTAAGGTTAGCATTTTCATCTGTTTTATTTATGGTAGTGAAAGAAATCAGAAGGCATTTGGTCACTAGTAGCAGTTTTGTAGCTTATAGTGCCAAATCACTGGTGGCTATGCTTAGATATACTTTCAAGTTACAAACTTAATATTAAATGGAGTTATTCTGCTTCCTTGCACCTTGTCCACTAGCTGTAAAGGAACTCTGAACCAAAAAACAGACAGTATAGGTGTTTTGAATTTTTCAATATTTTTTCACTCTCAGATGCCTTGTTTTTATTGCAAGTTATAATTATGAAACCTGACATAACATTTGTTCTCTAAGGAACTAAGATGGAGACACCGAAGCAGAAAGGCAAGTCTACTATCTTTATTTCATGTAATAAATGTCTGTGATTCATGCCCACAGTGTTACTTGATGGGTAGAAGGAGATTATTTTATTATGATAGGAAGAGTAAATATTTAGGCAGTACCATTTAAGAAATAAGGTAGATAAATTCTACAGTGTTGCTTTTAGATCATTGGCAGTATTCTTGTGTTTAAGCTCTTAGGAAACCTCTTTATCAAAGTGACCGATGCTGATATATGCCCCTATTAAATTCACGTGAGGCATAAGGAATGATTTTAGTAATTTTTGTCCCAAACTATTTAACAAGAATCATACTTTTCTTGAATAAATTCTACCTGCTTCCATGAATATAGACAAAACATTTTTGCCAATGTATCTCATGGACCTTTTTACCCCCCCCGAAATTAGGAAAATGGGGATGGTTTTAAAAAGTAAATAAAAGGAGACAGAACTTTGGAGAACAGTGGCATTGCTCACAATCTTTTTCTTTTTAGCATTTCCATTGCGTAGAGATCTTGGTTTATGAATTTAGAGCATTTGAAGAACATGCAGAGTAAAGGGCTTCTATAGAGTAAAGAATCCTTGTGTCAGTGAAGTGCTAGCTATAAGATACCTTCTTGAGAGTTTCCACATAACAGGGTTTCTTATTGTCAGATGTCAGAATTTCACATACCAAAACAAAACAAGGACATGAGCTTAAGACTGCAATCTAGGCTGTGATACAGTAAATAATATTTACTTCAAGGACATTGTAGCAGTCATGCAGTCATCCGTTTTACTCTTTGGAAAGTTTAGGTGTTTTAAGCAGAAGTCCATAGTGTGTTTGGTTCATAACCTGCTGTAATTCCAGCTGTCAAAAGGGAAGAATAGATGCATGTGGGTCATATGTGTGTTAGGGTAGAGAGAAAGACTCTTCTTCAGTGTTGGTTCTTATGTTGAAATTCCTTAAAAAAATCCTCATTTATTCTTTGGGCGGGTTTTATGTGGACTACGCTATTGTAATTGCTATTAAATATACAGAAGGAAAAAAGTGATGTCTCTTCCCTAAAATTATTGCTTTTAAAAAAGTATATGATTGTCATGAAGCCAGTGTCATTTTAGCCATTAATACTCCCAATGCATTTTTCAGCTAGGAAGGGGTGTTATTCCTGGAGCTCTGGCCTGAATCCAGTTCAGGTGATTACATTCTGCCTCTGTGGATTTCTCTACAGTCTCCATTTACTAAGGCATTCTTCTGCACCTTCTGCCCTAAATGTTCTCTAATGTTGCAGTGTGCTAGTTAACCAGCTGCTACTTTGCACCTGAAAAGTGTGTATCTTTGAGTAGTAGTGAACAAATTGATCCCTTTGTTAGGCTTAATATTTGTAAAGCACTTGGACATTCTCTGATGAATGGCAATAGACACTGTATATAATTGATGCTTCCATTTAATTGAGGAAATTATTGCAACAACTTGTTTATTACAGCTGGGTTGTTTTTTGTTGGCATGGGTTTTTGGGGGTTTTTGTTTGTTTGTTTTGGTGTTTATTAATTTTCATTTGTGGGTTCAGATATATGGAAACTTCAATAATTAGATGCTGGCTTTTGTGTTATCTACTCAGTCTATTTAATAAAATGCCATTCAGCAGAATGTAACACCATGATATCAGACAGTAGGATCACAATTGTCTTAGATTCTTAATGGATCAATATGTCTACAGTTTTGTTTTGTTTTATAAGGATTTTTTGTTTGTTTTTCTTTTGGAAATAGAAACAGTACTGGAGTACAAGCAGAGCTTCTTGTAGTTCCTCTTTTCAAATGCAATGGATCTTGTTTTCAGATGATACCTGTATTAAGCACAGGAGTTGTTTATATGTTGAATTTTGTAAAAAAAAAAAGAAAAATGGATTTAATAGGGCATTGGAAAAACTCTTGCCCAGCTTTTGTCTATTCTTATGTTCCTATATGTGATTTTTTTTTTTCCTGGACCTTAAGACACAGCATGCCACATGTACTCTCAGTCATTTTGGTGAGTTACTCCCACTGAAATAGTAGTAGTCTATGTAGAAGGGAATACAGGTGACCTTGCCCCTGATAAGTAACAGCTGTGTTAATTACCCAATTCAGCCCTGCCCCTGATGACTCCCAGCTGTATCCAATCAAGATAAGTGTGGTAAAAGGGAGTGGGTGAGCTGGTGAAGGGAGAGTCTTGAAGGACGGTGAACATGGAGGAAGAGGGAATAGGAGAATCATGAAGAAGGATCCTGGGGAGAGAGAATCACTGCTCTGAGGTCAGTCTGGGTCTGCAGTTAGAGCTGTTGTTGGAACCTGCAGTCACAGTCTAGCTGGGTAAAAGCCTGAAGTCAGAGCTTAGCAGGAAATACCCAGCAGTCAGAGGTTGCAAAGGAAACCTGCAGTAGGAGCTGCTGCAGGCAGAGTCAGGGAATGGTTGGTGTCAGGATGGCTGAGCTGTAAAGAGGTATCAACTAGGACCCTTTTAATACCATGATAAACAAGAAGTCTGTGTCTCAGCTCATTTCTACCCTCTAACAAGAGGGCTACTGCAACAATCTTAAGTATCATGTTAGAATATATGTCAATTTTTAGCCATGAAACAAAGGTCTGATTATAAATTTTCTTTCTGTAAACTGTTTGTCACAGCAATATTTCTGAAACAGCAAATCAGTGGCAAGCTATCACTACCATAAGATCTTCCCAGAATTTTGTACATGTGAAGCACCTGGTTTACAAGTTGGAAAGGACTGTCATGGCTGATTTTATATTTGTTGCTTGTTTTGACTGTGCTTGCATGTCCCACAGTTCTCACAGTAGGCTGGGCAGTGTATTGGTGTGCTGTGTTAAGGTGAGGCCTGGCTTCACTGAACTGAAAAGTTCCCCAGCTCTTAGAGGTAAATGTGGTCGGAGGGCCACTGCCAGGGAAGACAAAGATGATTTGTTGATGTGATCTTCTCAGGAGCACATCATGCAGCAAGGAACAACTAAAGAACATGACTTCATCACGTAAAATGTGATGCAAGTACATCACACAGTATCTTAGCGTGAAATGAATGCCAGGTTTTTGGTTCTTTTAGTGTTGCTGTAGTCAGATGGATTGAGTCAGAGAGGGCAGGAACAAAAGGAAAGGCAAAATGAATGCACTAATATTTCTAATCACTTTGGAAATAGTGCAAATGCCTAAAGATAGTAGCTTAGTGCCATTTTTGATACTCTAAAGTATACATCAGACCCCTGTAGGGATGACAGATCACTATCTTCCATAGGAGATGTAAGTTTTTTTGAAGCCACCTTAGGAGATCAGATACTGTTCTCCTTAGGAGTTACAGATACTGTAGAGTGGCTAAAACAGCAGTAGAAACTTGTGTTTAAGCAACTGAATCCCGCCTTTCCTGTTATGCTAAAAGAGAGTTTGTGTGCTTGGCAGGTCAAGAACACCAGAGCATTATAAAAAAATAATCCTTCCCTTCACGAACATCAGCCAGAGTGTGGTCCAAGAGTCAGATAGGGCTGTGATGAGGTCATCTCCTAAAAGCTCAAGCATATCAGTCATTCTCTCTTCATTAATGACTAAGAACATGACCAATTTAAAGCTGGTTTATGAGTTATTTCAGTTAAAAAAATTAGTAATTTGTTTTTATACAAGGGCTAATATTTCTTCCTTCATCTCCACCCTTACTAGAAATGTATAGGCCAAAGGAATACTTTGTAAGAAATCCTGAACTTTTTTTGCTTATGAGTTTTTAGAACTGCCCCCTTTGTCAAAGAAAAAGGATGCAGCACAGGTTCATTTGTTCCCTTAAAATCATATTGAAGTCACACCAAGTATTTCAGTCTTCTGGTGACCAAAAGAGTTCAGTGTTTCATGAAAACAGTAAAATGGCAGTCCTGTCTATGCTGAAATAATAATAATAAACGTTCTTCCTCCCTGATTTTCTGGAGTTTGGAACATTTCAGGCATTCCTGTGAAGCTTTCATACATATCCATGTTTAGCTACAGCTTGGGATTTTTTACCACTTTAGGGATGTTTCTCCCTGACCTAACTGTGGTGGAATAAGCTCTACCTACAACTATGGTAGCAGGTGACTCTGCACCACCTGTGCTGAAGTGATCTTTTCTTTTCTCTTCCTTCTGTAGTTCCAGCTCACTCTTTCCTGTCCATAACATGGCCACCTAACCCTGTCTGTCCCTTAGCACAACCTCCTGTCCTTTTCCTCCTCACAGCAGGGCCAGCAGCCTCCACTGACTCCCTCCCAGCTCACTCACTCTTTGTCACACCCAGAGCTGGGAGGACAAGGCTGTTCCTACTCTTGGATAATTAACACAGCTGTAATACATCAAAGGCAAGATTGCCTGCAGCACCATCTCCAGTTGTCTCCCCACAGTGACTGAGGACAGGTGTTCTCTTTGAAGGAATCAGTGAGATTATAAAACTTCTACAGTAAACTGTTGCCCTGATTTATCTGATTCTTCCTAGAAAAACGTTCATAGGAAAACATACAAATTGTAATCAACTCTGTAATTAGAGTTGTGTCTAAAAATATATAAGGCAAATGTCAATCACCCTTCAAAAACAGCATCACTTTGAATCCTGTTGTGTGAATGATCTGTTTTAAAGGTAGGATTTCTTGAGACTTTAGCAGACAGGAAATCTGTCCTTAAGTGATGTGCATTTAATTTTCAAATGTATATAAGGTATGCTTCAGTTCCAATGTATTAAATATCTTTACATCAAGGAGCCTAGTAAAGGCATGTGCATTTTCCCAAAGGTGATTCATTTCTCTTTCAGCCTTTCTGGGGTATGAAAACCTTAGGCATTCTTTCTTGTAAAACAACCTGTGGGATATTTACTTAATGATTAAATTGCTGTTGTCTTTGTGATGCTAACTTATGAGCTTGAAACAGGAGATTAAGTTTTTTCTTATGTCAGTACAGCAAACTGTGCTGAATATCTAAATTTCATTAGGAAATGTATCATTTGGGTTAAAATAAGAGGTAAATTCAGGACTGAGAAATTAAGGGTTTTTTTTTTCTTCACACATTATAAGACTAAACATACAGCTTTGTTCATGTAACAGTTACAAACAGTTCACTGTGTAGGCCAAATGTTCTCTAATGCAGTAAAATTAAGAAATAATATGCTTTGAAAGTGATTTATGAGTGTGGTTAAACTGCCAGATTTACAAAGAAATAGTTCAGATCTTGGGAAGCCTCAGGAGTCACGTCAAAAATGAATTTGACCATGATTTAAACTGCTACTTTTCTTACATGACATTTAATATGTGTACTTTGGAGGCCCATATGTCTTTAATAAAATAGCATTAAGTTTTAAATATGATATGAATGCAGTTAGTTTCTAAATTCATAACCTTTTCCACAACTCCAAAATGCTAACCAATAAGGGAGTCACACATGCAATAAAACATAAACCTTAGAAAATAGTTTTTTATTAGAACGGTTAGACATTTGGCAGCTGAGCTGTAATGTAATAAATACGTGCAGCCAATGTGGGTTTATCAGTCTTTGTTTACACTGCATGCAACTGGGACCAGACAACTAATTATAACTGAGGAGCAAAGGTCGTGAAAAGTATTTTTTGTCCAGTGATTCTTGCTTGCTAGGCAAACCTTATAATGCTAAGAAAAGTAATTTATTTAAAAGAAGCACTACAACATGCTTCCCACTTGAGTTTGTCAGAGAATATAATGTTTATTAGAGATTCATATACTTTAAGACTTTTCTGAAGTAGTAAGTTCTTCAAAAATCATAAATATATAGACATGAAGAAACATACACAAAGGATTTTAATCTTCAGCAAATGGTGACCAAAAGACTTCAGTGTTTCATGAGAACAGCAAAATGGGAGTCCTGTCTATGCTCAAGTTAATAATAACAAAATAATGCTATGATATTTAAGGGGTATTTTTGTGCAATTTGAGGAGTTCTATTAATGTTGTTAAAATAATGTATTTTAACATTACTTTCTAAAACAGAAGCTAGCTCATGACAAAACCAGGTTTCTAGGTAGCTTGAGCTTTTACTCAGAACAGAGAATTCTGGTTTGCTTGTTGAGTTTCTCTATTTATGCAACATGTAGAGAACAATATTGGCAAGCCTGTTCCCATTTTGTAGGTAGTCTGACTTTCTAAAGAAGGCTATAAAAATGGTGTGGGAGTTGTGAAAAGACAGATTTTCTGTGTACTCCAAAGAGTGTTGGGGAGGTGGGGCATAAAAACTTGATTGTGGTAGACTTTTTCCTTCAAAATGCTTTCAGTGATTTGATTTCTGGTTAGTGTGGCTCTAGAAAAAATGAAAAACTAAATTTAAGAAGTCTGCTTTGAGATATTTTGCAAAGTATATATTCAAATGCTAATCTCTATTCCTCCAGAATTATGGGTCCCCTAGAGCATCCAGAAAATTATTAACAGCATGTAATCCAGCTCAGTTTGAATGCATCTTTACTCTGTTAGCCAAATCTTTATATAATACAAATCATTCTACCTATAAAAGCACAAATATGTTATTGTTCTCAACAGGCAATTTAATGCAGCTATAGGGAGGAGAATAAGAGAAAAGAAGATTACAAGCTAGCTGATCATGCTTTTATTTCTCTTAAATCTCTCAGCATTTCTCTGTGGTTGTACTTGTTTAAAGATTGTACACAACTGTGCTGTCTATATGATTTGGAAAGCAAATCAGCCTACATATGAAGTTTCAATGAGTATAGTTTTTAGGGGATTTGATACATTTATCACAAATATCCATTTTACCCCAGAAGCAATGCTGAACCTGTAATCTTTATTCTTATAATTCTTTTGAAGAGTCCAGTTTTGCTGTAGAGAGCTCTGTTACATTTGCCACCCAGTTGTGCAGCTTTAGCTGTAGAATAACTATTAAAGCTGGTCATTTTCTGGAGGGTTTTCTCAAAAGGACTGTTAGTGTGGATACATACAGAAAGCATAAGAACAAGGGAGAAACCCATTTTATTGAAATAATACACAGCTATCTCCAGTCATGCTGTGGAGTCAGGATCCTGCCCCAGTGGAGTTACACGAATGTGACGAAGTTTAACTCACAATTCTTGTAAGCAGGAAGGTGGGTCCACCCTGGCATATGTGTGTGAATTGTTGGTTTTTGTTGCTCCATTCTGCTGTATTATTCCTTGCATTATTTTGCCACCTGACTCTGGCTTGTGACTCTCACTGTAAAGTTTTGCATCTATATGATAATAATTCTTTTGCTCTTTCATATTGTTTTATTTTTCCACTAAGCATGTGTCATTATGTTATACATCTACTACCTAATCACCAATGATTAGAATTTCGTGTAAAATGTTTAGGTATGAGTAAGCAGTCAGCCTGTTATTATTATTAATTGCACACAGACAATGTGGCATAAATGTTGGTTTTAAAGTGAAAGGTGAAGGCACTAACACAAGAGAAATCTGTCTAGGAAGAAGAATGGAGTAGGAGAGGCAGTGAATGTTCCCATTCTACCTGTTTTCATCAAGCATGAACTGGAAGAAACTCAACAGAATTCAGTAGAAAAAAAATGTCTGGGTTTGAAATCGGGTGCCACCTGCATGTTTTGCAGTTAGCTACAGGTCTAGTCTATTGGACTGTTGAACATAAAGCATAAAATATATCTGCTGCTGAGTCTTAGAGCAGTTCATGGAGAACTTGCTCACTTTGCATGCATTTTAGCAGGAGTTTTGTGCTTTCTTTCATATTGCATGTTGTTCAAGAGAAGTCTAACAGGCCACAATATTAATCCACTGCCCCAGGACTGCTCAAATTTTTAACCATCTTGCTTTTGTGTAATACCTCCCAGCTTTTTCCCTTCCTCTTAGGTGATAATTTTTCATATTTTTATGAGTAAGATTCTACAGGGCTATTTCTTCTACATAACAAGTCTAAGATGTGTGCAATTTTGAAAGATGGAATGCTGTAACAGGCTAGGCAAAAGCACTGTATGCGTGACACAAATTTTTTTCTTTCACATGGAGAAAACCTTTGAATTCACTTTTATGTCTGTTGAGGAAGGCCTCAAGGAGTTGTCTGCAGTAGAAGCAAATGTACATCTGTGCCATGTCAAATGGTCATTTCAAAGCAGAACTCATTGAAATATCTGCATGTGTTGTTCTAGTTTCAAAACAACCAATCATTTTCTAAATATAAACAAGTGCTGCATTGGCAAGATTTTCAGCAGTAGCTATACAGGTTCCAAGTATTCCAAGAGCAATACTTTGGGTTTTATTGTTTATTTCTGATAGTGGAGAACACGTACAGAGTGAGAAAATAATTCAGATTGTTAGTAGGAAGAATGTCTTTAAATTGAGCTCATATGCTAAGCCAGAATGGTGCAGGGTTTCTCAGTAAAGGACACACCTAACTTTCTGGGAAGCATTACTGCAAGGCCATTGGCAGTTGCAAACTAAGGAAAGAAAAAGATAGAACAAATTTTATTTTCCTGATTTATTTTTGAGCATGAAACTAGATATGTTATTTTTCATAACAACTTTTTGATTTAAAGGCAACAGCAACATAGCTTTTTGGGTCTTTTTCTGCCCCATATGTTTACCAGTTTCTCTGGAGGGAACTTCTGAAGACTTGTTGTTTATGTGAAGTGCTCTTTTGCTGCGCTCTTTCCTCCACCTCCCTGCAAGCAGAAATGAATAGATATGTTGTTGGTAGAGAACTTACTTGCTTTGTCCTCTTGAGGTCATATTTTGGCAAGCAGGAAGTCTATTTTTTGATTTGATAAACCCCTTGTGGAATATGGTTTGGCTTGTAAAAGCTGCTGTACACAGAGCCAATGGTTGTCTTGTCCTTTATAGCCTGGTCTTCCACCTTCTGCCCAGAATTCAGGGGAAACCAATGAGCACTGGCTGAGGCAGTGTCATATGAGAACTGCTGAAAATTTATGGAGCTCTAATTAAACCTCAAATGCACTAATCCAAGCCCTATAAATCTTGTGTAATTCTGGTACAGTTAGGTTAACATGAGGGCTGATGTGGTCTGGGAGAACAAGGCAGATGCCTAATATTCTCTGCAGTTTCACAGCTGGGAAGCAGTTATGTTGCAACCTAGG
This sequence comes from Aegithalos caudatus, assembly GCA_013389925.1. NCBI lineage: Eukaryota > Metazoa > Chordata > Aves > Passeriformes > Aegithalidae > Aegithalos > Aegithalos caudatus. The sequence continues at coordinate 14,717 of WEIU01014485.1, forward strand.
CTGTCCAGTGATCCCAAAGATAGTTCATAGATGTTAATTTAAAGTTTACTTTCAGTCAGGGAATAGACCAGCTATTACAAATTTGAGTAGTCAGTTTTCTTTTTTCTTGACTTTCCTTGCTGGGGAAAAGGTTTTCCTTGCTGAGGATTTTGCCTATACTACAATTATCAGAAAGTGAGAGTAGTTTCTTCCAACCCATGTATCAATAACAACAATGAAAACGTTGCATTATCAGGGCTACTGTTGATGCATCTATTGTTGATATATCTATTCTGTGTGGCAGAAAATATTATACTGTCATATACTTCCCTAAAGAAATAGATTAATCAAATACTAATATGCCATGTAAATTGAAAATTGTAGCTACTTAATCTCAAGACGGAGAAGAGCTTAAATTGATGGGGTATCATTTTTTCATCTGTAATATTATCATGGTGGAATACTTTTAGTTGGTAGAAAGTTGCTGTAGGAAGAATAAAATAAGTAATTTTACTTATCCCCATGACTGTACTTCTTGGCCTAGGCTGAAAGGCCACCCCTCTGTATCTGTAGTGACACAAATCCTTCCTGTGACACAGTGGCTAGAAACAATTTACATTATCAGTAAAGCCAGGATTTAATGATTTCTTTTCTACACTATTAAAAGAAATACTTTTCTGATGTAGTTTATATTGAAGAAGGCTTACTTTTTTTAAAGGGACTATGGACTGTGTGTTTGGCCTACATGTAGGATTTCAGTGCTGGTTCTTCTCCATCCAGAAACAAGTCAGAAAAATAGCATAATCACTTTTTGCTGTATTAGGGCCATAGTAAAACCTGTCCATTAAGAAAAGCAGATGAGCCAGGAAAAAAGAAAATCTTGTGCTCATAAGGCACCCTGTGAGCATAAGATGCCTCTATTGGAGGATTGGTAGTGTGGCCATGATGTTAATCTTGTGTGCAGATTCAGACGTATATGTTTGTGTGCTCTTTCCACTCCTCCAGGATTTGAGAAGGTTTTTTGAAGGATAAGAGCTTCATTGTCTTTACAAAATCTTTTCTTTCTCTGGGTTCTGTATATATTGAGAAGTCTTTTAAAGCCCTATGTCAGATCTGTTCTTCGTGTGAAGTCTTTATAAATATTTATATAGCCCTACTGAGGAAGAGTCAATCCATTAGACTGCTTTAGGCTAAGATTAGCACTTCTGAAGCCTATTTAACCAGATAGGAGTTTACTTTATTTAATAACATTAAAGAGATAGTAAAAGAAAGCTTCTTTATCAGATAATGGTAAGATCCATGAAACAGGTTTATTAATGTCTAACTATCAAATTATACTTGCCTCAAAATTCATGGAAGTAGCATAGTAATTGCCTATTTGATTTCAGGCAGATTAACATGCTTGTTAATGTTGAAGCTGTTTCCAGTGTGTGCAAGGCCTTTGATGGGGTCAGCAGCCAACCCAGCTTTCTTACTTCGTACCCAATGGAGCAGTGCTGGTCTGAGACTGTATGGCAGCTGGTGCTGATTTATTTATTTATTTATTCTTTTTCCTTCTCAAATATTTTATGATGTTCATGTAGAAGCATCTTGTGATTCATACTTGACTCATTCAGATGTCCATAAATGTACCAATACTTGCCACAGGCAACTTGCACATGTAGAACATCAAGGCAGAGATATTAGGGACTGTTGGTCTGCTAGTGGTCCAACACAGGCTGAAGATTTCTTGGATTACTGTTAACTTCTAGGGGGAAAAAAGTATTTTTGGATAGTATAGACCTCTAGTAACACTGGAAACAAATCTTCCAGGCAGAAGCATAACTTTATCGTTATTTTTGCAGACCTATATAAAGGGTAAGTATATTTTGAGTTTAGTCACATGTGCCACATAAGAGACATCTGTCATTGCATGTGTCGATGTCTATTTATAGTAACCGTCCAACCACATACCTCTGAAACAACCATTTCCTTTAATTTATATATATTTATTATCCCTGAATCTCTGGTATGTTTTCAGAATTCTCTTGGCAGTAATATTAGAGTTTTGTAGCTCCTGAAACCATCATATTGTCATATTTTATATGTACCCATGAGTTGAAGATTATAAAATCAAGAAAACTGTTCTTGCTGTTCCTTTGTTCTCTTTTCACCCTCCCCCTGCTCTAGACTAACATCTAAAATGTGTTAGTTCCAAACTCCTTCTGTATCACTCAGAGAGACTTTGGGAGACAATTGCATCAAGGAGAATCTTCATTCCTTCTAATTACTGCCACTGAAGTAAGAAGTGATGAACGCTGTTCCTCAGTTCACAGCCCAGCCACTCCCACCACACAAATTAGGGGTTTTGTTTCTTTCAAACAAAGGTATTCAAATCTCCCTTTCTACATCTATTTCTCTACCCATCGCTGCTTCCAAAGGAGGGCAGATTGACTCTCATAAATGGTAGGATTTGGAATAATGTTCAAGATGATGTCAGAACAACAGATTAAAGTACTTTTATGGTGCAAGAAAATGCAGTAATACGGAAACATTTTCTTCACAGTCACAAGAGTTTAGGTTAGTTTGCCTTCTGTTGTGGCTTCCCCTCTGCCAACCTCTCTAGAAAAATGTGGGCTCTATTAGAAGGGTTTGTATTTTCAGGAATATCTTTTTCCTTGTTTAATGTGCTTGCAGCCCTATAAATATAAATGCTGTGGACTGTTTCAGTGTCATACGTTTGACTTTTTTTAAAAAATTAACCTTCTGCAGAAAGTTCTGGAGCCACTAACTATAAGTTTCTATAATTGACTCCTCTTTTAGTTCCCTTTCGCTTGTCTTCTGTAACTGTGCTTTTTTTTTGTATTTTTTAATTAATATTTGTTTCTCTAACTCAGGTCATTAAAGGAAGTAGGACTCAAAGTAGCAAGTGTAGGATTTTTAATTTGTTTTGCTTAATTTCATTTTTCTGAACACCTTTAAAGTTGGTCCAGTACAATCATAAATCCAAGTTCTTCCAGATGAAAAAAGATAAGTAATTTTTATTTCTCTAATTCTCTCTTTTTGAGTGACTAAAATATGGTAATTTGGTTTATAAAGAGGACATGTGCTGGGTTTTTGTCACCTTAGATCTGCACTTTGGTTGCTAATGAGTAGAACTTCAGCACTTGCCCTTGAGAGGTGAAAACAGGCTATAAGTGTAGAGAGAAGGTGACTGGGAAAATCTGAATAGTAAGCTCACTATGCTTTTTTCTTTAAAACAGCCTGCCTATAAGATGATTTGAGCAGCAATAATAGAGGAAAAGTTGTAAAAAACCAAGAAAAGCATAGAAAAGAGAGTTAACTGAATTACAGCAATCTAGAAGTGTAAACCTGTTTGGATTTACTTCTCTTATGGCATCAGAGAAGTTGCAAAAATTCAAGATAATGCAAATGTTTCCATTACTGATCAGCTTCACAGGAGGAAAGCCCTCACTAAACCTTCTTAGCACAATCCAGTTAAAGCAGCCTCATGCTTCCTGAACACTTTAACAATTAAAACACACACATTAACACACAGTCATGGAAGTAAGGGACTTTTGTATAATGTAATTTAATAACTACCACTTTAGTTAACAAATTCCATCTCTTAAAGAACTATGTACCCTGGTGATTATAACTGCTTGTGCTGGTTTTAAAGTACTTTTGGGTGAATTTAATCCTATATAGTAGTTCCACTTAAATATAGCATTTCTATATAAGTCTTATCAAAAGTGAACACATTTTTAATAGAAACTCTGTGAGTGTTGTGTTTTATCACTGCATTTGTCTGACTAATATTAAGAAAGATAAAAGTTTTACATACCATCCCAAAGATAACAGAGGTTGCACGACAAGCCCCACATCTACAGATTAGTTGTTTCTGAAGATCTGAGTCATGTTTTTCATATAAATGTTATGGAATGGCCCATTATGAACACCTTGTAAAACTCAAAAGGCTTTATGATTGTTAATAACTTCTGTGGTAGTGATTTACAGGCTAATTTGAGACAAAATATGTTGCAGTGTGGGCTAAGAGAATGTGTTATCCTATCTGCATAAATAGTATGTTATTGGTTGTGCACTTCAGAAGCAAGTGGAATGTGTATTACCTTATATCTTCCAACTAGATTTAACATTTCAACTTTTACTTATGACTTAAATCATCCCGGGACAAAGTGTAAAGTTGACTTGTGAAGTGATTTTTTTTCCCCCCTGCATGTTATCCATCACTGTACTAACCTGTGAACTAAATGTAAGTTGTAACACTCCTAATCAGGCTGTAACAGCAATTTATTCAATTGGAGACCATCTTATTAGTGTAAAAATTGTTTCAAGCGACATTTTTATAATGACTGTGATAAAACTTTGATGTATCCTAAAATGTGTGCAATGTAAGACATTTATAATAGCCCCAAGTGTAACATTAACACAGCCTTTTAATGCATGTAAAAAGAGATCAGTTAGTTTTGATTACATTACCCAATATAGGTTTGATTCTCTTTTGGAGTTAAAGCATTGCTTGCTAGTTCTAAATGTCAAAATTATTGGAATTTGAAGACAGGTAAATGAACTCCCTGTGTTTGAGATGTACTAGGCAGATACAAAGAGGCAGAGAGGAGTTATTCAGTTCCTACGTGGCCAGTGTCACTTCATCCATGCATGGATGTTGATTTCTGAGAAGTGTTTTAAGGAGATCTTGTCCACTAGAGATCTGGTGATAAAATTCAAATGATAGATCAGGAGGTAAATAGAT
>WEIU01014487.1:7229-18082 GCA_013389925.1 Aegithalos caudatus
CCCCTTCATTGTTTCATATATATATATATATATATATATGTATATATATGTACACAGATGTATTTTCAAGCCCAAGAGATCCACGCTCAGAACTCCTCATGACCTAAAATACTGCATATAATACAGGAGCCATGAGCAATGGTGTTGTCCTGCAGTCTGTGCTTGTCCTGCTGCTGGTCACTGTGGCTGTCTGGCTGGCCAGTGGCCACTGGCAACCACAGAGGTGGGCAGATGGAGACATTCACGGTGTGTAAGCACCCCGGGGTCCAGTCCATGGAATCATGGATGAGCCAAGGGGTTCCTGTGGCTCCCAGGTACTCCACCCCTGCACTCAACCCCTCCCACATTCCCCCAGACAGCCCCTGCAGCTGCGACCCCTGCGTGGCAGTGGCCCAGGAGCTGCAGGAACTGCTGCTGTTGCTGTGGGCTCAGAATGGGGCATCTGTCTCGCTGTATTCTGGGATGTGGCAGGTGTTGTGGAAAGAACTGGAGGAGCTGGTGAAGTGAGGCCACCTGCCCTGCTGTGGTTCATCCAGCTCTTCCAGGAGCCTCCATCCCTCCAAGAGGTTGCTCTCAAAAAGAATCTCCATCTTTGGGAGACCCTCAGCTCATTCAAGGATAACGTNCATCCATGAGCCCAGGTTTAATCCCATTCCAGATCCCAGATGTGGAGTGTTACAGCGAGAGGAGAGAGGAAAAAACTCTGAATAGTTGAAATTCCTAGTTCCTTCAAACAGATCTTCTTTACTTAACTTTTAAACCCCTTCATTGTTTCATATATATATATATATATATATATGTATATATATGTACACAGATGTATTTTCAAGCCCAAGAGATCCACGCTCAGAACTCCTCATGACCTAAAATACTGCATATAATACAGGAGCCATGAGCAATGGTGTTGTCCTGCAGTCTGTGCTTGTCCTGCTGCTGGTCACTGTGGCTGTCTGGCTGGCCAGTGGCCACTGGCAACCACAGAGGTGGGCAGATGGAGACATTCACGGTGTGTAAGCACCCCGGGGTCCAGTCCATGGAATCATGGATGAGCCAAGGGGTTCCTGTGGCTCCCAGGTACTCCACCCCTGCACTCAACCCCTCCCACATTCCCCCAGACAGCCCCTGCAGCTGCGACCCCTGCGTGGCAGTGGCCCAGGAGCTGCAGGAACTGCTGCTGTTGCTGTGGGCTCAGAATGGGGCATCTGTCTCGCTGTATTCTGGGATGTGGCAGGTGTTGTGGAAAGAACTGGAGGAGCTGGTGAAGTGAGGCCACCTGCCCTGCTGTGGTTCATCCAGCTCTTCCAGGAGCCTCCATCCCTCCAAGAGGCTGCTCTCAAAAAGAATCTCCATCTTTGGGAGACCCTCAGCTCATTCAAGGATAACGTTCCATCTATCCATCCATCCATCCATCCATCCATCCATCCATCCATCCATGAACATCTGGCTGTCAGAGATCCTCTATCCCATCAGGAGCCTCCACTGCATCTGAGAGCCTCCAGCTCTCAGAGAACCTCCCTTCTTTGGACAGTCACCTTCCTTCCAACAGCTTCCCTCCCTTGGAGAGCCTCCCCATCTCCAAGAACCTACATCCCTCTGAAAGCCTCAACCTTCCAAGAGCCTTTATTCCCCCTGAGAGCCTCTAGCCCTCTGAGAGCCTCAATCTTTTAGACAGCCTCCCTGGTTCCCTCTGAGAGTCTCCCCGTTTCTGAGAACCTTCATCCCTCAGAAAAACAGCACCTTCAAGGAGCCTCCTTTCCCTCTAGGAGCCTTCAGCCCTTCAAGAGCCTCCATCATCCAAGATCCTTCATTCCATTCAAGAGCCTCAATCCCTCTAAGAACCTCTCTCCTGAAAGTTTACATCCCTCCCAGAGGCTCAGTGAGACCTGCCAGCCTGCAGAAGCTGCAGACCCCATGGACAAATCTCCTTGCTCCCTTGGAGCCATGCAGATCAAAAACACCCATCCATCCCTAAGCACCCACATGGCCAGGAAAAGCCCAGAAGTAAAAATGAAAGCCCAGCCCAATCCAGGGAAGCATTCCCAGGAGCAGGTAGCAGAACAACAGGTGTACTACTGCCACCAGTTTTCACCAGGATGATGTGGCTGTCAGCTGGGAATACACTTATACTGTCTCACCTATACAGACAAATCAAAGACCAAATCAGTTTGCCTAGTGGGGAGTGAAGAGGAAACAAGGCCCCCAGAAAAGGCAGAGCCAGGAATAATTCTGATTCCTATCCCCAGGTGAACTCTAAGATATGTGAAAAGATTTCAGCTGCCAGTCACATGAGACCCTGGTGACCTGGCTGCTCCAGTGCTGGGATATTGCAACCCAAAATATGAAACTAGATGGTAGCTAAGCAACCGGGATCCCTGTCATTGACAGCGGGATTGGGAAGAGGACAGAAACTCTCAGCCTCTGAAGGTGATTCCTGTCAAATATGTGAGAAAGGCATCCTCTCAAAGATGATCTAGTAGTCTGCCCAAGTAGGTGGGATGCCATGGAGAAAAGGTATCCAGCACCTGAAAGAATTAGCTGTGCTGGAGGTAATCTATAGGGACTCAAATGATGGGCAGTCCTCTGTAGATCCAGATGAGGTTCAGTGTACACAATCCATGTGGCAGAAGTTTGTATGGAGCATGCCATCATTTTACACCAACTTGTGGGCATTCATGTCAATGAAAGGAGAACAAACAGTGCTGACTGGCAATATGAAGATAATTTTTGTCCTCCCTATCCATCTGCACCTTGGCTGTGGAAAGACTGTCCAAGCTCACAGACAGATTTGAAAGACTCAAGCACGCTAGAGGAGAAGTGTCCCGTGCCCTACCAGTACAGACCAGAGTCTGCTATTGGGAGGAAGCACCCCCTGCTTGAGAGGGGGTACACACCAAGAGGTAACCTGTGGATTATCTGCCTGACCACAGAGAGGAAGGGGGTGGAAAACCTTCCTCTGCCCTAGCAGCATGAGTATGTGATTGGAGAGGAGGAATAATCACTGCAGGAAATTCTTCAAGGATAAATAAATGCTTCTCCAGTTTCCATGGGGCAGGTCCTCAGACAGAATAAAAGGGCTGATGTCACTTAGGATCCTCTGGAAAGGATGTCCAGTTCATATCTACAAGAAGTAAGCAATGAGTACTATGACCAGAACTTAGAGAGACCCTGCCTCCAGCCAGGTGGGGAAAAAGGAAAATGGATCTATTGGACTGTGTGGATCCGATGGTCTGGCAAGTCAGACCCACAAGAGTGTAAGGCTTTGGTTGACACTTGTGGGAACAGTGTCACAAGATTCCATCAAGATACGCATGGGCAGAATCCCTTTCTATTTCTGGGGTGATAGGAGGATCCCAACAGCTGCCTGTACTGGAAGCTGAAGTGATCCTGATTGGGAGTGAATGGCAAAACACTCCATTGCCCTTGATGTTACCATGTCATAAACTGATATTCCACAGTACAGCAACAAAGCAATCCTGATCCCTCTCCATGTGTCTAAAAAGAGCACAATGATGGGAAAATACTGCATTTATGGATATATGTACAGGGTTAGGTACCACACCACAAGGACAGACCAAGAAACATTGTGACCAGTGGCTCCAGATTTAATAGAGCAAATGCTTAGATCAAACTTGTTCCCAACCTGTTCTGGGCAGATCTGTTGTTATCTCAACCCTTTGTGACTCAAGCTGGGTGCCAATCAATGCTGCTGTGGTTTACAAATGGTACTCCCCAATTTTGTGCCTCCACCAAGACTCTCCAAAATCACACATCGCTTACTCAGTTCTTTCCCTCCACCCTCTTCCCCTACCCCTCTCTGATGCACCAGATTGGAGAACTGGAGAAAGAAAAGGCAAAGATCACAGGTTGAGATAAGAACAATTTACTGGAAACAGCAATGAGATAAATAATAGCAATATTAATAATAAAAGTATACAAAAGAGAGAGTGCAGAGCTCAACCTGACCAAAGCTACATCACCCAAATTACTCTGTTTGGGACCAGAGTCACCCCACTGCTCTGTCTGACATGCTTGCTCCATGGGAAGAAGTGTCTTTCTTTTCAGAAGCAAGAGAAAGGGAATCTCTTTTTCCTGCCTTGGCAATGACTAGATGGGTATTGAGTAACATCTGGGCTTTGGCCACATCTGCTCCTGCTGATCTGGGCCAAAACCAGGCCTGTGCCAGAAAAAGAATATATGAGGATTGGCAATATAAAGGCTACTATGCGTTATAAAGGCTACTATGTGTTATAAAACACTGAAATTATTACATACAGCCAATGGCTGTCTAATACATAGTAAACATATTTTCCTACAACTATTTTTGTGTAGGTTTTTTTTGTGAGTGTGATAATGAAGATCTGGAAAGTTTTCCTTATGTCTCTTTATGAAAGGCTTTATGGATATTTAAATTATATTTTAGCAGGAAACATCCTCCCTTTATGAACTACTTCCTTGCATGGTGTGGTTCAATAAAAATTAAACTTTGGAACCCACTGCTAACTCATGCCTGTATTTGTGCAGGACACACACTAAATTTGCAGCTTCCACCCCTTTCCCACTCAAAAAGCTCTGCTGAGCTCAAGTATGAAGTAAAACATACTGCAGAGGCAGTTTCCTCTTTTGATCCACCTTACCAGAGGCTGGGGCCACACATTGCTTCAAGTGATGAAAGCAGAAAGAGATTCAGCATGTTTATAGACTCCTAACAAAAGGCTATTCTGCCAAATCTATTTTGGGTAGTCTCAGTTCAACACTAGTTCTTTTTAAAGTAACTCAAAACTTAAGGGTTCAAATAACTTTTCATAAAGTAAAATGCAGTATTTTTTTTTAAGTTGCCATATTTCCACACTGCTTTGTCTCATAGGCTACTTTAACAGGACATTAAGCAAAGCACTTGAAAGGCAAGCAAATGTTGCTAATACAATATGAACTTATCTCTGTGACTCTACAGAAAGATGCAACTTACAAACAGTCCTTTCAAAAATGTTCCTATCCCATTCAAGGCGAAATGAAACATTCTGTGTTTCTTATGAAATTCACCAATTAATACAATATCATTCCCTAAATAATTTCAATTTTGTACCAAGGAAAATGTGCTTATAAGTGAGAAAGTGCCAGCTTAATTATTGTATTATGACCACTTGCATATGGAAAATGGTAAGTTCTGTGAAATTAATGTTGAAAAGTAGATTTTCATTCTTTGTGGAATACTATACTATTTGATAATACTATTAATGTATAATAATATATTCATATTATTGATATATAATAGTATCCTGTTTTGTATATAGAAGCTTGCTCTCCTTTAGAACTTAATAGTGAAGTGGTTCCTGCAGACCTGTACTACAGTGTACGTCTACTACACCATATAGTGAGGTATGTCTCACAGAGTCAACAAAATCATAGAATCAACTGGGTTGGAGAAGACCTTGGAGGTGATGCATCAAGTCTCATCTGTATGAGGCCTTTCATACATCCTGTGTATTTTATTTTTTTAAAAAAATTGCAAGATCAACTCTTTTCCTCTGAAACAAAGCAGATGCATTTAATTATTTCTGAGTATTAATGGCAATTAGCACGTAGATGCATCACTGACTTTCCAGTTTGACTTTGCTGCTTCTGTCAGCCATGTCATCAGTAAGCAGCATTTTCATATATAGAAAATGCTGGGAGTGGACAGGGTTTGAGACCGACAAGATTAAAAAAAAAAAATGTAACCAGCAGAGCTCTCTATATACCTACGACATGCCCTCACATTCACCAGGAGTTACTAGAAAAATTCAGAGACATTTCACATAGTCAAATTTTATGTGGGAAACATCATTCTCATGGAGATTAGGGGACACATAAAATGCTGAACTTCTTTCTACATGTTAATCAATCAGTGTGAAAGAGATTTATCAAAATGCATATTCTGTAACATGTAACAGAGCAAAAATATCTTCTGTCATATGAAGATAGAAAAATTTGTTAGTATCTGCATGACCAAAAAGGTAACAAATCCTATAGATACAAACATCTGGACTTTGACAGGGACAATAGCAATCAATCACAGTGTGTGGTAGATCATGAAACTCACCCTGGACTAGGTCAGTGAATCAAAGTATTGCTAAAATTGAAAATACTAATTCAATGGTTAACGATTCAAAGAGATTAAATTCAGCTGTATTAATGCAATAAAATTCTACCAACATCACAGTCCTGAGAAAAAGAGATGTCTTGATTTAAGTAATAACATAAATAAAATTCTTTTTGGACTTAATACTTGCCTTAAAATGTTGAAAGCACTTTGAATGCATGTGAAAACACATATGTAAATAAATGCTGCGGGGTGTGATTTGTACTATCTGTGTATTATTAAAATAATACATTGATTAGCACTGTTACACTTCTAAAGTTGTTATTGGAATGATGAAATTTTAGAGAACTGTGTTCCAATGTCTTCTTTAGCAACTAAATAATTTTATAGACCCTCCTTGCAACTAAATTAATGTCAGCCAGATGTGAAGGAAAATCCTAGCTAGCTACCAGAGCACTATGGATTAGTCCTGCTAATACAAGAATATACAGCAATACACATATATAGGTCCAAAGAGAGGGGAAGTTCTAATTTCCAATAGAACTAAGACAAATGTTTATACACTGATAGAATTACATGGAGACAAAGCAAGTCAAAATTCTTGTGATTTTCTTACTCTTCTGATATTCTTATTCTTCTCATAGGATGATGGTGATGATGATGGTGCTCAGAGGAGAGAGGTTCATGAGAATGACTGCTTGCACAGCTTTAAAGAGCATCTCTTTCTCATGAAAAGCTTGAGTGTAGATCTTGTACTCGAGGAAAAGCCTGAAGGAAAGTGAACAAAGTTTCTTGAGCCATTTTTCTATGTGGGTTTTGTGTAGGTAATAATGGACTATATCCTTTCATGCTTGCATTCACCTGTGTCTAACATCTAGAAAAAAAAAGGGCCACATTTTTGGCTGCCTGGTAAGACACTATCATAAAAATATTAAAATCTCGCAAATTAATCTATAAAGTAAGCTCATCTTCTTAGTTATGGATTAACTTCTTACACACAAAGACTTCTCACCCAAAGATTTATACCCTCATTTTAAATTACCTTACACTTGAAACTGATTTTCACTTTCTCTTGAACTGGGAATGCAACTATTTTCCAATGACAACGTAGGCTATATCACTTGATCCATGATATTCCTTCAGCAATGACTCTGGAGTGTCAGCCAGAGTATTTCACGTGGCATTAAAGTGCAGCTGGTAACACCTAAGCTAATTCTTTGTCTTGGTGTGAAAGACAGGTGTCTGCCAGGGAAAGCTGGAGCCTCCCTTGGAATGGAGATGTAAACCCCATCCCTCCGAATTATTATAATCTTGAAATTAAGGGGCTCTCAGGCAAAGGTATGGGGATAGGAATAATAGTTCTTTGCTAGTATGTATAACAAGGCAAGCAAAACTACAGCATTAACAACAAAACAGAACCAGGAACTTCGTGACAACCTTCTCGGCCGAGACGAAAAGGAGAGGCTTCGCGTCACAAAACCCCGGAGCAGCCTGATCCCGGTGCCCCTAAGCACTCCGAGGAGCATCAAACTAGAACGGCAGGGATGAGCAGGAATCCCGGGCTGGTGGATGAGATGTATCAGAAGCTCTGCGGCGGTAGTTGGAAGGGCAGGGATGAGCAGGAATCCCGGGCTGCGGGAGGTCCTGGCAGAGGGTAAAACACAGCAAAGCCCCAGAGCGGTGCCGGAGAAGCAGCGGGGACAGCTCCAGCAGGGCAGGGGAAGGCGAACTCAGAACTCTTGGACACACGAGCAGACAGTGGTAGATCCCTAGGACTGGGCTCCAGTGATGATAGGGAATTCTCCCCGCAGTAAGCAACAGCTTGGCCGTGCCCCTTCCAACGCCGAGAGAGCGCAGCTGCCCCCTGCCCCGTCCTTTACCTGCCTCCAAAACTCGTGGGGTCGTCCCGCTCCGAGAGAAAACTCACAGAAAAACTCACAAAATAAAGAAGTGTAGTCAGGTGCTACACTCCTCTCCTCTGGACACTTCTTTTGGGTTTTTTTTTTTTTTTGCTGATGTACCAATAAGTACCCAGTAGTTAGTTTCCTAGCAATTTATGGGGAAAAAAAATTCTATAAGTAAAAAAAGAAAAAAAAAAACAAACCAACATTTATCAAAAAAGATACAAGTAAAATAACACTGGTAAAAATATCACTAGCATGAGTAAGACAGACAATAGGGTCTAAATTAATAATTTCATTATAGTTAGCAGAATACATTAATTAAAGATTAATGCTTAACTCTTTCATGCTTCTCAGCTACCAGTGTGCAAATAAAAGCTATTTACCTACTAATTCAACAGATTAATCTCCCACTCTTTGGGAATCACTTCTAAGACCTTTTTTTTTCCTCCAAACACTGGCCAGGATAGGGATTTCCTGACTAAATTGGCACAAAGAGTTTGTCATGTTAATACTTAATCTATCAACATCCATTTATGGATTGAATTTTTCTAATAAAAATATAGCATGATATAGGCCCAGCAGTTTATTCTCTTCTAGTGTGTCAAGAAAGACTTGTAACTTACGCAGTGGCTATTTCTTAAAGTACAATTTTAATTTGAAGATAACCACACTAAAATACTTCTGCCATAGCAATGCCTTTGTAACTTAAGACACTGCTGCAAAAATCAGACAGTCCTGTAAAAATGCAGTAGTGTGCTTAAATGTTACCTCGGAAAGGAAAAAGCAAGTGGGTATGCATGGCTTTTTCTTTTTCTGTATAACCTGTAGACCTCCCTATTTTTCTTCCCTCCATTGTGGTGCTACACTAGCATTCCACTTCTTCAACTGGAATTTGAAGCCTGTCTCCTGCTAACTGTTACATTATCAATATTCTTCACAGATCACAACATAGAAACCCAAACTTTGTTCTGGTTTGGGGTTTTTTTGGTTTGATTTGCTGGGTTTTTTTCTGCAGGTATAAATCAGTGCAAATTGCTGGAGTGATATGGTTTCAGCTGGAGAGTGCTATCAAGTAGACAGTAGCAGCACTCCTTAAAATTTGCTTTTCAGATTTTCTTATTCTTGTAATGTCATTGTCCAGTTCACTGGGTCTACAGGAAATTTAAAGCAGCCACTTTAACTTCTGAATATTTAGTCCTTATAGAAGTCATAATAATGGCACTTTAAAGATATGTTTAAACTTATTTAAACTTATACTCTGGTATGTGTCCTTTGAAAAAGTCTTTGGATTTAAGAAATATTGCTGAACACTCATTTTTCTCCATAGCCTAATCTGCCCAAAGTCTGAGCAGGTTATTTAAAATTTCAATCACTTCTAACAGAATGGTAGTTCCTGCACCACTGACAGAAACATCTGGATTTTATTCCAGAAGCATTCTACAATTCCGGCTGCTAAAACACTTTTTCTCGTCGGAAACCAGCCTATGAGGATTTAATTTTATTCACCTGCAAAATTCCATTTGTATGACCTTTTCATTGAAATGCACATGCAGCAGCCCTCAAACTGAGACAAACTGATATTAAAATAAATCACAGAAAGAAGCGAGTACATCACTGCCACACTGGCAGACACTTTGAGACCTGTTGAGAACTAGTCTCTTTCAAAGCAAAAAATACAAAATGCAGACTAAATCAAAGCCAAATGGGAAGAGTTATACCCTCAGAATAAATTAAGAGCATATAAATACATGTTTTGAAAGCAGTCTACTCTTTTCCAAAAGAAATTCACACAGTAAGTATGCCATGCTTGTACTTGCAGTGATTTAATACAGATGGTAAATTCAATACATTAGCCCCACAAAGAGATTAAACTGGTGCCAAACAGGAAATATAAAGCATGTCTCACATTTCATACAAGCAGAACAATATATATTTGTATATAGATAGATAGACAGATATAAAAATGTATATATTATACATAACATATATACTGTTTACCATGTATTATCAGTTAACTTTATATTATTTTAATATATAATTANCAGAGGGAGATTACAACTTCCCTGGGCAGCCTGTTACAGTGCTCTGCCACCTTTAACATAAAGAAGTTCTTCCTCATGTTGAGGTGGAACTTTTGGTGTTTTAGTTTATGGCCCTGAGCCTCCAAGTGGATTCTACTCCGCTGATTGCGACCCCCGAGCTCTGCCCTTCAGCCAGGTCTTGATCTGCCTCACTGTACATTCCTCTGATCCCTATTTCCTGAGCTTACCTAGGAGGATGTAATGGGAGACAGTGTTGTGCAGAAAATCGTGCTGTGAAAATCCAGTGTCCACAAAGGAGGCAGAGGAGTCAGACTCCACTTGAATAAATGGAGACCTAGGGCCCATAGGAGTCTCTCTTCCTTTATTTGAATGAAGTTGCAAGACTCTTCTGTCTGGGTTTTCTGCACAATGTCAAAAACCTTGCTGAAGTCTAGGTAGACAACATTTCTCGCTATATGAGTAGGTGTATGAACGTATATTTAACATTATTTACATATTTAACTACGGTATTGCTACCATCTCCAAGAGCACAGAAAGATTTGCCCTCGCAGTGTGGTGATTTTAGCGTGTAAACATCCCCCAGCCACGCCAAAGGATGGGAGAGGACATTTTCTACTGAAATTCCTATCAGGACATAGGCATCACACAGCCCAGAGGAATAATGTCCCGGTACACTGGCGGGTGGTCAGGCAGCTACCGGCCTTCACTGCCAGTCCTGCTGCGGGCACCCAGGCTGGGCAGCAGCGGTTCTCTCGCCCCTCACCGGGACCGGGACCGGGTACGGGATCGGGCACGGGACCGGGTACGGGTAAGGATAAGGGTACGGGA
>WEIU01014487.1:18377-41574 GCA_013389925.1 Aegithalos caudatus
CCGAGCCGCTCCTCTCCGCCGGGCGCAGCCGCAGCGGATTTGAGCAGCTGATCCGATTTGAGCGGGTTTCCGTCGCTTCTGGCTCTCTCAAGCGTGTCAGTGGGACCGACCTGCTCGGCTTTGCTCTAGGCAGCTCCTGGAGGTTTTTCTCGCGTTGCAGTTTGCGGCTGAGTTTCCATGGGTGCGCTCGCCTAAGGTCGCT
The DNA here is from genome assembly GCA_013389925.1 of Aegithalos caudatus. Classification (NCBI taxonomy): domain Eukaryota; kingdom Metazoa; phylum Chordata; class Aves; order Passeriformes; family Aegithalidae; genus Aegithalos; species Aegithalos caudatus. The sequence goes on from WEIU01014487.1 coordinate 18,580, forward strand.
GCTCTGCTCTGCCTTCAGTGCTGTTAACGCTTCGGCCAGCGCTGCCGTACCTTGGTTTCTGCTTCTCTCATGGGAAAACTTCATCTTGAACACAGCAGAATTCTTAGGATTCTAAGTTCCGTCCGTTAGTTGTGTGTTAAAAATGATAATTTACTTATTTTGTAGACGGCAGCTGACACATGAAAGGGGTCCCTCTATGCTTGTTCATGATTGTCCTCTATTAACCTCTCGTGTTTTCACCCCATTTTTCCAGTATGTAGTCTTAATTTGTATTAATACATGCAGCGTGTCACTGAAATTAAGAGCAAAACAGATGAAATATAAAACCTAGTTGGGTATTTTTGTGTGGTATGTTTGTGACATTTATCCACAGTTTTTAAGAAACAGTTACAAATTTCCTTCAATGTGATTATCTGGTTGTATGTAAGGTCCCCAGATGATTATATAACAATATAGATGTTTGGTTTATTGGTATGTATTTAGGACAGTAGGGATTGGAAAATTAAATTTACATGGGAAATTATTACTGATAATTAGAAATGTTTCTGAAAAGGAAAACAAGTAGATGAAGTATAGATGGTTGAATGATCTGACTTTTCCCACTAGGACCACCACTTTTGCTCAGGGTGCTAGCTGTATTTTTGTAGGTGTATAACACATTGTACATACCCACTTTATTTTTCTTCTACTACCGCCTTACCTACTGAAGAACTCAGTTATTCTTTTTTTTTTTTGCTACCCCTGCTTCCCATTCCACCAGGAAACCACTTGTGTGAGTTGGCCTGTAAATAGTGAGTTATGTAAGGTCTTTGCTTCACACCCCACAGCTCATCTACTCTCTACTCCAAAGCTTGTTAATTAGGGCAGCTTCACCAATAGATTAGTTGTGCTTGGAAGGTCTGCAGACTTAAGGCTCAGTTCCTATCCTTCACCTCATTACCCTGCCACTATGCTCTGTCCATGAACACAAACAAATCTGCAAAATTGCTTAGGGATCAATGAAACAAAGGAGCTGTTTGGTCTTCAGGCATATTGGTCTTTTTTAAGAAAAGAAGAGAAAGAGTACATTCCTCTGTAATGTACCTTATAATGGATCTGCAAAAGCCTTATTTACAGAAATAAGTAGCTGTAACTAACTGTTAATTGTATGGGGTTGACTGCAAAAAACCTGATGATGAGTCATAATTAGCTTGAAAGTGAATGTCACTAATGTTGTTGGCATATAGCATGAGAAAAAAGAATAGTGTAGAAAATGAGCTGATTTCCAATCATGATTACCATATGCTTACCACCAGGGCAATTGGAAATTCTTGTCTTTTCTCCTCCAAGCTGCATTGCAAACACCACCACCCAAATTCTCTAGAGGGCAGGAATGAAACAACAGTTAACATTTCAGTTATTCTTACAGTTTAGTGGTGACATGTGCTAACTCCACATACAGCTTAGGAATCTAGAACACTTGAACACAAGCAGTGGAGGTATCAGGAGTATCTGTGAGGTTGCTGCATTTTTTTCCTTTCTGTCTTTTGGTAACACATGCTTGGAGTGGTAGTGTCTTGATGGCTTTCCTCTCTGACATTCTTTTAGTTTGTTTCTTTTTTTCAGGATTTCAATTTAGTGTCCATGATCACAAAAAATGATTTGTGAAGAACAGGCAATTTGGTATAAAAAGGAAGAAAAGGTGAAAAGTAATTTTTCCATTATGTATGGATTTGTTTTTACAGTTAGTTTTATGGTTTGGGTTTTTTTTAATTGTCCACCTCTGGGGTTATGTCTACATCAATCCTTGTTGAAATCTATCATTGGAACACTTGTGTTCTATTCATTTTGGTCTCTGGCCCTGAACAGTTCACTAAGCTATAGTGTTTATATTGTGAGGAAGACAGCTTTCAGCTAATGATATTCTAACTAGTAATTCAGCAGGAAGCAAATTACATCTGTAATTTGTACAGTAATTTGTGTAATTTGACACAGTAGTCAACAAGCTTTTCTTGAAAAATTAAAGAAGGTGTGTTTTGCCCCTTATTCCTAGCAAAACTCTTTTCTAAAGCAATCTTGCTGGGATAAATTGATTATCCAGCTTTTGACTTGTGGTGTGCAGGGAAGTTCAATAGAAGAAAGTTGTGCTCAGCTGCACTTCCACACTGGTATAATGGAATCTTCTCAATAACATACAACGAAACAACTGCTGGGAACAAAGTGTCCTGCTGATGGGATCTATTTTCTGTATCTACCTGAGTAAGAAGTGTGGTGTGATAAAAGATTTATTGAGTACTGAGGATCTAACTTCCATGCTGTGTCTGACTGCTTTGGGTTTTTACTTTATAGCTATAGTTTGGTCCTTTGATCTGAAAACACTTTTATTAAATTGTGTCCTCTGCTTTGGTTTCATCTAAAATGAATCCAGTTCAGTGTATCCTAATCACTTTTTGAAAAGCTGATTCTGTGTTCTTAGTCTGTAGTTGATGAAGGACATAGCTGGTTCCCAGACAAGCCAATTTTACCTCAGGGTAAAAAGTGCTGTGTCATTAAATGTTTTGTCTGTTAAGAGATACAGGTAGGAAGCATACCTAATTTAATGACAAAACGTGAAGGTGAAAAAAGGAAAAATTATCACATGGAATTCTGGTGTCTTCATTTCTACAGCTACTCCTTGTAACAGTGCATTGCTGTCAGCATTTAAAATTTCTTCCAGAATCCTAATCAAACTGATAACAAGTTTGTACATCTTACATCTTAGCATGGTTCATAGACCAAAGGCTGAAGAATGGCTACAAGGAACTGTAATCTCCATGTGCATATAATAATCATTTGTCTGAAAACATCTGAAGTATTTAAATTATAGCAGTGTTGTAATTTATAGATTTGCTAGACATTTCTCATTGGTATGTGGAGTGGTATTGGATTGGAAATGCTGTGATTGCCACTTGATCATACTACTTCAAGTTGATCAGTGGGCTGCTTCATGAATTAAGCACTCCATGAATCAGTACTGCTGTTGCTGAACACAGGGGTTACTGAGAACACTGGTGATTCTGCATCATCTAGGATGTCTTTAATTTCACCAGCGATTTGGGATTTTAAATTAAATACAAAATACGTATTAGGAAATAAGATGTAAAAGTGTGGGGTTTTTTTCATTTTGCAGTTACACAAATAGCAAATATGCATGCCTGTGTAAAATGTGTTCTCTGTAGAGCATGGGATTAATAGTAGATAATTTAAGTTTTGATATTGCTTTGCTTTAGATAGCTGATGCTTGTAAAGCTTGGAAATGCTTGCCAGAAAACACCAAGTTCTCTTGGCACATGGAAACATTAACTATAATCAGAAATAATTTGAGTCTTATGGCTGTAGTACTTGGGTATTTCCCCACAAAGGATTTGTTTCCAGTCCATGGATGACCAGTCTGTGTGGTTAAGGTATACCTTAATCAACTGCACAACCTGGTCTCAATCTAATAGTTTGTGTCTGGTAATTCATGGGAGTGGACAGAACACTACCGTGGGCTGTGTCTTGCCTGTGCACTTCACCCTAATTTCAGAATGTGCACCCCACTACCTTTTCATCCCGTTATGCAAGTGCTCTCTTTTTACACTCATATTTTAGAGGTTCATGGTATTGCAGGTCCTCTCTGCTGACGTGATACCACTGAGTAGATGTGTGTGAAAAATGAGTACCTAGAGGTTAATTACAGGAAAAAGGAAGTGATGCATTTGGGACATAGCAGTGTCCCAGACTTCACTCTGTTCTAAAATGATCTGTGTGTTATTTTTATATGGTAGATTAATCACTGCTTTTTTGTCTTTGTGATAACGAAAGCAGTCCTTTCCATCTGCATTTCTAAGAGACTGTTCTAGTTCTGTTCAAGAACTTCTGTGTTTCAGAATGATCACTAATGTAACAGTTTGGAAATACAGGTGAGGGATGTGAATATATTCTACTCTGCTGCCAAGAGAATGTCACATTGCATTTGATGCCTGTCTTGGGTCATACTGGTCTGGAATGAAATCCTTGATGGAATTCAGTTTCACAAAGCAGCATTTATGGGAAGATGGACAGTGTGAACTCTTAGGAACAAATTTCAAGGAACTGAAGGGGGTTTGGGATTCAGGATTCTAGACCATGGAGCTATTGTCTCTCAGCTGAGAATATCAGAAGGAGTTCTGTTGGTTTTATAAACACTTGAGGAGGGAAAAGAAATATGCCAGATAGTTCTCAGCCCTCTTCTATGGGAAGTACTGAGTATAACTTACTGAACTAATTTTTTCAATATAAAAGGGATGTTAGCATATTTGATAATATTATAGCTGGTGTTAACAAAATGCCATCCATAGAGTGGCATGGTATGTATGAAGTATACACTACCAACACTTCAATACACATACTAATATTTCAGTCCTTTGAGGAAGAATTGGATTGTCCTTGCAGTATGCATGTCAGTGATAGCTCCAGATATGTTAACAGGGTTGTTGATATGGTTGATTTATAACAGGCTAAAAGTACGGTGTTTTATTGTAGCTTTTTGTAAATACATAGTTTTATGGGAAATGAAACTAAAGCATAGTTTTAAAGTGTATGCAACTGCATACACACAGACTGCTCCATTAATTTAATTTAAAAATAAAAACAAACCCAAAGACTGGGATTCTTCAGGCATTCCTCATTACTAGTGTTTTAATTTTTTTTTTTTTGTAGACATCTGCAGAGCGATTGAGTTGCTGGAAAAATTACAGAGAAGTGGAGAAGTGCCACCCCAAAAGCTACAGGCATTGCAAAGGGTCCTTCAAAGTGAATTCTGTAATGCTGTAAGAGAGGTAAGTTAGTTTGATGTAAGCAGTTACCTTCAGTTAAAGACAAGTATGATTTTCTTTATTCCTTTTGTGCCCAGTGCAGCAAGCTGATTTTGAATGTTATAAAGCCATATTTAATTTACAGAGCTTAATAGAACAAGCCTTATTTTTAAGTAATTTCAAAATAAAATAATTTGGGACACCATAGGTGTGTAAAATAATGGCTTAGTAGCAAATCACTTCTTAAAGGTTATTTTGAGAGTCTGTTTTTACTGGCATCCTACAGTATATTATCCAGTTGGTATGTAAGGATAGACAAAGTACCAATTGTCTGTTATTTTTAAGCCAAATCCACACCATCTTTAGGTGGAATCTTGTGCCACCTCATCTTCATTCCAGGTATTCTTCTGGAGACTTCTAGATGATTGGATGTGCCTTGCTATTGCTGTTGCTTATGTTAGTAGTGATAACAGCTGGAATGATTTTTAAAAATCTGTTTGTAGACACAGTTGTCATCTTGATGTTTTCATCCTGTTGAGGACATTGCACTTACTGCTTAGCAAGTACAAATGGTTGGCAAGGAGATGAGAAGATGTGGGTGTTAGCCTTCACTGCAAGCACCTCCTTGGCATTAGTATTCTTATTGTCTCTGTGTTTTCAACCCTATTTTTACCTAAGACATTCAATTAGGTGCTAAAGTTGAAGGAAAATATGGGAGTTTGCAGGGAGGGATGGGTTGTCAGCAAAGCCTTGAAGAGCTGCCCTTAAGTGTTTTTGCCTGCATCCTATTGAAGACTTCTGGCTTTAATCAAGCAAGAGAAAACAGTCATCATGCCTGGAGTCCTGGTAAATCTGAATTCTGTGGAAGGAGGGAAGACTTAGGTTGAGACTGGGCAATAAAGATGCTGAGAGGTTTATTTCTTCATAGAATGTTAGATTGCCTGTTCTTGTTGTGAATCAGGGAGTAGCATTAGAAGTCTGTACTTTTAATTTACACAGTTTTGAGTTGCACCTGATATTTTGTTACATTACCTAAGGAGAAAAATGTCTGCTTTACTCATACTGAAACTGTTTTGTTTCTAAAGGTGTATGAACACGTATATGAAACTGTGGACATCAGCAGTAGCCCAGAAGTTAGAGCTAATGCAACAGCAAAGGTAAAAGCCAAACTATAACTTGCAAAAAATACAGTAATTTATTACTTCAGAAACAGAAGATTATATAAAATTCAGGCAGTTATTATCTACATGTCTGATAAAATGGATAAGCCTAAGAGGTTATTAAAAGGTATGACAAGACTTGTTTTAAACTTCTTTCATTTCAGTTTTATTTTTGGAGTTCTAAATTTTTCATGCTATTTTTGGTACGTAGGGAATTAATTCTCCCATTTGTGTTAACATTTAAGTACTTTGAGATAAAATACATTTTCAGCCTGCTCACTGTGTCTAGCTAAAGGAACCGTATTTAATTTCTTATGAATATCTTGTTTCTCACAGGCCACAGTAGCTGCATTTGCTGCTAGTGAAGGTCATTCTCATCCCAGAGTGGTTGAACTACCCAAAACCGAAGAAGGCCTTGGCTTCAACATTATGGGAGGCAAAGAACAAAATTCTCCAATCTATATCTCTCGAATTATCCCTGGAGGTATAGCTGACAGACATGGAGGCCTGAAACGTGGAGACCAGCTGCTTTCTGTAAACGGAGTGGTAGGAACCGGTTTTGTTTTCTTTGTGTAGCAGTAACAGCTTGTTTCCACTTGAGGGAGCACACAGAACACACACGGCACAAGCTGGTTGTGTCTTCTAATCTTGGCAAAATGCTTCCTTTTTGTCCTCACAAAAGAAATTTGCTTAGGTTTCTATAGAGTTGTGTGCATTGAGACTTTTAGGATTATGCTTTCTCAAAAACATGTCTCAAAAAGGAACTGTACTATCTATGTTGGTATTTCAGATTCTGAGGGGTTACATAAATACAGTCAAAGAATTTTGTAAAATACAAACTGCCTTTTTTATCGAAGTTGCATGATGCAGATTTTTACTAATAGAGTTTTCTGCACCTTCTAAGGTAGGTGGTAGATTATGCTGTGTTGCTTTTGGCTGACCAGATTCTCATTTTTCTCAGTAAAATACTACTGTGTGATGAAAGCTGTAATGAGATGGAACTACAAGGTGGTGTTACCTTGTATGGTATTTCTTTTCCTTCCACTTAACTATACTGACCCTCAGAAGCAGGCTTTTTACTGTATTTTAAGAAATATATGTCTAAAGTGCTGATGGGGATTTTCTTTTTTTTTTTTTTTNAGTATCCTCTTCTGGAAAATTAACAATACAAAACTAAACCAAAGGGAGGCTGGAAAGAAAAGGTTACAGGCAGGCTTTGACTTGAGACAGTTTTCAATCATATGCATGTAAATATCTCCCAAATACTTGCTTTTATTTACAGAGAGGCTCTATGCAGGCTTCAGAATTAATATTTTCATCATTACATCTGTAAACCAAGTTTTATTTTAAGAGTGAGGGTCAAACTAGATTCTGGGGGTTTTTGACTCTTGAAAGGAATAGAGACTGGGTGCAGATACTAGGTATCTGTACTCGAGGGACTCCTGGCTGGCACATATCTCTGATGTACACAGCTCCTGACTATTACCTGGGAGTCCAGCTGTCCTTTTCAGGAGACATAAGATAAATCATAACTGTAGTGATGCAAATGTCCTTGCCTTAGCCTTCTGTTATTTGGAAACATTGAGGGACTGGTGCAAAACTCCCTTCAGACGAGTCCTTCCTCACCCACAGACTCTCTTAAAGACAACAAAACCACCACTTCATCCAAAGCTGAACCTGACCATCAGGCAGCTGGTACAGCTAACAATGACTCTATATGTGCATGCACATGTATAAATATATATAGCCATTGTAAGAATACAGTGATTGCATAAATTGCTGTTACAAATGCTAATGTAGTCTCAGAAAAGTCATTGTCATCTGGTATTCACAGATGGAATCCTGTCATCATAATACACGACAGGCATTTTCTTGTGATTGTAATTTATACTTCAGTAATAATAATGAAAAATGCTGCTGCCAAGACTGCAAGTAATATGACTGAAAAATGGGTTTATTTATTTCAGGTGGGAGATCTTGAGTGTACTCCACAATTTTAGGTGTTTCGATAGAATTAAACAGAACTCTACAAACCTTTTATTACCAGTATTAAACGGAACAGCCTACACATCCACTTGAATAACAAAAACTAAAACATTCAAATGTATGTGTTGTCTAAGTCTGATGGAAGAGAAATAACTTGGGGCTTTTTTAACTGTTGTTTTTCTTTCTGTAAGTAACTTTATAGTAACGGGGAAACCCTCCAATCAACAGGTACATCACCTGCCTTCTAGCTTCTAATAGCACCAGTGGGAGGTAGGCTTGGAGTAGTCCTGTCATTGTGCTTAATAAGTTTGGGAGAAATAAGTTTTGCTGATAAAATATATGCTGTCCAGGAATGTATCATTGGATGCAGTTTTTGTAAACCGTTCCTTAAAAATTGTAATTAGATGAATCTTAATATAATTCTAAGAAATTCTAAGAGTTGTTTTAGGAAAGCATTTTTATTCTGGTCTTCCTGAGTTGGATTAAGCTGTTGATAATCATTGATAGAGGAAGTGAACTTGAATGTCTTGGGTTTACTGAGAGATGTGGAGCAGTAAGATGAGCAGCACACTACATGTTAGTTGCTCCATTGCAAGCACCAAGTATGCACTGTTTTGCCTTGTTGTGATGCAAGGTAACATCAAGGAGGCAACTGTCTTGCAGTTGTCTGTGGTAGTGTATGAAGCAAATTGAGGATGACTGCTAAATTTGAAATGCATGCAAAAGAAGAAAAATAGTATTAAAGTTTAAGTAAGTATTCTCCTGAAGCTTTTGATTTTTAAGTGTAATTTCATAGTTGACTAAGGTTATCATAGAATTTAATTGTTCAGCATAAATCTAAACAAGATTTTTGCACTATTGTTTTGCTAATAGTAATTAGCATTTTTATCATCCCCTCACTTGGTTTGTTGAAACTTAAGTCCTGAAATAGTGTTACATTGCCCTTATGCAGCCTCGAAAATAGAGTACATATAAATAAATCCATAAATATAATTGTTTATATAGGATTGTACAAAAAAAAAAAAAGAAAAAATCTGTTTTCAGTTTGTGTTTTTACTAATGCTAAATGGTTTACACTTCACAGAGTGTTGAAGGTGAACACCATGAAAAAGCAGTAGAACTGCTGAAGGCTGCTCAAGGAAAGGTGAAATTAGTTGTGCGGTACACACCAAAAGTCCTGGAAGAAATGGAATCAAGATTTGAAAAAATGAGATCAGCAAAACGAAGACAGCAAAATTAACAGTGTGCAATAACTTAAAGAGAAAATATATATTCCTTTTACATTTTATAGTTTCTTTGTGACTCAGTTGATCCAATGCCTGTCATAAGACCCTGTCCTTTTCATAGAATCATGGAACAATTGAGGTTGGAGGGACTAGATCTAGTCCATTCCCCACTGCCCAGCTCAGAGGAGGGCCAGTTTTAGAGCAGGTTGCTCAGGAGTGTGACAAACTGGCTTATTAAACATCTCTAGGTATGGAGACTCCAGAAGATCTCTGGACAGTCTGTTATAGTGCTTTGCTCTCCCTTCCACTATTAAAGTCCATTCCTATGTTTAAGTAGCGCTTCTGTTATTTCCACTTGTACCCACTTCCTCTTGTCCAGTCACTAGATTTACTGGGAAGAGTTAGGCTCCTCTTTACTCCTCCCTTTCAGGCATTTACACAGGTTGGTAAGATCACCCGAGCCTTCTCTTCTCCAGGCAAGAGAGACAATCCCAGTTCTCCCAGTGTCTCCTTGTCTGTAAGATACTGCAATCACTTAATCACCTTTGTGGCCCTTAAATGGATTCACTCCTGTGTGCCCATTTCTGTATTGGACTGGGGAGCCCAAAACTGGATTCAGCACTTGAGTTGCATCTCACAAGGACTGAGCAGAGTGGAAGAATCCCCTTCCTCACTCAGCTTGCTGGCAATGTCTTTCCAGTGTAGACCAGGAGACTGTTTGGCTTCTTTGCTGCAAGGGCATGTGGTGGCTCGTGGCTTGCTGTTGTTCTCTGCAAGGCTGCTTTGCAGCTGGTCAGTCCCCCAGTCTGTACTGGTGCACAGGGTTATTCCCCCCAGGGTAGGACTTTGCACTTTTCTGTGCTGAACTTCATGACTCTTGTTTGCCCATTTCTCCAGCCTGCTGAGGTCCCTTTGAATGGTTTGCTGAGAGTGTCATCTGTCCCATCCCCTGGGTTTTTATTAAAAACACGGAAGAGTGTGGACCCCAGAATGGGCCCTGGGGTGCATTTGTAGTGACTGGCATGTGGCAGGACATTCTGCCACTGATCACAACAATCCTCAGCAGTTCAGCCACATTCAGAATGTTTTCAGTCTCCTTTGTGTTTCACAGTTTAGGAGGAATGTGTAGGTTTAGAATGGCCTAAAATGCCCTGGAAAAGCATATATGGTGATATTTCTATTGATTTTTTAAATAAGTATTGTGTTAAACTTTTAAGCAAGGAAGTGAATTTACAGATTTTTCAAAAGCATTTAATAAGACATAGTTGTACAGTCAGCATCCTTTTTTTTCCCCATTTTCTTTTGACATTAGCCTAGAATATTCCAGGGTTTTTGCTAACTGATTTTTGAAAAAAAAAAAAAAAAAGGATTCTTATGTAGCAGTATTTTGGCACTTTTCTTAAGAATATGTTCTATGTCAACTACAAAACGTAATCACAATCTACTGTGTAGCTGATAATGATACCAGATTTTGTAATGTTTTTGGTAAGTACATTCTTTTTACACTTCTGCTAAATTATAATTCACTACTCTGGAAATTGTATTACCTCTCCTGTAAATAATTTACAGTTGGTGTTCTTATATAGTGATGTTGTAATAGCCAACATTTACAAATTTGCAACAATCATTCCTGTAATTTACATTATTTTGTACTAATTTTAAAGCAGTTATGGGGAAAACATGATTGCTGTATGCAGTTCTGGATTGACTCTCTAGATGTATTTTTATATTGAGAAACAGAAGATACATAAATGCAGTACAAAAGAATTCCAGATGTTTCCCTGACTTTCTGCTCTGTAAAAGAATTATTCATCTTAATTGTCATACCATTCTTGTCTTTCTAGTATCTTTTATTGTAGTCTGATTTACATATTGAATGTATTGGTTCTGGAATTTTTAGTACCTAAATTACTGATTGTTATTATTAAGAGTAAAACGTTCAGAGTTTTGTATACCAGGTTACTGTGACATGTGAACTTGTCTGGGGTTTTATTACTGACTGCTGACTTGGGGAATTCTTGTTTGTACTGAAGTACTACATCATGATTGCTAAAAAAGGACATCTCTGTCTGTAAACAATTACTGTCTTATCTCATGTTTTCTTGATGGTGGCATTAGTTTTGTGTGCAAGTTTGAAAATTTCTGGGCAGAGATCCACTTTTTGGAATCTACCACATTTGATGCTGTACTTGTATGATTTAGGTTTGGGTTTGGTTTGGGTTTTTTTAAGCTTCACCTTTTGAAGAATTAACTTCATTGCCTACTGGGTAGCAGTTCACTTGTATGGCAGCTATGAATACATCCTAATTGACTGTTAGTAATCTGATTTTTAGAGGCTTAAACTGAAAAGTGCAGTTCTCGCTATGTGGCTAATCACTAGTCTTATTTCACATGAAGCAATATGTGAAAGGAAAAGGTTTTGTAATCTAAAAACAAGAGCTTGAAGCTTGTGCTTGGTCAGTTGACCTATTTGGAAAAAAAAAAGGGGGTTGCTATGGGCAAGTGAAATGTAATTGCTTTCTGCATGTTTGTAAGCATGGTAAGCCTGCAAAGAGAAGTCTGGGAGATACTGGTAATTTGAAAATGCAGTATAAATATTTATCAGATGACATTGAGCACTGAATTGCATGGTTGGTTTTATGTCATAGGCCTCTTTCAAAAGGCCTCATGTTACTGATACAACCATGTTGTTGAATTGTATATTTTTACAGAACAACTAATGTTTAAAGTATTGAGACCAAAATCACTAGTTAGACCAATTGTGGATGTGTTTTAATTTAATTGTTAATTAGTAGAGATATGTTTTAGAGTCATATATAAATATATATATATATTACAGAAAAGTATGGATACAAGATAGGAATGTTCATTTTACAGACCGTGTTACTGAACAAGAGGTGTGTTTTGTTACACTAATGAAATACTTTACTGCAGCTAGAGCTGCTAAATGCAGTAGCATTTTCATTCTCAATTGTAGCATTTGGTTATGGTTTATCAACTACTACAAAATATGGAGAGGTGTATCTGGGCATAAAAACAGTACGTGTAGAATTTGATAAAATGTTTTTAAGTTGCAGTAACAAAAAAAAAGTCAACTAATTAATAATCATCTTTGATACTATGAGAACCCTTTAATAATAAGGAAAGAGTCGATTAAAATACTCCAAGAAACTTGATCTCTGTTACTACTGAGCAGTGCCTGTACTGTGTTAATATGCAGACCCTACACACTTCCCATATTTGGGTATACAAACAGATTAAGAAGAGGTATCATTTCTGCAAGTAACTTCTGCATCTGTTGCTGCTGTGAAGTATCTTTGGGTTTTATCAACAGAAAAATAAAAATTCAGTCTCACATGCATTGTGTTTGTGTGTTTTTCTTATGACTTTCCATTTTGAGTACAGGTTACAGACTGCTTTAATTGGCTGTTTATAGTCTCTAGGGCATAATATAGACACCTGCATGTATGTGGGCATCCAAAAAGAGGAACTTTAAATCTTTGATTAGTTTGTCTCCTGGTTGCTTTTGAATCTTCCCTTTTCTTCCCAGTGTTATGTGATTTGTGGAGAAAAATAGTGCAATAAAGTATAATAGTCTGAACATTTTGCATTTTTTGAGAAGTCAGCTACATAAACTTAAAGATGCATATTATTTTGAGTCAGATATTATCTTTTAGTTGTTTGAATCAAGTATCTCATTCTGAGTCAGATATTTTGTTTGAATCAAGTGTCTCAATGAGATACTGAATTTCTAAGTCCTTCAAAGGACAACTTGTAAGGTTGTTAGTAAAATGTTTCTGGAGTTATGAACTGAGATTAACATAGGAGAAAATGCTTCAGTTTTCAATGTAAAATAAGTTGCGGTTTTGTTGCTTTTTTTGAAAATTTAAGTAGGCTGGACTGTGAATTGAAAATACATGGAGAAATATTATGTTGTGAAAATTTGAGGTAGATGACAGATAGCATTTGAAGTAACGCATTTTCAGTTTTATTTAAAAATCAAATATTTTCCATGACCTGTCTTATGACATTGAAGGAAGTCAAAAAGCAAAGTTGGAATTGAATTGATACAAGGAAAGTGTGAGACCATGGTTGGTAAGTAAACGTTGGAATTACAGGGAAATTGCAGATACAGGGCAGTTTGAGTTTCTGTGGTTCTTTGTCTTCTACAATCCTGAGGAGAAGCTGGTTTCAGAGCAAAGTCTAGGTTGCAGTGTTCACTTTCACAGATAAATTGTCCACAGTCTGGGGACTCTAAGATGGCACACTCAACAGAAGACATCTGAGATTCAGAAGTGGGCCTCAGGATAAAATTGATTGCTAGTTCTTATCATAAAGAAAACCAATAATACTTCCCTTCAAAATAAAGTTAGAAATAATTTGAAATTTTGATGTGTTACTGTTTCCTGTTGCTTTACAGGCACATCAGGTTTTGAGTGACAAAATCATGAAAAGTAAAACAAGCTGTGTGTCCCTCACCTTTGTTGGCTTTGTGTGGTTTTTTGGGATTTTGGGGGGCAGGGGTGAGTAAATTGGACATTTTATTGGTAAACAAAGGTTTAAAATAAGTCTCCACAGACACATGCTAATAATTTTTCCCACTCCTCCCCCAAAATAAAAAGCCAAAAAAATCTTGTCATACATTGCAAGGCTTAAGAAACTGCATCTATTAATTCCAAACTGAGTAATCCTCAGATCTCTGTGACTTTTGTATCTGTTTAATTCTATCATTTGATGTATTGATAAATCTTGTCTAAAGAATAGATTCTGTTAATATAAAAGCTGGAGAAAGATGGATACATTCCAATATTGCTGGGTGTCTGTGTTCAGTCTTTTAATGCCTTACATGGAAATGGTGCCCTGTGGAGAAACAGTGATACTGAAACAGTTTTCTGCATCTAGAGTAAACTTCCCTGCCCTGTTCCCCTCCCCTCTCCCCCAATTTTCATAAATAGAATGTTTTTATTTTCCTGTTTGGTTGATCTCATTTGATAGAATAGAATGCAAACATGGCTCTAAATGTTACTCTGGTTTTTGTGTGAAGTTACTGAATTTTTTTTTCCCCATCATAACCTGTTTTAGGCACTCAGACATACATTCTTTCATGTTTCTGATTTCTTCCTGGCTTTCTAGAAGATACATCTGTAGAGGGGGAAAATTAAAACTACCATCACCTCCCTCCCAACCCCACCAAAAAGTCATCTTCCTGAACAATGCAAGGCTGACTCATCTAATTCTAAAACTAAGTAAAACTACCTGTACCTGATTCTTATCTAATTGCAGCTCTGCTTCTCTGCCTGAGCAGTACAGTAGCATTGTCTGAATAAAATCTAATCAGTGCTGGAGACTAGATGGCTAACAGCAGGGAAATAAGTAATCAGGTACTCCACCTACTTCAAGTGGCTGTAAGCAAAAGGCAAAAAATGGGAATTTATTGCATTCCTGGCATTGCAGTGGCATATGGTAGTCGTCCTGGGTTTGAATTTGAGTTTGAAAATGCCCACTGTTTACTGAGCATGTGTTACCTTACATTCTTGTAAACGATGGTGAAATACAGTGGCCTACTTTGCCTTCCCCTGACATTACAAAATATGGAAAACAGGGGTCGGAGCAGCCAAGCAGTGTCAGAAAGAATAAAGTGCACACGTAAAGGACGTGGAGAGCCATCTGAGGCTCAGGTATTTTAGACTTTTTTTCCTTATTGCAGAATGCTAGATTGGATTGGACCTGCACTGTGTACCTTAGGCATGGGTCATCACACGTAATTAGACGTACAATGAAACAAAAGCAAATATTAATTTTGATGAGTATTTAAGGGTTTTTCTGCAAAATCTTCATAGAGGGTTTTTAGAGCGGTTCACAACCTCCCCTAATCCTCTAAGAATTGGGATCCCATTGTATTTTGCAAAAACAGAGCAAATAGTTTGTCTCCAGAAGGCCTCAATCTGTTGCTAAGAAATTGTAGTTTTTGTAGCTGGCATCATGAAGATAAATGTTTCTGAGAAGTGGGGGGGAAAATACAGTAGAAGAAAATTAAATACGTGTTTTGCAGTTTTCTGTATGATTTTATTTGAGGCAATTTATTTTTTTTCCTTTGATAAGTACAAAAGTGAACTGTTCCTCAGCATGAGCAAACAGCTTAAGATGCAAAACTCTTGGTATATTTATTAAGACTCATTAGTTTTTTGCAGGCTCCCGACTGTAACCTTACTGAAGCTGAGAGCCTACAGTAACCAAGGGGTTTTCAGTCATCTCTATGATAAATGTGGAGTACCTAAAAAGTTGTATTTGTCTGCTGCTTCACAAAAGTATTACAGAATCAGAGAATCAGTTAGGCTGAAAAAGACTTCTGAGGCTGAGTCCAACCTATGATTAAACACCACCTTGTCAGCCAGACCATGGCACTGAGTGCCACATCCAGTGTTTCCTTAAATGCCTGCAGGGACAGTGATTCCACCACCTCCCTGGGCAGCCCATTCCAGTGCTTAGTCACCCCCTCTGTAAGAAATTCTTGGTGTGTCCGACCTGAACCTTCACCTGGCACATCTTAAGACTGTGTCTTCTTGTCCTGTTGTTGGTTGCCTGGGAGAAAAGGCTGACATTGGGCTGGCTACAACCTCCTTTCAGGGTCAGCTGTGAGTCTCCTCCTCCAGGCTAAACAAGCCCAGCTCCCTCCATCATTCCTCCTGTCATGCACTCCAGGCCCTTCAGCAGCTTTGTTGCCCTTGTCTAGACTCACTCCAGCACCTCCATGTTCCTGAATTAAGGGGCCCAGAACTGGACACAGGACTCGAGGTATGGGGAAGAATCACTGTCCTGATCCTGCTGGCCACACTATTTCTGGTGGATGCCAAGATGCCACTGCCTGGGCACGGGCTGACTCATGTTCAGCCACTGCTCCCCAGCACCCCTAAATCCCTTTCTGCTGGGATGCTTCCCAGTCACTCTGCCCCCAGCTGCAGCAGTGCAGGGGGTTATTGTGGCCAGAGTACAGGACCCATCACTTGGGTCTTGCTGAACCTTGTGCCATTGGCCTTGGCCCATCAACCCAGCCTGTCCAGGTCCCTCTGCAGGGCTTCCTGCACTCCAGCAGATCAACACTGACCCAACCTGGTGTCATCCGTGAGTTTGCTAACAGCAGATTCAATTCCATCATCCAGATCATCAATAAAGATATTAAACAGGACTGAGCCCAGCACTGATCCCTGGGGGACACTGTGCCAGGGACTGAAGATGGGTCTGAGGCCTGATACACTCGGTCTGCGGTTGTGCACATCCACAAGATAATGTGGAAGAACTTATTGTTAGCTGGTAGGACTAAACTTCAGAAATGAAACTATGTATTGGTCACCTGGTGGGATTTATCCTGTGAAGGGGGAACAATACACAATAAAGCCCTCGTTGGCATAGAGGAGTGATCATGGGCTGTTGTGGCCTCACCTCATGCATTGGCCCCATGTGAGATGATGTTGAAACTGGCCACTCCTGAGGAGGAGATATAAGGTGTGGATCTGGGATGGAAGAGAGAGGATGACATGATGCACACCTTTTTCATCCAGGGGACACCCTGAAGGTGCACTGCCCTCCTGCCCCTCCCACTCAGGAGCCATGCTCTATCTCCTTCTCCTGCTAGGCAGCTTCTCCAGCATCCCGGGATTTATGTATGTAATTATTGCTAACATGACTGATAAAATTTATTTGATTTGCTATTCTGACTGTGTCTTGAGTTTTTTTGTGCATGGGCATTCCTCCTGAACCTGTAAGAGACACCGCTGGTGACTGGCTGACAACTGGATGTGGCACCATTCACCACAACTCTGAACTGGCCATTCAGCCAGTTCTGAACCCAGGTAAGAGTGCACCTGTCCAAGCTGCAGTCTGCCAGCATTTCCAGGAGAATGCTGTGAGAGAGCCTCAAAGGCTTTGTTGATATCCAGGTGTGGGCCTGGTTTTCTGAGACTGTAAAGGTTTCAGCCTGCCAGACTCTGGCTTGAGAAAAATCTGTCTCCCAAGGATGGTTTCTGTAAATAGTAATTTTATTTTCATAATATCTCTAGACTCTCATGGTCACTTCTCTTCCAGGTGTTGTTTCTGTTATTTAGCCAATGAAGAGAAGTGTTGCTTTTACTAACCAATGACATGGTTCTTCAGTGCAGCATGTTATAAAAAGGCTGCACAAAATGAGAAATAAAGCCTTCTGATGTTTGCAACTACTGGAGTCAGAGTTCATTATTTTTGTGTCTACAGCGACATCCAGGTAGACAACATCCATGTGTAGAACATGCCTGAGCTGCTGGTGATGTTAGGCTTGGATCACACTGCAGTTTAGTCATGTACAGCAACAGCTTTAGATAAATGTGAGGATGCTCTCAAATGATACAGCAAGAGTAATTGTAATTAGACAAGAATGCAATTAGGTAAGGAAAAAAAAAAGGATCGTCATGATAAAAGATTGCCGTTGCTTAAGAATTGTGATGGTTCTGTCTTCTATAAAGTATTGCTAAATAGGTTTGTTGCCTTTTCCTAAGAGTCCCCAGAAGTTTAATTCCTGTATAGCTACCTAATTTCAGCTGATGACTGGGTTACAGTGACAAGATAAAATAATTTCTTATGATGCTATTACGGTGTCCCTCTTTTTTCAAGGGGAGCACACAGTACTGGAGAAACTCCAGAGTTAATTCTAGACAGCAGAAGACCTGACATCTGGGCTGAAAAAATCCAAATAAAAAGAGAACAAAATAGTAATAACAACAGCAATAACAACCCTCCACACACAATTTTGTGAGCTGTCCTCTCTTTTGGCTTTGCTCTATCCAATTGACAGGTGTTGGAATAAACTGCCTGCAGTCATTCTCTTTTAGCTATAGTACAATATCCCATTTCTTCTTGCAGCCCAGCTCACTGCATTTCAGAGGCATCTTTTGGAATAACTGAGCAAGGAT
Source organism: Aegithalos caudatus (assembly GCA_013389925.1). Lineage (NCBI taxonomy): Eukaryota > Metazoa > Chordata > Aves > Passeriformes > Aegithalidae > Aegithalos > Aegithalos caudatus. The sequence continues at coordinate 36,687 of WEIU01014487.1, forward strand.
ATAATCACCAGGCCAAACTGCAAAATACATCATGCTCTGGATCATCTAGGTAATGCATACACAGGAACAGGTGGTAGAGACACTGTACCATTGGAAGTTAAGCATTGTTTACATATAAAGGTAATACTTAAATCATAAGCAATTTTTTAATTAATTTTTCTCTTAGGTTTCTATTTAATATTTAACATTTAACTTTTATATTTTTTTCCTTCATTCTTCATGTGCTGTTTCTAAACTATGGATCTTAGTGGTCTTGCTTTTCCTCATTAGTTTTTCTTGTTTTACAGAGGCATAAAGTAGATATTGGGAAACAAATTTTCTGGGCAAACTTTTGACCCTACCAGAATATTTTTTCCAATAATTTTTCTGAAGTTTTTAATTGTTTCTGTTATTTCTGTTATGCCAAGGTTTGGATCTTTACCTTCATTTTCTTAACAAAGCTTTGATCTTGGCTGAGCCTTTCTTTTGTCACTTGTTTTCTGAAGTGACTTTCAGTTCTACTTCAACTGAGTAAAAGTTTCAGCCTTTTTTGTGGGAAGAAGTATACTTCCATTTTAAAGAGAACATGCTTTGTCGGTGTAGATATTCCAGACTGTTATTTTTCCACACACAGCAGGTCTATGTCATGTTCTCCAGCATAACTTTAATTTCCTTGTGTCGTGGTTTAATCTCCACCAGCAACCAGCCAAACCCTGCACACCATGCAACTTGAATCCAAGTGTTAATTGAATTACCCAGGAGTATGGGGCTAAATAACAGCAGCAGCAGCTTTTGCAGGATGCTCCTTCACAGCAAACTTTGGATGAATCCTTCAGGTCCATTTCTAGCCTATTGGATTGTAAAGCTTATTTTTATCTCTAGACAGAGATAAAATTTAAAGCTGTTCTAAACTGTATACACATCTGTGTTTACATATGCATACTAAACTGGATCTGGGCAATCCTTAGGGAGGGGAAAAGCCCTCGGGGCACAGCCTGCCACAGTAGCATTTCTGCTAAGGGAGGATAATTTGGATGTGTGAAACCAGTGGTGATGGAAACCAGGGATGAAGCATCTCACCTTGCAGGACTAAGACACTGACTGCATTTTTACCCCAGTTTATAAATTAAAACCACCATGCAAATGCCATTTTTTTTCTGTAAAGTCTAATGAATCCTTAAAACAAAGTTTTTATCATGCCTATGATCTTTACCTTCCCATTCACCTGCCATTCTCTCATGGCACAGGCTCAAGGAGTTCTGATGCTCCAGTCTACCTTCACTTTGTATTTATTTTTGTGTCTGTGCTTCAGGTCTTAATCTGCATACTCTTCCACATCAAACTCCCATTAAATCCAAATGAATTTATGTATCTGAAGTAGGTTTTTTGTCAGAAGTGGGTACATTGATAGACGATTTTGTGGCAATAGAAGAAAAAATCCAATGTCCATACTTCTGTATTTTTCCCCTATATCTCTCAAGCTTTCCTAATGCCTTTTCACCAAATGTCTGACAAAAGTTTCAAAACCATGTGTCTGCACATCAGGCACTAAATCTTGAAGATCTTGTGCAGTGATAGATCAGTTTATGGTGCTTCTCATTTTCCCTGAAGAACAGAGAATAGTGTCTCCACAGCTCAACCAAAATGAGCTAGTTTTATATTTTTTAATTGACACTTGATAGTTTAACTCTCATCTTCTTTAAAGCACACCTCAGGATTTTTCTTCTCTTTTGCCTTTTTTTTTTTTTTTTTTTTTTTTTTTTTTTTTTTTTTTTTTTTTTTTTTTTTTTTATATTTTTNTTTTTTTTTTTTTTTTTTTTTTTTTTTTTTTTTTTTTTTTTTTATTAAATGAGTTAATTCCTGGCTTATGCTGTATTTTGGGGGATGCTTCTTGGAATTTGTGATATTAACGATTGCTTCAGACTAGGTTTTTAAACTATGGTAATTTCAAAATCCATGGTCTATATTTTAGTTAAATAGGCAATTTAGTAAAATATGGCCATATTTTTTCAGCTTAAGAACATCTTAGCATGCAGATATTTGTTACATAAATGAGCCAGCTTCACGGAAAATGTTAGGGTTTTATTTATAAAGGAAAATAAAATCAACAAATGCCTGCAAGCAGGTTTCTGCCTTAGGAGAAAGTGAGAGAAATGGGAGTTGCTGATAGAGAGGAGAGAGCAGTGATCTGTCAGTACTAGCAAGGGAGAGGCAGAGGCTGAAAAACTAAGGAAAGTATTAATTTGCCAGGACAAGTTATGGACTAACTGGAAGCAGCAAAGCAGTATTGACTGGATAAAAAGGGGAAGTAGATTGCTCCTAGGGCAGGAGTTTCAAATATGGAGACTTCAGAGAGCTGCTCTAAGGAAAAAAATCTGAAGTGATGCTGGTAAAAGAAACAGAAAGATTGAAATCAGGCAATGACTGAGAGGAAAAGCTAGACTATTCCAGTGTGTCAAAGCATGCAGAAAGGGAAAAAAAAAAAAAAAAAAAAAAAAAAAAAAAAAAAAAAAAACATATACAACAGAGGGTCTTTTTCCACCANAAAAAAGCAGCTATTCTACTAGGGACCTTTTGTCCAGAGAACTTCTGGGGGCATTATAGGGTGCAACTGCTTACAAAGTAACTTCCATGCTACCTACTATTTGTCTTCCAAAATCCAAGCAGGCAGGCACTGAGGGCCATTTCTCCTCCCATTATCTTTGGTTATTGAAGTGAGACTATTTGCAGAGTGAGTGTAAGTGCTTTGTTATTTTTCTTTGCCAGTAGTAGAAGAAAAATGTCACATTTTCTTATGGTGATTGGTTTGGATCTGTTTTGTTGAAGTAAGTTGAGAGAGCTCCTTTAATTTTTTTCCCCTTCTATTCTGGTTGCTGCTCCTCCACTGCTATCCCTGAGCACAGGCACAGAAAGTGACATTAATGCATGGTGTCTTTGACCCTGATATTTCTTAGAACAACATGGCTTTAACAACAGTATTTCCCTGCCAAGATCAGCCTGGGAGGACAAAAGATAACCATATGTGTCTGTACTTTTACAGCAAAGTTGTAGCATACATTGTTCAACTTTGAGAACTTCGTATTTCTCACAAGGTACAGGACAAGCACATAGCCTGTTACTAAAGTGACCTTACTTTTTCACTGATAAGTGATGATGTTCATATAAAATCAGTGCATCAGGAACAGGATTCCTAAATGCAAGAAAATAACTTTTTTCGACTAGATAAAATAGTGTTAACACTTCTAGAAGGGAGTTAAAAGTTGAAAAACGATGAGGAGACATGTAGGAGATGGAGGTGGTAGTGGCCAGAGGATCTGTATTTCTAGGGTCCTCACTGTGCACTCTACTTTCTTGGGCACAGATGATTTTAAATCTTCAGGTCTCCACTATTCACACACCTGGTTTTTAATTTTCACCAAGTGACCATTTTTTAAGCAAAGCCTTTTGCCTTTTCCCCCCACTTCAATCAGCTCAAAACAGGTGTGATTAGCACAGACCTAAGCCCCACATGTGGTGTCCTCTGGGATGTCAGTGTTGTCACAGGCAGTCGGTGGAAGTGTAAGGTGTGAGCTCCTCAACTCCAGGCTGACCAGCACATGATCAGAGCACCAGTGCCAGGCCAGGGGTGCTATGAACACTGACTCTTCACTGTGTGTCTGCTAGAAGCAGGCCTGACTCATCCCTGACCTGCTTGCCTTATCATGTATTTGCAGGTATTTAGAATTTTTCATGTGCAATTTGCAGGAACTTGAAGTAACTAGGCCATGTGACCTTGCACGGTTGGTTTTACTTTGGATTAAGGGTTCAGTTACCACTGCAAATATGCATGGCAGATGCAGATTGTCAGCCACTGATCATTTTCTGTGCTTCTCTGTCATTTATCTACAGAATGGACAGAAGGGTACCTGCTTACCTAGGCAGGTCTGTAGTGGGCTCTGTGGGTGTTTGTGCAGTTCAGGTTGGGGTGCACAGACACCTGCCTGGGTGTGACTCAGGCTGTGCCAGCAGTGCAGCTGGGCAGGCAACTCCCCAGGCAAACTCAGAGCATCCAAACAAAACATGTAAAATAGGTGGGATGGGTGTGCACCAGGACAAGATCCGGTGACTTTGCTGTGCTTTCTTCAGCCAGATCTGTTCGCTCAGAGCCTCTTACAGGGTCTGCACTAGGGCGAGCCAAGAGAGAGGTCTCAGGTTATCCAAACCCTGCTATCACATCCCCAGTGACATGTGGCAATGGCACGGAGCATGGTGCACCAGTGAGCTAAGCTAATGCACCAGGCTTATTCCTGGTGGTGGCTGCAGGTCAGAAGGATCCAAAAGAAAGCATTAAAAAAAAAAAAAAAAAAATAGATGATGGAGGGCACTAATGACAAGGATAGATAGGGTTTCAGTTTTGTTTAGTACTCTTTTTAAGGTAGGTAGGAGAAAAGGACCCAGACTGGCACAGGTTTGGTTGCCCTGTATGACTTGTATAAAAGCCAGGTACCACGGTAGTGTTTTGTGTGGGAAGGAAACAGTTCTTTCAAAGCAAACCGGTTTTGAGAAGAGATTGTGCTGCAGTCACTGCTGTTTTGGTAACAAGAGTGTGAAATGCTTTTGTGTCCATGAGGCAGAAGGACAGCATGGCCCCCTGTGCTCATTCCCAGGGGATGGATTCCAGCCATGCCAGCTGGAATCCTGTAGTACCGGACCCCGAACGGGGTTGCCATTATCTCCTCCCGTGCATTATTGGGGCCTTCTGGGACCGGTGCCCGCCGGCCGCGAGGGGATGCGGGCCCAGGCGCCGGCACGCTCCTGCCGCGGCAATGCTGTAGCTGGAAACGGTGTCCTGAGGTCACGGGGCCCGGCGCTGCCCTCATTCACAGGCCAGCCCGGCCCCGGCCCCGCGGCTGCTGTGTTCATTCGGTCA
>WEIU01014487.1:46208-122272 GCA_013389925.1 Aegithalos caudatus
AATCTATCACTGTTATTTTTTTGTAAAATGGTGATAAAATGTAGTAAGGAGGTGTGAGGTGTCCTCTTCTGATACATCTGGGACAAAGATAGAGATATTTAATGTACTGCTGTGGTCAGATAGCTACATATAGTAAGGTAGTAAGGACCTGGCTGAGTTTTGTTAATGCTGTCTGGTAGAGTTGTTGTAGTGAAAAGTGAAGATGTCCAGATGTGACCTGGAGTCTGGAGAATGTAGCATAATTGCAGTTCTCCTGAGATAGAAAAGCCTTATCTAATTAGAGGTTTGAAGGTCTTACAGGTGAACCATTTAGTTTTTCACTTGCCTGTACTACATACTGGTGATTTGATGGCAAGTAATAATTCCATACTTCTTTTAGAAAGACATGGTCATGTAATTTCAATTTGAATATTCCTGTAAATTAGCTGAGATGTTGTTGCATTTGTACAGGCCCATGAAATCCCACAGACAGGAGGGGTATTTCAGTTTGGTGAACATTCTAGTGATTCTGTCAACAGTCTTTCCAGCCCATTTGTTTTTATCTTCATTTTAAGCTGGCCAATTTATCTGTCAGTCTTGTAAAAAAAGTAGATGCTTTTAGGTAATGTACACAAAGGGAAGCTGTTGGTGTTTCAGAGTTTTATGAAATATTTTTGCTTTTTTATGTTTTTGCTGGTATCAAATTTGGTGTTTTCCTCTTCACCTTTTATCCCTCCCCCAAAAGCCCCAACATTTTGCTGTAGCATGTAATTCTTGGGTATTTAGCATTTATTTTGTACACTGAGCTCCTTTGTATCAGCAATATGTAATTTCTTGTTTGATGCTTACTGGCCAAGTCTTGTAAGTGTGATTTTGGGGAATAAATACTAAGATAAGTCTGCAGCATGGAGTAAAGTTGGACTTAAGTGTAAGCAAGCTTATGTTAGTAAATAATTACCATTTCAGTTCCTGAGAGGAATTTACTGGTAACTATCTGCTCGAGAGGGAAAATATGGAAGCTGTAATATAAGGACTAAAAAAACAAAACAAAACGAAAAAAACCTCCTCTGCAAGGATTTTTTGTTTTGTATTCTAAATCTAAGCCAGCAATTTTTGCAGAACACAAGCTCTTATTTACCCAGAGAAAATTACTGGCCTAGATTTCTGAAGGGCTGAACACCCATATCACATTTTGGAGAGCATGGTAGCTGTGGGGCTCTGGGATTATCTCTGAATGTCAGAGATCTTCCTCTCAGCTGCCCCTGCACTTTCCCTAAAAGCTTATTCCTAAAGATGAGCCTCTTTTTGGGAATGGGTGGGAGCTGATGTTCTGTTTATGTTCTGGGGGATTTGCCAGCAGCCCAGGTTTGCCTGCTTCTTGTTTTGCAAACAAGCAAGGGAGTGAAAGGGATGAGACTGGTTCACTTCAGCAAGGCTGCATGAAACTTCATGGCCAGCAGGTACTCTGAGGGTGTTTCAGGCAGCAGCTGTTTTGGGATCTTTTTATGGAAGAAGCAGAAAGTCAAAAATAACTTGAGGAAGAATTAGATTTGTATGATCCTAGAAATAGAAGACAAAGGTAGGAGAAGGTACATGAAAGCAGAAGCAACCATTAATATTTGAAGAAACTTGTAAATTGAAGCAAAAGAGTTCTAAATCTTACAAGACCTTTGCTTACAGAGGTGTCAATAGTATGGCATGGATTAGAGGTCCCTAGCCATCCTCTCCACCTGGTAGATTCACCATCTGCTTCAACAGTGACCTATGATTTTGCTACAGAGAAACCCTCTCCTGTAGTTTTTCATATTTACCTTTCAGATACTGTGGCAATTTCTGATAAGATGTTCTCAGACTTTGGCTGGAAAGGAGATTTCTGGTCATGTGGTGTTGGTTCTCAATGTGCTCCCACCACTAGCTTGCCCTGCAAAACTCTGCTGAAAAACTGGAGGAAGCTATTGATATTTCCTTTGCTGATAGGTGGGCAACTGGTTTTGTTGATGCAGAATTGTGTGCAGTGATGGTTGGCACAGGAGTTCACGCAAACAGGAAGATCTTGGTGTTACTATATAAGTACTCTCCTCACTGCAAATATGTTGAAGAGCTTTTCTTTCAAAATTGGGTCCAGATTAATTCACTTTTGTTCCAAATAAAGCTTGTATGTCCAAATTGGAAACATGCAGCATGAGATAAAAGGGCACCTGGAAAGTATAATTAAATAATTTAAAAATGGCCTGTGATGTACCTGCAATATAGTTGACTGTCCTGGTTTTGAAAGGACAGGTATCTGCCAGCAAAAAGCTGGAAGTTCCCTTTGAATAGAAAATGTAAACCCCCTCCCTCAGATTAGTATAATTTTTGCAATTAGGGACTTTCAAGAAAAGCTTTGGGAATAGGAATAAGAGTCCTTTAATAGGAATATTAAAATCAAAACCCTTACAGTACAGAAAAGCATGCAAATAAGACAAACAAAAACCCCAGAAAGCCCTGACAGAGTCAGGGATGTGACCTGACACCCTGTTGGTCAGGGTGTTAGAAGCAGTCCAGATGAATCCTCCTGGAGTAACAGAGGCAGTTCTGTGGAGTAGAGATGGTCCTGAAGAAAGTCCAGTGGTGGTGAGATGGGTCCAGTCTTCCTCTGGGAATCCAGTGGAAAACAGGCTGAACTGGTGTCACCACCTCTCCTTTTATCTGGGTAGGGATGCTTGGAGCACCCCTCACTGGGTGGAGCATCTCCCAATGGGATGATGGAATGTCTCATGTCACTGGTGAGCCTTAATGGCCCATTATCAGAAAACATCAGCCCCAAAACTCGTGCTTGACCACTGTATTGTTTTAAGTACCCAGCAATTTCGTAGCAATCCACCAGGAAAAAATTCCACTAACACAAAGGAAACAATATTCAACCCCCAACATTGACTTTTTTGCATTTTTTTTAAAGTGCTACGTTCCTTTCAGTGAGTTTCACTGGAGTTGAAAGTTTCCAATATTTTCAAATCTTATGTCTTTTGTTTTAAAATACATACTTGACACAGCAGAATCCATTTTATTTTACTCAAATTATTTAACTGTTACAGGATTGTGACAAGGTCAGCGCTTCCCAGAAGCATACTGTTGCTGAAGGAGTAAGGGAGGTCTGCATTTCAGCTTCACCATGAATTTGAAGGCACAATGATATTATACATCTCTTACAAAACCACAGAGAGGACTGCAGCAATCTCAGAAATAACAGTTTAAAGTTGGTGTCTGAAAGCTGCTGTTGAATTTGAATGGGTAATAGCCAACTGATGGCATTATGCATAATGTCAGCCAATATGGGAACATGTTTTTAAAAATACCAATAGCTATTTTTGAACAGGTGATGTTGATACACATTCCCTGCTGGACTGTGGTCTGCCATCTGGGAGGGATATGTTTGATTTTGGGAAATAAGAATATCACTTGAGGAATTTTATCAGCTTTCTTTTCATGTGTTTTTTATATTTGCTGTTTACTGAGTTAAAAGGAAGTAATATTTTTCTTTCATGGCCTGTTTCAGTCATACAGTATGTTCTGGAGTTAGTAGAACTTTGGCTAAGTTTTGAACATTTTTTTTTTTTAACCTACTAAAAGTTATGTTATTAAATATATTTTGTTTCATTTGATGTCTTCTCAAAGGAAGAATGGTCTTCATAGCATGGCAGAAATAGAATTTAATTCCTTAGGTTTTCTTTGTGTATTTTTTGTATTTATATTTGATGATTGCTATTCATTAAGGATACATATGAAGTAATGAGATAAGAATGAGAGTGTGTAAGATAAGAATGATATCTCCTTCATAATTGAAAAAAGTTTCTTTTGTTTCTAATGTCATAGGAGTTTTAAATGTATTCAGATGTTTGTTGGTATAATGTCAGATAACTCTAAAATATCTAAGACTTGTTGCTGAAATTTGATGCTTAATATGCATTGGTATTGAGAGGTTTTTGTTGATGTTCAAATCTAATATTGATAAATACATGTAACTAAAAATCTTGGTTTATAACTTGGTCACCTTTAGGTAATTTAGACAGTGGCTTAGTGATTTTTGACAACTCTCAGCCTTTTGCACAGTAAAGATATACTTGAAGTAATTTCTGGGCCTGAATTTTTTTTTAGTTTTGTTTTTGATATAAAATCAAAATTAAATTTTAAAATTATTAGGATTAGGAAAATTGTTGTAAAAACTCAGAACACCATCACTATTTTTTCAAGCATAGTAACTAATTCCTGCATGCTTTGTGTTAAAAAAGAAGGAGGAACCTCCAATCATTGTGCTCTGGAAGATGGGGTTGAAGATGCACAGAAGTTTCTGTCTCTGGGGCAGAAAGAAAAGATTATCTTTCCAAGAGAGCATTTGCTAATTATTTACCTTGGAAAAAACCCACCAAAATGAAGAAAAATCCAAAGTCAGGTGAAGTTGTTGAGAGGAGTGTGGAGAGCACCCTCAAAAGTCAGGTCCTTGGAGAGTAAACAGCCACCTTTGCAGTTCTCATTTGAGGATTTTCTTAATAAAATATGAAAGCTTTTTTTTTTTTTTTTTTTTTTTTTTTTNTCCCAACTGGCTGAAATTCTTTCTTTTTTTTTTTCTTTCTTTTTCCTTTTAAAGTGATACGCCTCCTCTTTTTCTCTCTCTAACCAGTTGTGGTGAAATGCTAGGTCTTGCAAGGACTTCTTTCACTCTAAAACTTTTAAGCAAATGTGTCTGGCTATTTAAATGGTTATATGATTAGTAGTGAATCATAAATAATGTGCAATTTTAGAGGTACACAGGGAGGGCCTAAACCTGTTTAATTTAGCTTAATAACGCCACAGATGCAGTTGTATGTTTTATAAGGTTGCTCTCGGAAAATGTGTTTTAATTTGGGAGTTTTGCCTTTACCTTCTTGACATCTGCATAGTTACAGATTAATAGCCTGACCCAGTGCCCCAGTGGGGAGAGCAGCGTGGCTGTGCTTTCAATAGGCATGTCACTGACAATGGAAACATATGGAATATTTCATTCCCATCTTTGGAAGCGATGGATAGGGCTGTAAGGGCAGGGGGCTGGGGGCTTCAGACTTCACGGTTGACTGGTAAGCTAGCCACAAGGTTTGCTGTGACCAATCAAAATGCACTTGCTGAGGCTGTTGTGTTTGCCAGGCACTGTTTGCTGGTGGCACAAGAGCTCCAGATGTAGAACAATTCTGTAATTGAACTGAATTGCTGCAGTAATTCAATGTATTGCAGAAGTACTGCAGAGACCACGCAGTACAGCTCACTGTGGTGGGTTTCCTTCTTCTGTATGTGATACCATACAGTGTTTTTTCTCAACCATTTGGGCACTGTGGTGATTGGTATGTGGTGCTCAGTAGATGCAAAAGACAAGAGTGCAGATGTGGGTCCTGCTGGGATGTACCTGGGGTTGGTTTCTCCTGTGCCCATTGCTTCCCCTTTCGGAGCACAGAATGGCACCCGCTGTTCCCTGCTATCCAAACGGGACATGGCAGTGTGTTAGCTTGTAAAGTGAGAATTTGTCTTTCCTGCAGGCGTTAGGGTTGTGGCAGGAAAGCAGGACAGTTTGTTCCTGTTGCTGGAAGAGGAGATGGTGCAAGTCAGGAAAGAATGTTTGGGGAAGCTCTCTGCTCCTTGACTGTCAGGAGGAGTCTGTGGTGTTTAGTGTCAATCCTTTCTTTGTTACTAGAATTTGATGGGATATCCTGACTGTCCTTTTTAAAATGTTATTTTAACAATAACTCTTACTTGAGGAGTTTCCTTGCTGTTTTCTAAATGCTCATCCGGATTAGTAACAGCTGTAGTTTGTTCATCTGTGAAAGATGTGACTTTGTAGTGCAGGCCTCTCTCTGGTGCAGTGGGTCTAGAAACATGCCTGGTGTTTTTCATGTGGCAGAACTGGTGGATCTGACCTTCACTCGTGCATGTAGAAGCTGTGAAGAGGTTGTCATCTTTTTCAGGGGCTATGGTTGGAAGCCCTAGAAACATGTTGCTTTTTTTACCTAGGGGAAACATTTCCCATACTGAGGGACATGCCTGTGTTAGTGCTCTCAGCAGTTCTGAGAACTGCTCCTGCAAATTAGTCCTTTAACCTACTGAAAGGAGCCCTGCACTCTTTGGAAGATAGTTGCCAGACTTACACATTCTTTAAGTGAATTTTGCAAAGCCATTGTCAGCAGCAACCTAAGTATTTCTTGTTTTTCTCTTTTATTTACAATTTCACTCAAAGTATATGCTCTCTTGAGACATGAATTGCTCACCATGCTGAGTGTCCTCTTGGGGTCTTGGTGGCTTTCCTGGAATTAACTGGGGATAGAAAAGGAAACGGTCCATTGTAAAGAGTCCTACTCTGAGAATATAGTTACTGATGATTTGGGCCTGCACAGGCCTCTGCCTTTCAATAATTTTTTTGCTGCTGTTGATTTTAACATTTGGGTTAAAAAACACAATGGAAGTGTATGGGCTAATATTGACCAAACTGTTAATATTTTACAGAACCTAGTGTGAGTCTTGCTGGGTGTAGAAAATCCTTGTCTTTTGCAAGGGCAAATCTGCTGGCTCTGTTACTATGGCTAAGTGTTTGCTGGAGGCATTATATCACTTCAGTATCAGGTCAGCCATTTATTTAGAATTTATTTGCTCTTGCTTGACATATTTTTCAAAAATTTCAACTAGTTTGTTTACATGTTGTTCTTCTTTAACCTGCTTACTGCAAAGGCAGGTCTCTAGTTTTCAGACCAAAAAAGTACAATATTTCAATGTTCAAGTAGATTAACCAGGGATTTAATTTGTTTTTGGGATAATACGTGGCAGTTGTTTACTTCTTCAGCAGAATACTTTGCAGTATTGCAGCAAGACCGGTTTTTCCTCCTTAAAACTCTTTAACACTCCTGAGTAATTATGCCAGTAAAACAAGTCTATGTATTCAAAAAAGACTAGCAAGAAAACAATAATATATGTGAAACCCCACATAAGAGTAGGATTGCTTGCACTGTGATTGTATCTTCACTTACAAAAATATTTTTTTTCCTGTAATGGCGTGAATGCGAGAAATCCTGTGACAAACATCAGATACCCTTGCTACTTGCCTCACCAGATATATTCCCTATGTCCTTCAGGGAAAGCCCATCAGCTGGTCTGGGTTTGTTCAGTGCCATCAAGAACAGAGAATAATGTAATAATAATGTAAACATTAAAAAAATTGTTCTTAGTGCTATTTTTCATTGAACTTGACTCAGTGAATTTGGTGCCCAGTCTGATTTGTTCTACTATAAAAAGGTTAAGACTGATATTGTTGTCCTTTACTTATTGTTGCACTTTATTCATTTATTGTTGCACTTCATTGTGCAAATTGACTTTTCCACCAGTTTGTTCTTTGGCATCTTCAATGGGAATAGGCAGCTTCTTTTTCATCTTTGGCCTGCAAGTGCCCATCAGGAGATACACTTTAGAGATACTGGAGAAACTGAGGATTCTACAGTGTTTGATATACGTACCTGTTTCAAAAAAAATCCACTTCTTTCAAAAGATGATACATTAATTGCATTGTGCTGTTACCAGGGAAAAGAAAAAGAATTGTTTGGTGCCTACTGTCATCCCATGTGCTAAGTAAGTTTTAATTGTTGGTTCCTTCCTTGAACTATCAGATTGAAAAGTAGTTTCTTAAGAGAACTTTCAGTGTGAATCAACAGGCAAAGTGTAGAGGTAGTTTTGCACATGACCATTTTCAGTCTTACAAGTCTTTTGCATCTCTGATTTAAAGAAAGAAAACCCATTGAGTAGTAGCACCCCGCCTTGGGATTTGAGCCCTGCTCATGTTTGTGTTGAAGTAGAAGCTTTATGTATGATGGTGGTGAGTTCTGCTTAGCTCTGCTGTACATCAGTGAAATCTGCAGTAACATGCAGCTGTTTGGCTTAGCAGCTTAATCTAAGGGCTTTGCCAAAGGAGTTAAGAGTGACTTACAAAATTTTAAAGTTTGGTAAAGGAGACAGGTTCTTGCAGCAGAGCAGTGCTAACAGATGCTTCCTTTGAGGCTGACAGCAGATATCTTAACAATTGATATCTGCAAAACTGTTGGGAAAGCCCTGAGACCTGTCAGTGTTATAGATGTTGCTTAACTCCTTTGGGAGCTCAAACATACAAGCATAGCCTTAAATGGGGTTCCTCCTTAACCTGTCACTATGAAATAGTTGGGTTTTTGTTTAGGTCTCCCTGAAGTGCATAGCATGTTAGAAATACAGGATATGGCTCCTTTTTTTGCTTTGTATTTTAAAAGCAGTTAACACATACCATAATTTCAGAGACTATAATGCAGGTCACCCAAAGAAGCTGCAGCCAATAGTCACTGCATGTGCAGTTAAAAACACAGACAGGCCCTGTTGTGCTGCCATCGTGTCAGCAGCAGCACTGCACTGCTGATGTCTTGGAAAGGCTCTTTTCTCCAGGTGTGCAACTCAGGAGGAGGAGATTCTGTTACAGCTTTTCAGTGCAAATAGCTTTCATTAAGTTTTCACACAATAGCCCAAGGCTTTTGGGGAAGGACTAGACTGGAAACTCAGCACACTTACTGCCATGTGTTGCATGCCTTTAGACAAGGTGGTGAATGAAGCACAAGAGGCATCTTAGACGTTGGAAATCTTGGTCATAATTGAAGCTTTTTTAGCTGTTAAAAAGGCAACATCTGTGGTGAGATAAATGAGTGATAAATAAACTGTGTTGAATCCAGGATTGCAGAATGCAGTTCAACTGCTTTTTTTCAGCACACTCATGTAATTGCTGGGTTACTGAAAGTTTTCTCTGCTGTGGGGGTGCGTGTGTAAGGGAAAATGTGAACGTTTATACAAAGAACTGTGAGTGAAGTTTGGGGATGTTGCCTACACAATCCCACTTTGTTATCCCTGCCTTAATTTTTTTTTTTCCAAGACAATTGTAGATAGGTCTTGTTATCACTTATATACTCGATTATTTCAGTGTTCACTTCCCCATGTGATTTAACACACAAGTTTAGTTACTCTCTTCTGGCCTAGGGAGAGATTTCCTTCCAATAATTACCTTTACTGCCCTTTACACTTCGGCACATTAGTTTGTTTGGAGAAACATAGTTGCTTGATAAGCAACTCCAAACAAGGCAGTTCCTGGAGCTGTCTTGGGAACATAAATTATACCTTTTAAATAGCATGTTAAGCTTCAGTTTGCAGAAAGTAAACTACTAGATGTACTGAATAAGCAAGCTCTAAACATTTCTCCCTTAGAAGGCCCTGAGTTCAGCAGGAAAGCACTAGTTCACGTGGCAGTATTCAATATTCTTTTTATTATAGTATTATATATTCTTCAATATTCTATTGGGGCAATACAGGTGCAAAGGAAAAGACATTCAAGTTGCCTAATAGCAGCCATTAATTCAACCATTTCTTTCTACTGGCAGCTGTTTAGTCATACAGCATTAAAATGTATTTATAAGATGAATGTGATGCAATGCTGCCAGACAGATTGTTCCTGTGGTAGCAAAGAAACACATATTTAATCTTGTGGAAATTTCTCAGGATTATATCCTTCTGTTTGCCTTCTATGATGACCTTCTTAATATATAGTATGGATGAAAGAAAAGAAAATACAAATATTAAAGACCAGCAGGGATAAAGTGCATACATTCTTTGTTAAAACCATTTTTATTTGAATTGAGTAGTAGTTAGAAGAGAGCATTTTTGGAACTGGGGGATACAAAATTAGTTCTAAAAGCTATTTCATTTGCAAAATTTATTAATCTATATGCCATACAAAATACAGTCTGATATGTCAGGGGTGGGTTGCTTCACTAACTATGTTTACTATAAACAGTCCTTGTATCTAACTTCTTTGTGGTAAATAGAATGAAAAGTAGCAAAAGGTTCCATTTGTCTTGAATATTTCAATATTTAGTGTTCTTATTAAGGTGGAATATTTAACTCTACTGTTAAGGACACAGTAAATATTTTTAAAGTTGACTGTCTTTGTGTATGTGTAAAAAATAAACTGTTTTAACTTAAGCTGTATGTTTTTTTAAAAATTGACTTCTTCATTATACCCTGGTCTTTGTTCAAAACCAAACAAAAAAGTGATCATGTTTTGTATTTCCTCACCTTTTCCCCTAAGATTGTCTCTTAAACCTTGAATCCCATCCCCCGTCCCTCAACTAAAATTTAAAATAAATCACTGCATCTGCTTTACACTCTTCAGATTGGATAGTGAATATAAGGTACATTGTTATTTATTGTGGAATCTGTAATTGCAGAGCAGTTTTTCCTTTGTTGAATTAAAAATAGTTTGCCAGTTTCAGTAGAAACCTTTTCCTGCTGTGAGCTTTCAGGGCATTACTTTTTTTTTTTTTAATGTTATCTTCATTTTTTTGCTGGTGATAAATTGGAAAAATGGGTGTGTTAATGGAAGTAAATTATTAAATTGGTAATGAGGAAACAGGGTGTCAATAGCTTAAAGCTGTCAAGAGCAGGTTTCAAGCTGTGTGGCAAGTTTTACTGGCCTTGGCTTACTGATCCAGTAAAATTCAATAGTCTTTCAAGGTAGAAGGAACCAGGCTTCTTCAAAATAAGCAAGAACAAGACAAACCAGATAATGTTATTCATGGAGGTGGGGAAGGATACATTTTATCCACCTTGTATCCATTGTCTCTGTCCTAATGTGAATTTACATTGGTCAGTGGCCTTTAGGTAAGAGCTAGAGTGTATTTCCTTGCCTGTAGAATAACTATCATGATGTAAAAAGATGCCCATGTTTGTTATGTGGAGATAACCAAGGAAACAAGTGTTCATAAGCCAAGTTTTTTTGTTGGAGTTCATCTGTAAAATGCATATTGCTGGGAAAATGCATTTACTATTTTATGAGCAAGCTAGAAATAAATGCAGATTATTCGATTGCTTTCTGTGGTTTGCTTGCTTTTCGATCACACATGAATTAGATATGTTTGTATAAAAATTGATTCTTTGTACATGATCAGAGTTTACAAGCCTTAATCTCTGTTGCAAAGAGTATGGACTAGGTAGTTAATGTGGTAGGTCTTTGTTTTTTATGTGAATACTTGAAATGTTCTGTTTGCATTAAGTAAACTTTTTTTTCTCTTGACAGTATAGTGATTAAAATCTGATTGGTTTTAAAAACGTGTAGTCATTTAAATACTGAGAACAAATTTAAACTGAAGAAATAACCTTTTCAAGAAAATCACTAGTAATAAGTGCTTCTTTGACCTCTTTTTTGTAATTGCAAATGATCAGTTTTTTTGGTAGAGGGTTTCTGTGAAACAATTCATGTGTTTGTATGCATTTGCCTTAAAAATTAGAAAATATGCTAAGTTTTTATTGGCTTATATTTTTGAGTCAGCAGTAGTAAATATTGCTAATTTTTTTAATGTTAGGGCAGAATCCAGAAGTCCGGAGCTGTCCTACTAAATTTGGTTAGCACAACTATCCAGTTTGGGATGCAATTCCTAACCAGTAGTCATGTTTGTGAGTGCCTCCAATGTCTGAGTAGTTTTGGGGCTTTTGTCTGGTTTAATTTTTTTTTCTCAGAATTGTTAGGGTTGGAGGGACCTCTGGAGACCATCCAGTCTAAGCCCCCTGGCAAGGCAGGGTCAGCTGGAGCAGGTGACACAGGAATGTGTCCAAGTGGGGTTTGAATGTCCCCAGAGGGAGACTCAATGACTTCCCTGGGCACCTTCTTTTAGTGCTCTGCCACCCTCAGTGTAAAGAAGTATTTCCTCATTTGCTACCTCATTGAAACTTCTCATGTTTTAGTTTATGGCCATATTTGCTCCGTTTGGTTGGTTGTTTTTGTTTTGGTCTCCTTGGGGGTTTTTGATTTTTTTGTTGTTGTTGTTGTTTGGTTGAATAGGGTTGTTTGTTTTTTGACAACAGCAGATTAGACACTGAGCCAGGCAACAAGTGAGAGGCAAAGCCTCACCTTCATGTGGGCCTTGGATTTCACATGATGGATGGGATCTTGTTATGCTTGTTTATATTATATTGCAATGGCATATTCTCACATTATATTGCAGTTTTATCAGATATTCTAGCAGTATTTTTATCAGCTTGATACAAATTTGGATTATAGCTGATACATTGGATGCACTTAGGATGGGCTTTCATGCCTGGTTTTAGAATGTAAATTACTTTTCTTGCTCTTTGCTGCTAGGGAAGAGTTCCTCCTTAACTGCTGTGGTAAATAGTCACAGAAATTGTCAATAATGTCACAGACCTTGAGTGCAAATTCCTCCTTTATCGATGTTGAACTCTGTTAAGGTCAGTGATAGAGACATTCTGATAAAGGCTTGTGAATTGGCTTTCCAAAAATATGTGCTTGGAGTTAGGCCTTCAGATCAAGCCATGCAGACATTGCTGTGATTTTTTTTCCTCCTTATTTTTTTGTATAGTTACATCATATTTTCTTGTAGGAGGAGGAAATAGGGACACCATGGGACATGTGGTCGTCCTGTATTATTTGTGGTCTAAGGTAAGACTAGAAAGAGATTTTGGTGTATAATAGCTAAATAGGCCATCTTATCTTTGAAAAGCAAAATCACTAAGCACAATTTGGTTATTATTGCTGTAAGGAAAGTTGCTTCTTTGATTATGTGAACAGAGTTACAAGGAGCTGACTCCTTAGTGTAGTTTAAAAAAAATACAAAAATATGTTTAAAAAATAATAAAAAGGTCTACATTGATTTGTACACAGTTGCATTTTGATAAAATCATAGAATGGTTTGGGATGGAAGGGACTAAAGATCACCTAGTTCCAGCCCTCCTGTCATGGACATGGACACCTTCTAATAGTTTGTGTTGCTCCCCTCCCACCTGGGCTTGAACAAGGGGTATTGCAGGGATGGAACACCCAAAACATCTCTGGGCAACTTGTTCCAGTGTCTCACCACCACCCTTAGAGGAATGAATGTCTTCCTAATATCTAATGTAAGCCTACTGTCTCTCATGCCCTTGTAAATAGTCTTTCTCCATTTCTTTTTTGGACTCCCTTCAGGTACTGGGAGGATGCAATTAGGTCACCCCAAAGCCTTCTCTTTTCCAAGCTGAAAAATTTGAGAAAACACACAGTTTTCTTTATAGCATATGGTGCTTGTTAAAGAGTGCCTGCCTGGTATGTAGGTAGTGTAGAGAGGATTTTATAACATTGTGTTTTGCATTCACTCAGATTGGTGTTTATAATAAAAGTGGCTTTGTCTGTTCTTCGTGTTTTGGGGGTTTCTGTCAATTGCAAAAAGGCTATTCCAGTTCTTTCAGGGAGAAGGTATTTTAAAGATTACCAGAGCCTCAGCCCATGGTTCATTGATGTGAAAAATATCCTCTGGTAGTTTTTGGCTGGACTGGCTGGGCCAGTCTCCCGCGGGGAAGCTGCTTCTATTCACAGGACAAGGACATTTACAGGATAATAGAGTGAGGCAGCAGCACCGCTGAAGGGCTTGGACCACGGAGGGCAGGGGATGGCTTTGTTAAGTGGTGTTGTACCTGGTGCTCTCTACCCACCCCTGAGCCCTTTACCACATGCATTGGATGCCTCCCAGAAAACAGTGACCACATTAGTCTGCTGCTTTGACTGCTTTGGAGTGGGAGGGGATTAGATGACTAGGTTTCCTCTAAACAGCCTGAATCCGTGAGGATATTTCAATGGTGTTTTTTTTAAAACTGTTTTCTTCGTGTTTGTGGCTCAAATATTACAAGTTTATATAGCATTTCTGTCAAACAGAATCTGCCTACACTGCTGAAAAGCAGATGTAATCCTCAAATGTCCTGTTTAATACACAATCATCAGTATTACATCAGTTTTGTCCTAAATATTGGAGCACAGATTACCTTCATTATATTAAATGCAAGTAGGTATTTAAAATCGTATGAGAGGCCAATTACATAGCAGGGTTTATACTTTATCCTTCACCAGCTGTATTTTCAGACAATGCTGGTGCATCATGTGCAGTGTCAATGGTACCGACCCTTTCTCAGCTGTTTGCTTCAGGATGACCAGGGATATTTCATCAACATGTGTTGTTCCACATGCTTTCATTTTGGGAGCTGTTGTCTTGTGATGGGTTTGAGTGAGCTGTTTACAGGCTAGTTTTATGACTACCTGTATTTAGTAAGGGATGTGCAGCAAAGAGTGAGCATACTAAGCTTGAACTTCTTGTTATTGATGATAATATTTAAAAGCTAAAATGTAACAGTATTTCAGTTGTGAATACGTGGAAATTGTGTGTACTGCTTAATGTGTTTCAGAAATCCCTGTTACTTTTCTTCTTTCAATACAAGAAAACAGGCGTGTAATGCCTCATTGAAAGAAGCCTGTAGGGGTGCTTTGTGAGGGACTTAATTAAGGGCTTTGAAAGACTAAACAAAAGGAAAAAGAAAATGCTACAGGGTTATTGTTATTCCAGCCCATTGGCTCAGAGAGCTGACCATCCATTGGTGCCCTCTATCCTTTCGGGAGCTGAATGACACTTTTGTTCATGGCTAACAGAGGTGAAAGAAGCCAATTATTGGCTGTCTTTTCCACAGGGCAGCTGCAGACGGATTTCACTGCGGGCAAATATGGACTCTTCTACCACAAAGATGGTTGTGATGACAGTTATTTTTGTGTAGTAGTATGAAAGAAAACAGATCTTTTTTTTTTTTTTTTTTTTTTTTTTTTTTTTTTTTTTTTTGCCTTCCAGTGACTTGTGTAGATATTTATTGAAAACTACTGAGAATATGCTGGTAGGGAATGGAAACGTGTGAGGAACTGGATTCCTCGTGCTAACAGTCTACTCAGCTTTTCCTGAGAGTGTGAATGAGTTTTTTTTAATTTATTTTTCTCCTCTTACCTTTTTTTTTTTTTTTAACCTTGAGATTGCAGTTTATTTTAACTGTAGAGTTTTCCTAATTGGTGTGCAGTGTGCATTTAACTCTCTTGCCATCTCAGGCGGTGCTGGCTCCTTTGTATGCAGTAATTATAGAGGGACAACCTCTGCAAGTTAGTGGGAAGCCCTACAACAGCAAAATACATCACCACACCATTAAGGACCCCAGAAAGTATCTCTGTGCCTGAAACTTGTCACCTCTTCTCCCACACCTCTATTGCTTGGTCCAGTACATTATAATAATCTTTTTCCCAAACTTTTTCTTTTATAATTAAAAATGTATTCTTTTCTCTGCAAATTTTCTTTGTTTCAGTAGTTGCAGTTTAACTTGTAAGGAGACCAGCTGACTAAGAACCAGGTTCTCTGACTATTGGGATTCTGGAGAAGTCTCTTCCAGATAGGGGCAAATTTTGAGCAAGGACCAGCATCTCAGAGCTGACCCATCTTTGTTACACTGGAGGACTGACTTGACTTCTTGTCATGTTAGCTGCTCATTAGGCCTGTCAGTGCTTGAGGTGGGCTGCTTGTGGTAGCCTCTTTGCTTTTAGACATAGTTCACAGTGATAATAGTAAACAAAAGGACAAAGGTGAAGTTCCTCAATTTAGTTGGCTTTGTGCTGCAGGTAAGAGAAGAGTCTGCCTTTTGTCCTCAGACTTTTGGAATCACAAATGCTGAGTACCTTCCTCCTTCATCTGTTGGTGAATCAAGAGGAGTTTTCATGCTTTCATTTGGTTTCTCTTCATCCAGACTGATTATTTTCCTTTATAGCTCTTTTTGTGTGTGTAATGGCTTGCATACAGGACTGCTCCTGCCATTCTACTGTATTGCTAACCCACACTGATTGAAGTTAGCTGTGCCCCTGTGAGCTTAGCATGGTGCAGGCAGCATTGTCTGAGTCTCCTGAATCCTTAGAGGATGTGACTTGGAGGCACTGGTCATTGTGGGCTGGTGTCTGTTGTAGGGCTGTGCCTCTGCCGAATTCCTGAGGATGAGAGATGTGTACATGTGTGGGGCTGTGCAGTTGTCTGCAGAATGCCAGCAGCAATTGGCAGTGACCAGGGTGACTCTCCTGGGCCTGGAGCCGGGCTCAGTTGTCACAGGGAATGGGCAAGCAGCCTGGCTCTCAGGGAAGTAACCAACAAGAGTTGTGTGTTTTTTCACGAGGCAAAAAGCATACATGAATTTGGCTTCCTGAAATGAAATAATTAGCTGTGTGATAAGTCAGATAATTAACAAGATAATTCCTGGCACTCTGTATGAGAAGAAATAAAATTGGGTTTGAATACTCCCTTGATGTCCCTTGTTCAGTCCTGTGCTATTGAAATAGAAGCTGAACCTGTAGCTCTTCTCTAAGAGTGTCCTGGCAGATGATTTGGGCAGCTTTCATTTTAATTAATTTCTAAGGTTCACTGGAAGCTAAGATGGATGCTTAACCCACGTCTTCACATGTGTCTATAAGGAACTTGGACATCGATCTCAAATTAAAAAGATGTAGCTGAAACCATCATAACTCTACACATCAGGAAGGCCGATGAGGCTGATTGGGTTCTTGTATTCAGCTACACTCCTTGTCTTTAGCAGCAACTTTGCCATTTGTTGAAGGTACAGTTTCCTGGGAGAAGCACAAGGGTTGTGTATTAGCACACATGAACTCTGCCACATGGGAAGCTTTAGGCAGACTTTAATTCTTTAAATGTCATAAAGTGGAAATTACTCTTATATTAAAATCTTATGCAATAATTGATGACCAAAAATTTTCAAAACTTAATTTTTAAGTCTTATCAAAATTAGTTGTTCTTTGTCAGCTTATGTAAGATACCTTGAAAATTGCTACATAAAAGCATGTTTGGTTCTAAAATGGCCCTTCCAAATGCTGCTATGAAGTCTATTTTGGCACTAGCAAGTTGTGCTATGTGCTTTTAGTTTTCCCACAGTATAGGTATTTTGAGTGCTTTTTGCCAGAAATAGTTTTTAGTTACGTTCAAGTTATGTGTTATGTGATCGAAAAAAATTCTTAAGTGCCAAAGCTGTTGTATATAGGTTTGAGCTAAGCTCTACATTTAGATTTTATCTGGTTTCATTGTATCAGTGACTGTGTTCATACACCCAATTTTTTTTTTTTTTCTTTTCCTTTTCAGTTTGGTTGGTTGGTTTTTTGTTTTGTTTTTAGCCTTCTAAAAATGTAGGTCTTGCCCAGACTTTTGAGGCTCTGGTTGCTTTCTAAACATTGGGTGGGACAGACTAGAAGACCAAAATAAACCAGAAGAAAATGAATAAAATTCAAAGTACTTAGAGTTACTTAAGTTGGCATTTTTATGAATTGGATTTATAGCTGTTTATATTCTCTTTTTGCAGCAGAGCAAAAACACACAGTGAAACTGCAACAGAAGATTTTTGTATGAATATATGTGTGGATTGATATCACTGCTTTGTTATCAGGAAACAGATTTAAGGCTCTGTTTGGACAGCTCAGAAACATGGGTAGCTTTAACCTCCTCCTACCTCACAGAGATGCAGAAATATTTTCCTTTGAACTCAAGACTTAGGAAGGAAAGCAACGTGTCTAAACCCACAAAACGTATCTCTGCTGGAGCAAGGCAAGGCGCTGAACCTCGTGGGCTCTGTGTCCGGAGTAACTGGGAGTTTATGGTGTGAAACATTTGTTGTTTTCAATACAGTGCTCCTAGGTGGAGAGGGATGTCATGTCCTTGGAGTCCAAAGGGTGAGTGTGACTCCCGACGCTCGTGTTCAGGCGGTTCCAGTTTTATGGGATTGCCCTTGAAGCTGTTAAATGGAGTGAACCGTGCCTCGTAGGTGTCGGTGGTTGTGCAGCAGAAACCTGAGAGCAGAGGGGGCGGGGAGCGGGGTGGGACGGACCCAGATCTCATGAAACTGGTTCGATTGCATACTTGGGCCATGTTCCTGGTGTTTCAGCAATAGCTGTTCCTGAGGGTTTCTGATAAGGGAAAAGTGCTTGAGAACTTCCTCAGTAGTGACGAACAAAACTGTGGCCTTGGTCGTGTGTGAAGTGTTGGCGTTGAGTTTTGCAATATGTTTTAACTTGAAACACAGATATGTATTAAACCTGGAACTGACAACTCAAAAAGAAAAATCAGTTAGAGTTGTTTAAAAATGACATAGTTAACCTCAGTGACTGATGATTCCATTATGGTAAGGACAATTGATGCAGCTGGCAGTGCTGCCCTATTTTAACTTAGTTGCAGGTATAGTGTTAAACTTTATTTAGTTAAAGCATAACAAGTAGCCTTCCATAAATCTCCTTTTGGTTTTCTGATGTTGATTTTATTACAGGCAGGAGCTACATTGTGACATTTTTTCTTAGTGTGAAGTGCCCACTGTCTCTTCACTCCTACTACCATAGAAGTCTGCTGCTCCATAAAAGACAGCTAACACCATCTGATTACAAAAATTAAAAAAAAAAAAAGAAAAAAAAGGCTCAGAAATATACTGCAATGGTATAGTTGGTTGAACTCTCATGTGTGTAACTTGTTGCTGCATTCCCCTTTTCCCTATGTGTGGAGATTTATGGGTTAAAATAAATAAAAATATTTCTGCTTTCCTTTACTGGCTTTTACAAACAATCTCAAGTCTTGCCAAAAATGATAGTTGTAATGCGTGGTTTTAGATGTATATGTTTTGAGCTAAGATGATCTTACTTTGTATGAATTATTTTAAAAATGTCTCAAGTCAGAGGGTAGCTGTAATACAACTACGCTGAAAGCCTTCCTATCAGGAGTTTGGTTGATAGCAGGACATGCAAATTGCTAGCAGATCAGGGATGTAGATGATCTGAGTTCCCACCTGGGAACCGTGGACCTCGTTGTGGTCTTACTGGTTATTCACATTTTGTCATGAATACTCATAGGTAGAGGAGGAGGATCTTGGTACAGACTTGCCCTCAGATTGCTTGATTGGTGTGCCTGTCACATGGTTTGCTTTTTTTTTTTTGTACTCAATTCCCTGGCATTACTGTATTTCACAGGGTAAATAATTAGGAAACTGAATAATACATAATTTTACTCTCTGCTATAAATAATCTGTGTAAATATGTATAAAAGAAATACTCCTGCACTGAAAGACATTGTTTCCTCCTCCAATTTACAATAAGCCCTTCCTTTAGGCTGTAATGTGCACCCAAAGTATGGCTCTTAAAAATTAACTGAGGAGCATGTTTAATTTGCACTATATTCCTATTCTGGGATGGGATCGCTTTCATAATAATGCAGTGGAATTCTTTTCTAGGTTAATTCCCTACTATGTGTCAACATAAGCCATTAACTGTATGTGTGATTGCTTAATGGCTGGCCTGCAGTGACTCAAATACCAGTTCAAAATAGGGCTTTGCATGCAGGTATTGTTCTCTCTAAGATCTTGATGATGGCTTGATTGGCACATGAATAGGGTACATTAGAGCTAGTTACTGTGTCTGAAAGAAAGCTAAAACACCAAGTCGGAAGGGAAAAACCCAACAAGGGTTTGATGTGACACAGGAAGGAGGAGGCAGGAGAAATAACTTAGAGATACGGTGGGAGAGGAGGGAGATGTTAGTTCTCTTGCGGGAACAAGCCTGCCTGAAGTTTTGCACGTTTTCGGTTGCTGCCAGTGAAAATGTTGTAGATACTGCTTCAGCAAAATGCTTACTGAAATCTACAGGATTTATATGCTGCTATTATATTCATATTTATATATATATATTTAAATATATATATATATATCTTAAAGGGCTCTGTACCACTATTTACTAAAACTTCTAATCCTCACAATCCTCTTTAATAGCCAGGGTCGGTGGCTGATCTGAAGTTTGATTATTTCCATGAAAAATCAGGTGAAGTGCTTCATCCCCAAATGAGCTGTCACATAGTTTCCAGTAGAGCCAGAGAAAAGTTAATGGAAACGTTGCATATAAGTTATGCATAGAGCATAACTTCTTTCTGCTGCTACCAAATGGAGAGAACCTACATATCTAGCAAACAAGAAATTGTCAGAATCTCCTGTCCTGTTTTCCTGCTAAACAAACAAAAGGGGCAGGGGAAGAAAGGTAATTAATTTGCTTTGGAAACGACATGATAGGTAGTAGCTGGGCATAGAATGTGGGAGCAGCCTTGGTCAACTGGAGGGGGCTTCAGGCTCTGTGGGTGATTTTGGGCAGCTTCACATACCTCTGCATCCTTGTGTCCCTTGCCCTGCTGTTTGTTCAGTGCATTTAGGCAGCAAACTCCTCTAGGTGAGGAGTGTCTCCAGCTGTGTATTTGTACAGTGCCAGTCCATTGATGTGTTGAACAGGGCCCTTAGCTTCTCCAGCAATACAAACAACAGAGGATAAGACCTTGTGCTCATTAGTGAGATAGCATGGGTACTTAGGAAATGGAAGTGTGTTTGCTGGGTGGGAATGCAACCTGTGTCATACTTAGCCAGTCACAGCAAATACTGACTAAAACTTCAAATATGGGGATACTGCCTTTCTTCTAAGAGTGTTTTCCTGAAAGAATTGGAAAATGAAGCATGCTTTTATGTAAATGAAAAAATGTTGTGTCTCATAGGCTTTCTGTTACTCCAGAATGGCCTGTGAGTACAGAACAGGTTTCTGCACTTTTAAGTTCTGGAGGTCTCTCTGATCATGTCAGAGGCAATAGAAGCATGCTTAAGATTGCTGGGAAGAGATGGTATAACAAGAAGAAAAAACTATATTAATGCAAAAGTTGGTTTAAAAATCTTCCCTTTTGTCATTAACAGCTCTGTCCATGTTAAAAGGAGCAGTAGATAAGTATCAGGAGGAAGAAGTATATTGGGGCATGGCAGTAAGGATGGGAGATAAGGGATGGTGAATACTGCAGAGTTCTGGTGGTTGGAATACCCAGTGGACTCTTCCCACTGGATGATGGGCACTGGTAGTTGTGACTGTCAGAAATGGAGAGAATGCAAACTTTATAAATACAATGCCAATCTGTATCTATCACCATAGGAAAGTTACCTAATAATATAGGTATTTATACTATTATACTATTACCTTGCAGTAATAGGTGCAGGTAATATATAAAAAGTATGAAACTGATTTCTCATTATGTTATTTAAGCTTTATTTTGATCTCAAACATCATTGCAAACTCAAACACTTTGCAAGTGTAGGTTTCTCTGTAAACATCATCTTTGCCTGTTAATTCGTTTCTTCCTGTTCATTATTTCTCACTGTTGGGAAATGGATTCTCAGTGTTGGGAAACACACATTGTTGCATGTTACATATATCCTTGGATTTTAGCTTCACTCTTTGAATTCATAATGCAGGCAGTTGCCATTTCAAACAGTAGTTGTGATGTGGTGCTTCTGGAAGAGAATTGTTTGCTTCTTGTCAACAGGAAGATACAATAAACCAAAACTCTACTACCAAATTTGTTTCTTTTTAATTGAATTACAAGTTTCTTGATGATCCTCTAGGCTTTCCATGCTTTCATTACCTACTGAATACATTTAAGATATGGGACAGTATTAATGCAAATTCATTTATTGTGTCTCTTCAGTGGTTTTATCACCATCCTGAAGGAACTGGCTAAATGGGAAAGAAGATGTAAACCAGGGATGTAATTCAGTTCCTTCTGTCTCATGAGATTGGCTACTGAGGGGTGTGATCTATCATGTGCACATGTTCCTGCAAGGAGTTGGGCACTGAATGTATTTCTTCAAGGCTGTAGAATTGCAGTATAACTTAATATTAGTCTGACCTTGAGTTTCTGTGATTTCTTGTCTCCCCCTGCCCACCTGTCTTGGCTCCAGTGTCTCTGCCTTTCCCTGCTGCCCCAACACCAGGAACTTCTCTTGGTTAACACAGATATGACCTGGACAAAACTTGAAGTACTGGCCATTCCCATGCAGTTGTATAATTGGTCCTGTTGGTTTGTTTATGGGTTTTTGTTCTTGGGGGGTTTGTTTTTGTTTCTGATAATTGGTGAAGAACTGTTGGTCTTGTATGCTAAGGAGAATACACGTTGCTTTGTCTTTATCCTCACCAGTGTTAATGTAATCAGGTCATTATCCATGTTATCAATGGTCCAAGTGGTAATGGATGGCTGATTGTTGCTGGGTACTTCCCAGTGTCACATTGAGGTGCATTTGCAATATCCTTGCTTATTTAATGTAGTTTCTAAAAATACTAAAAGCCTCAGCATTTCCTAGTATTGCTGAAACTGGATCATGGTTACTACCTGGGGAATTTTCTATAAGATTAGGACCTATTACCTAATGGTTTGTACAAGTAGGTAGGAGGGCTTTATTCAAATATAGATAACTCTGCCTAAGTAATTTTCTACGTGTTATAATTAAATACCTCAGTGGCAGACAGCCCAGACATTGGAAAAGACTGAATGGAGCCTAGAGTATTACATGCTATTATCTATCAACAAACAGGTTAAGCTTGCTCAGAGGCAGTATTTTATAGGAATTTAAAGGTGCCTTGTTGAAACATGATCTTCTTCAACCAACGCTCCCCTCCCTTTTTCTTTCTCACTCCTTCCCTTTCTCTCTCCTTTTCTAAACTTGACAGAGTCAAAAAGCCAAAAAGTAGATAGCTATTAATAAAGTACTGGGAAGCACAGGGGTGTATTTTGATCTTATTTGTTTTAAACCCACAATCTCAATTTGGTTTTGTTGAGATTTAATTTTACTTTTCTGTAGCCAGGTATTTCATGGTTTATTTGGCTCAAGATCTTTTTTACAAAGTGGTGTGTTTTAGGTCCTTGGCATGTATTTGGATGCAGCACATGAACGAGGTGGGATGGTGTGTGTGCCCCCAGTTCAGTGCAAATCCAAGTGTTGAGAGAGGAGACTGTGAGCTAGGACAGAAAGTATAACTGGCATCTCCTGTGGGATTTAGGAGACATGCCAGCAACCAGAGCTGTGAGGAAAGTTTCTTTGTGTGCACACATTTGGGGGAGATGCAGTTAGGGATGGTAGGTATTGTCATAAAAACAAACAAACAAACAAAAAAAAACCCCAAAAAAACCCAACAAACCAAAAACAAAACAAACCCCCAAGAAGTTCACAGAGACTGGCACCATTTTCCTTTTCAATACCCATCAGTTGTTTTGGGTCATTTGCTTTTATTCTGTGCTTATATCTTGGGCTAATTTATCTGTAATTTTGATGTCCTTTCTGTCCTACAGGAAGTCTGTACTTCCCATCTTGTGGTCCCTTTTTGTTGTTGCAGGTTTACTTCTCATGCAAGAATTATTGTCCCCCTCCTCCCTTTCCATCATCTCTAGTCATCCAGAGCTCTTTCTAGTCAGAATCATGCTCTGATAAGAGAGAAATCTAACAAGGGTCAGGCTCCTTTATGGTAGAGATAGTACTTAAAAATGACAGAGAAGGTTACCCATGCCTGCAGGAGAAACTGTGACATGCTGTGCATTACATCTAATTCTCTTTTTTGTGATGCCACTTGTAAAGGCTGTGATTGAAGCCCCTAGTTTCTCTTTTTAAACAGATGTGAGAGAATTAGTAAGTTGCCTAACTAAAACCTCACATCAGGAACTGGAATTCTTGCAGAAGGAGTACAATAAAAACGTTAAGTGCATTATGCTTTCTAGTTCAGTTTTCTGAAGTCTCCACTGTTGGTTGATTGAAGAGTGATTAAATATCCAGCATTATGCAAGATGAGATGTGGTGCTGTGTGTTTTTTACTGTGTCCAGCAAAGTTGCTTTCCTCTTCCAAGGAAAATGGACACAACAGCTTTAAATGGGGAAAACCCAACTGTTTCATGTTCACAAGAACACAGAAATCTCGTTTGATGCCTGTTTTCAACAGAGGGAAGTTTTCATTACATTTACTTTTGCCAGTTGGTATTTTTAATGACTTTAAAGTGTTTCTGTGTTAGATGACAGCAGGAAATTTAGCTGGAAAGTAGTGGTCAGAACAAACTGAAAGGATCTACTTGAGCAGACAGGAGACAACAAATGAGTGCTGGAGTACCTTGGCTTGAATTTTACCTTTTGCCTATAAAAATTAACCTCTGCCTTACCTGGGATGGCGAAAAAACTTACACAGATACAAGCTACTAATTTTAGTTAGTTTTATTCTTTTCTGTAGCACCTTTCTGGAAAAAGGACAAAGCTTCTGACAGAGTGTAGGAAGCCCTATTTATCATTCAAAACTTCAGCCATGGCACTATAGGAGTGAGAGCAGTTGTATTTATTTTCTGTGTTTCATCTACCTGAAATGGTGAAACTAATTGTAATTATAAGGCTGTGATTCATGTTATCCCCTGAGATGCAGCCTCTTACTAAGGAGGTTACCACCTTTGGCAGCTCATATTTTAGTTTCAATGCCATATTTTAGCTTCTTGGCCATCATTTTAGTTTCAGTGCCAGCTTCTTGCCCCATCATGCTTGCCCCTTCAATGTTTCCAGGAATGGGGCATAAAGCCACCTCTGCCTTAGTTAATGTTGGTCAATGAGCAAAGAGTTAGGTTTAATACAGATAAATCTAGTTGATGGCTGCCTGCTGAAAGGTGCAGGTCTGCCCTTTTCTTGATGAATCTGCAGTGTAAACCCATGGAATTATCAAAATCTTACATCTCATGGAGCTGTTCTCTCTGTTTTGCACTTCCCAGGGAAAACATCCCAAATATAAATGTGGATCTGAACTTAAAATTAACTTCAGAGGTGTAGTTTGCTGGGCTGACAGACCATACTGGGGACTTGTTGGAGGAACAAGAAATTCATTATAAGCCTTTTAGATACTGAGTCTGAGCTTCAGTTTACCAATAAAATTTAGGGCAAATGTATGGAGGATTTGGTGTTTTGTTGGGAGTTGTGTGCATGTGTATTTGATGGCAATTCAAAGGTTGGCAGGTGTTGTGCTGTTTTTAGAGCACTTATATCTGAATATAATAACCCAATCCATAGTAGGTCTTCTAGCTTAGTCCTGCTGAAAAGGGGCTTTAGGCAACTGTTGACATGATCTTTCTGTTGCATGATAGGGCCATTCCCATGAACACTACTAGAGGTTGGGATAGTACTATTAATATTCTTCTATTCATTCTTAGGAGCTTTTTTATACATATTAGCACCCTAAATGATTTCTAGGCTTATAGACCTAGGCTTATAGGATTTTTTAGTAGAGAAACAGGTGGTGTATGACACATTCTCAGTGGTGATTTCTTTGCTATGTCAAGGGATATACTAATATTTATCTTTATTAAATAGACAGCCTTCTTGATACTGCATAGACTGATCCCTTTTTTTTAAGTTTAGGAGTAGCAACATGACTATTTCTGAAATAAAAACAGTAGAAACTTATCAAGGACTACTTTTGTTTTGGACCGTGGTTTTGGGAATTATTTGTCATTATTTTGTCGTAGTATATTGTGCTGCACCATTTTTGTTGCAATTCTTCTATTAATTATATGTTACTAAGAGTATCTTCCCAAATTAACTGGGCAAACTTTATATAGACTAGTTAATACATCATCTAATTTTAGTGTCATGGGTGTTCCTAATATTGTTTGTAAATTCTTGCTCATGAAGTACTTAATATTTTATTACCAGTGTATAGTGCCTGTGAACTCATTCTTTGAGGAGATTTGATAGAGTGAAATGAGAAATTATTGAGTGAAATGATAGAGTGAATAGAGTGATATGATAGATTTGATAGAGTGAAATGAAAAATTTACGTGTGTGTGTGTATATATCAGTAAAGTTTCTTTTACATAATGTTCCTAATTAAACAAGAATTGTTTTAAGACATGTATGGTGTTCATTAGAAAACTTTCAGGGTTGGTGCTTTGATATTCCCCAAAGTTTGCAGATCGGTGCTATAAAGATTGACTGATTTGGAATCTACTTCCCGAATTAAAACTGTAGAGCCTAACACTTGAAGGTACAGGGAAAAGATATTTTTAGTTAATTTCAGATCCCAGAGAAAGCCAAAATTGCTTAGAATTTGGATCTCAGCCATTCTGTGCGTATGCATGATTTCCATTGTCTTTGTTTAGGATTGCATAGGGCAATTCTGAAATTGGGCATTTATAGCTCTGGAAATTTCAAGACCATTGCTTCCAGGTGGATGGGATTTCCTTACCCCAGCTGTCAGAAAGAGCTACCATGTAGTGCAACAAATGTGGGTGCAGCCAAAATCTTTGCCAAAGTGATGCATGAGCATTCATAGAGTGCTTTCTGATGCTATGTACTGTTGGCTCATTTTTACTACACATTTTTACATATGGTGCATACGAACAATGGCGTTTTATATCACATGGACAGTTTTTTGAGACTTTTTGAGGTTACTGTTTGTTAAGATCAGGGTCTCACTCCCTTATTACTCTTCTGCCCTATTCATAAATGCTTCCCAGCTGATAATAAAAGTGGATTTGCAGTCCTCTAGAAAGGACAAGCCAGGATGTATGAAATATACATATTTATGGCAATTTGAAAAATGTGTGAGAATAGAAGTTGCAGTCTGCCATGGAGCAGAGGGATGACAGTTCTTGTAGCTGATACATTTATTTATTTTCCTGCACAAGAAGGAAAACATCCTCAACAGCAACATTGTATTCTGATCAGGCTGCTGCCAAAGCACAAAACGCTGCTTAAAGCATACAGTCTCTTGAGTTTGGGAATAAAGTATCTTGTGTTCAGCTCCTTCTGAAACTTAGTGAAGGAGTCTTTTGTACCATAGTA
The DNA here is from genome assembly GCA_013389925.1 of Aegithalos caudatus. Classification (NCBI taxonomy): domain Eukaryota; kingdom Metazoa; phylum Chordata; class Aves; order Passeriformes; family Aegithalidae; genus Aegithalos; species Aegithalos caudatus. The sequence continues at coordinate 72,774 of WEIU01014487.1, forward strand.
GATTTTTTTTGGCTCTTACTACAGTTGGGTTTGTTTTGTATATGCTGAACTTTATTTTGGTCACTGCTCTTGAGTTAGGTTAGTACAACTGTTAGCAGCTGCTGAGGAGTAACTTTCTTAGTTTACACTGGGAAATGAGAAATAAAGCTTTTGGACTAGTGTTTAATTAACATTTATTTTAGAGAAACAGTTGCCTCTAGATTTAGTATAAGAGCACAGTTTTCACATTGGTAGTCCCTGGGAGTCTCTGCTGCACAGGTGGTGCAGCAGATCAGTTGCCAGTCACTTGTTAATGGAGGAGCTTCAGTGGTACTTTTTGGCCATTACTGAGATAAAAGGAGAGTTTGGCTTTGTTGGCTTTTTATCTGAATTATATGGGGAGGTGGCATATAAACACTAGAGAACAAATGTAGAACACAGCAAGCAGGGAAGGCTCTACTAACAAGAGTTAGTGAATTGCTTATTAACTACATACTAAAAAAACCCAAACCAGTAACCAAGTGGAAAGTAAGAATTTGGATTATGTCATGAATTGTTACGCAGTTAGTTTAATTATCAAACCAAATTGTTTTCATGCTGCTTTTATTCATATTGAGTAATAACTTGCTTTAGGACTGGATTATCTGTGATCATTGTGTAGGTGTGAACTGAGGTGATGGCACCAAGTTTGCCGCTTACTGCTGCTTTGTAAAGAAAAAAGCTGAGCAGCTCTGCATACCTATCATGTAAGCACTTGCTGCCAGCTTCCCTCTGCTCATGGACTGAGAATAAAATGTGCTTAAAACTATTACCTCGAGGACTTAATAGGTTTTGTAGAAGGAAAACAAAACAAAACAAAAAAAGACTGTGGTAGAGCTAGGACATGTTTCTGCTATTCTTGCCAGTTGTTCCAGAAACCTTGTTTGCCAGAAGCTATTTACTAAGTCCTAATGCATGTATTATTTTTTTTTAAAGACACTGTGGGATGAAAATTTGCGTAGTGGGTGGTCACAATATTTTTTTATATGCTTGTGGTTTTAGAGTAGTCCTAATCATCTGGGTTAAAACTGTATGTAAAGTTGGTAAAAATGAGTACTGGGGATAACAGTGCTGTAGAGCCTCTTCCATGCATGCCTTCCCTGTAGTTTCACAGTAATTATTTTTATTTAGAGGTGTTGGAAAACTTTATTTTGTCAACTTCCCATTTTATAGGTCTTTGCTGCAACCCGATTCTCAAATTACTTGAAAGTTTAGCATGCAAATTTCTTGAAAGATATTATTCTGTGATACTAGAACATTTTTTTTTTCTGTTAGTATACTATCTGATGAGGCCTTCTTTTTCTTATCCTTTTCATAGAGTGTAAAAATCCTTTCCTCGTTATTGATAAATCTGCATTTGTTCTTTTTCAGAGATATCAGCATGAATAACATCACGAGACTACCAGAAGATGCCTTCAGGAACTTTCCCTACTTGGAAGAACTGTAAGTATTTTGCACTTTAAAGTTTTGCTACAACATCATATGGCTGTGTAAAGTGGAAGGTGGGTGGAGAAACACTGTTGAGTTGTGAACAGAAAAAGCAATTATACTTTAAAAATATAATCTTGTACATGTTTGGAAACCAGGACAGTAAATGCTACTTACAAGGGGCTTTTTATGGTAATTATTTTAATCATGGCTAGAGTGATGACACATACTAATTACAGTGTTATCCAAAGATAACACAAGAGTTGTGTAATTACCATTGTTTCTGAAGGAGCTACAGTATATCTGTTGCACAAGTTCCATAAAATAGATGTTGCTTCATTTACTGAGCAGCTGGCCTCCGTTGTTCTTGTAGGCTGCAGAGGCAATGCTCACAAGCCCATCCTGACCTATATCTGAAATTCTGTGATACAGGGCTTCTTTTTCTTAATTTCTCTGGCAGAATTTTTTTTCTGCACTTCCCACCTCATTTTGTCCTACTTCTCATTTTAGCTTTCTTTTATTTTGTTTTACTTAACTGATACTTGGATTTCTGAATCCTCAATCACGTGTCAGTATTTTGCTGAAGTCCTAACTAAGATGCCTTTTCAAAGCTGAAATATGATTTCAACAGCATAGTCCTTAATTAGGTTGTGTTTCAGAGTCAGTAAACAGGGAGGCAGGTTTGACATTCATTTACTGCTTTAAGTACTGTTGTGTGACAAGTGCTTTCTGTGTGCCCTATAGTTTCCTTATCTGTGAAGAGAGAGTAAGGGTAATGGCGCAACCTTTGCAAGAGCTTTGAGAAGTTCCAGTACTAAACAACAGATAAGGCAAAACCCCTGCAGCTTGCTTTGCCTCTTATATTTTCAGTGACAAAGTAGGGCTTCTTTTATTAAGGAACATTTAAAGTACAAATCGAAGCTGTCTCCGTTTGTGACTTTGGCAAGACTAGAACTACAAATGCTGCATTGAGAAGTTTTTTAGTAATACACCTTAGAGAAAGAACAGCTTATTTTCCCAAAGAGACCACCCTTACGAGGTAGGGAAGTGTTCTGGCTTTACCAATGAGGAAACAAGCAAAGAATGAAAGCCATTTATAGAGGGCAAAAGGATAGATAATAAAAAAAGCAAAACTACAGATAAAGCACTGAACCCTTTGACTCTGGTTATCTGTTATAACCAGTATATCTATTACAACCACCACACCTCACTGAAACAAAGATACTGAGAAATTGATAAGGGTTGGATTGCTTGCTTCTGAAGAAAGACTTGGGTTCCTGAAAGCTGCTTCTTTACACCTCAGCCTTTCTGGTTCCTCTAATAAGGTGTTCTACCTCTCCTTAGAATTTTGATCTCTCTTATATCCTGATAACGTAGCAGCTACCATTACTGATGCACTTAAATAACTCCATTTTATCTGGTTCTTAAATAGTTTTGACTCAGGTCAATACAACGGTGAAGTGCACTTGAATTGATTTATGTCAGATAAATTGTGTGTGTTATCTTATTTCATGTTTGACATGTTGTTGTTTATTCCCTCTGATTTTAGGTATTGCTTAAATCTGTGATATAGTCAAGAATGCTTTATGAAGAAAAGTAGGTTTTCAGATGGTGCATTTGTGCAACTGACAGAATTCAAGAAAGGCTCTATGGCATGAGTAGTTAATTGGGGAAAAAAGTGGCCTAGGAAGGCTTGGTTGGCTTCAGAATATATGCTAGCCAACAGTCCATATGTGCTTTATAATATGTACTTCTGTATGTTTTGTTGGACTAGATTTGTAACCTCCTCTTTTATTTTAATTCTTCATAGGCATATTTCATACCAGAAGTTGAAAACCCCAAACAATTCTGTTTTTCCAACTTAAATGACTATGGGAGACTTGATTTTTTCCCCCAATAAGTAATTAAGCAATAAAACCTAATGGGTGGGTGTACATGTTGTGTACACCCACAATATAATAATGTACATAACTTCATAAACCTTGGGGTGTGTCAGGAAATGAAGAGGAAAGGCAAAGCCTTCAGCCATCATCTGTTGTGCTCATTGCCTAAGAACCATTTTCTACAGGTACCTCATTGTCCCTCTAAATTCCAGGTCTTCAGTTTGGAAAAAAAAAAAAAAAGCTAGCATTAAGCTCAGGATTATGTGTGAACACCAAGAAGCTTTAAATAATTCTTAGCATGCTTACTTGATATATTGAAGCAACTTCTGGAGAAAAACAAAACAAAAACACAAGTCAAGTCCAGATTCCCTTGTTTCAGTTCAAATTATTCTTAAATGGGAATATAATAAGGTAGATTCAAACAAAGGCAGCTTTCCTCCTTAATAGAAGTGCCCAGCACCAGAAATGACACATTTCTCCTTCGTTCTCCCTGTTCCCTTTTTGTTTATGGGACAGGGTACAAAAATATTACATTCTTTATTTTTGCTGATTATGAACAGAAACAACTGAACTCTCAGCTCTTCCTACTGTACAACCACAATTTTTCCTTTTTATGAATGTCAATGTTTCTTCCTGGCTTTTATTTATAGTTGAACAGATCCAAATTCTGACTGCCAGGCCCTAGCAAAGCTGCTTTTTCAGCATGCAAACCTGGGAGCTAGTGTCCATGCCAAAGAAAAGTAATTTAAAGAAAAGACTTAAAGTAGTGCTGGAATTTGTGCTAGAAGGGACTTTTCGTTGAGAAGTTGTCCCAAGAATTATGCTAAAGAAAATGAAAATCCCACAAACTAATGGGAATGCAGTAAGTACCCACACCAGCATGAAGTCTAGTGGGTGTCCATCAAGGAGACAGCTTCAGACACCCTTATCTTCATACCATGCCATAGCCCTGCCATTGTCAAATGCTGTGTTCGATTAGCCATGGCAGAGTTTGCTAATTAATGTTCCAAAATAGTATCATAGAATTTAATTGAATGGAAATGGGAGGCAATTAGAATGTATTATTGAGGCAACTGAGATTAAAACGTGCAGTAGGAGCCATTTGAAATGGGGGTTGTCATTTCTTCAGTGGAATTAATTGTTTGGTAATCTGCAGAGACTTCAGAGGATCATTTTCCAAATCCTAAAAGGAACACTAGTGGAAGAAGCAGAGTACCAGACTTGGAAAAGTTCAGAAGTGCCTTCTGCTCCGTTCAGAAGTGCCTTCTGCATCACCAAAGAGGAGGCAACTCAGCTGCTTCAATTACGCCTCCCAGGCTGGTTTTAGATGTTCTGGATTATCCAAGATCCTGCACCAGACTGACAGGTCTGACTCGGATGGGAAACCAGTGGGTGCTGTGAATGGCAGTTTTGGGGCCAGATGGAAGAGGACACCTCAAATGGCACTAAATGGCCATGTTTACACTACTGACTCCTCAGCAAAGAATCAAATTTGTAGGAATAATCTGGGATTTTGTACCTTTGAGATCATGTCCTATTGCAGTATTACAGGTACAAGCAAAGGGATTTTGACTTGTCTGTGGGCAGGATCCACCCGTTGGAATGAGTGCTCTGTGTACCCTCATTCACAGCCTCGTCATGCATGTCACTTACCATATGTCAGCAGGATTCTAGCACTATTATAAATGTTATAAAAATCCTCCATGTCTGTGTAACTGATACCCATCTGGAAGTAATTTGCAAACTGTTGAAATGGCAATGGTTAGAGTCAGGGAGAAGCAGACCACCAAGGGTTTTGCCTTAGCAGTTAATGATGTGTATTCTTCAGAAAATGCTAACGTAAATATGCTGCAGCCCTAAACATGATATGGAAACTAAAAATTCTTGAAGAACTTGGCCATGGTTTTCTAACCACACCTAAAGTATTTATAGAAAGCTAGAAGAGGAAAATACAACTAGATAATGCAGTGTTTTTAGAAAGTAGAAACCATTTTCTATTGTGAATTTTTAACTAGAATATCCAGGTTGTGTTATGTTTTGATGACCTTTTTTAAAGGTGCCAGTCCCTTCAGTATGTAAAGTTACCTAAAGTGTGAAGGATTTTGCATTCTATTTATGAATGAGCTACTAGATTAATTTAAAAGGCAGTCTCTTATTGAGGAAGACAAAATCAAACTTATTTCTATTCTTGGCCAGTTTTCCAGTCTGTCTTCAGAAACTTGAACCACTCCAATAAAGCAGAAGTATCTTTGCCTTAATGACCTTTTAAGCTTGTTTTGATTGCCACTCTTAACCTTTTCCACTCTTTAGAATGTTGTCATCTTGTTTGCCCTGCAGTTACGGGCAAAATTTAGATGATAAGCTTTTAGCTGTCTGGCTGCTGGTCCGTGTGAGAAGCAGAGGGCTGCAATCTGTTCCATGTCTATCTGTAGGTTACTTGTGACAGAAGGATGTGATTGTCTGAAGGGGAGCACAGCTAATTTCCCAACCAGTCAGCCTTGGGGCAGGGCCCTGACCTTCTTCACCAAGGGTTATGGAGGGTGCTCTCCACTCTTTGACTGTGGGGTATAAAAAACATTTCACACCCAGTGATACTGCAAGGAAATAATCCTGCCTGAAAGCACCAACAGACCCAAGTGCTCAGTTAACATCCAGGTGTGTACTGATACCTACACCTGTTGCTGTGTTTTTGATTTTTGCTCATACATGGTATGAAATAGTCTCTCTCCTGTGACACTACCTTCAGATACTGTTCATTTTATCAGGAAAGGGCAAAACTTTCTTATTTAATGGCTGGTTGAAAATGATTGAAGAAATAAAGTAATAAAAGGAAGCATTAGATCAATAAAAGTTTTCTCTTTTCTGAAACACTATGCTAATCTGCTTTTTGAGAGATGAATAAACAGTGAACAAGAGACCACACACGTGCAACTAATCTTTGCAAGAAAATAAATAGTGTGACTGAGTATTTGCTTGACTATTTAGTTATATCTATGTTGATTACAAGTCTTAAGAGGTCTTGCTTAAATATCTCCTCAGTTCCCCTCCCTGGCCAGAGTCTCTGATTATGGCTTTTAATTGAAAAAGTATTTTTCAGGAACATAAGGAATAATTAAGATGTATACTAGCAGTGAAAATGAGGCGGGTTTTTGCAATGAAGCTGTAATCCAGAAGTATCTGCAGGGGAGATGTCTAGAGTTATTTTCCCTCTTGACTGCAGCTGACCACCTGGCTGAAATGCCACAGCTGCTTGTTTTTGTAGTATCTGTTTCAGTGTGTAATTTAGATGGTGCCCTTCTTCCTAATTTCTTCATCAGCACCAAGTTGTGCTGGGCAAGTCCTTGGGCAGGGAGAGGGAGTATCATGTCTTTCTTACTGCCTGGGTTTTATGAATAAGACATGTCTTGGAGTTATGCCAGGGCTGAGCTGTTAGTTTAGGATGCTGTGTCTTTCCTTCACCTGGCTGTGGAACATTTGATGGAAAGACTTGCCTTGTTCTTCAGTTCTAGGTCTTTTAAGGGCAGTATTTTCAAGGTAGTGTGTGAATGTCTTGAGATGGATGGATGGATGGATGGCTGGGCCCAGAGAGTGGTGGGGAATGGTGCTGCATCCATCTGGGGACAGTCACCGGTGGTGTCCCTCAGGGGTCTGTGCTGGAGCCAGCTCTGTGCAATGTTTTTATTGATGACATGGATGAGGGCATTGAATCTTTCATTAGTAAGTTTGTAGACTATGCTTAGCTGGGAGCGTGTGTCGATCTGTTGGAAGATAGGAGGGCTCTGCAGAGAGACCTGGAACAATTGGATGGATGGGCAGAGTCCAATAGGATGAAGTTTAATAAGTCCAAGTGTCAAGTCCTGCATTTTTGCCACAATCACCCCCTGCAGCGTTGCAGGCTGGGGATGGTGTGTCTGGACAGTGCCCAGGCAGAAAGGGACCTGGGGGTGCTGGTGACATCTGACTGACCATGAGCCAGCAGTGTGCCCAGGTGGCCAAGAAGGCCAAGGGCACCTGGCCTGGATCAGGAATAGTGTGGCCAGCAGGAGCAGGGAGGTCATTCTGCCCCTGTACTTGGCACTGGTGAGGCTGCACCTTGAGTGCTGTGTCCAGTTCTGGCTGGGTTGGACTTGATGGTCCTGGAGGTCTCTTCCAACTTAATGATTCTGTGTGTGAGATGGTGCAATTCTTTTATCTTTCATATATGTGTGAAATCTCAAGGTTTATAGTTAGAAACTGGAGATAAAGGGCTTGTTTTGAGTAGAAAAGGTAAGAATGAATCGTCATGTTTTCCTGAGGGCCTTGCGTTGACTCACGTGTGATAACTAAAACTGTGGTTAAACATCTTGTAAAACAGGCTGGCATGACTGGGGACATCACTGCCTCATCTTGTCCATGCAGCCCCACCAGCAGACTCTGAGGAACAGGCAAAAATCTTTCTTCAGCTGCTTTTTTACAAAGGTAGGCAGTGTAGATACCAGCTGTTGGCTCCTCAAAAATAGCCATATGACATAGAGTTGGAAGCCAGTGAGTGCCCTTCATTGATATACCAGTTCTAAATATTTGAACAGCTGGAGGAGGTGGTTTCCTCACTTGATCCAGCCTGAATTCCAAGAGGTAAACTTTTAATGAAAAAAAAAAAAAATAAAAAAATGCAAGGGGTAGGTTTCTCATGTGGTAGCAAGTTAAAAGCCTAGCAACTTGACCAGCCAGCTCACATTAGAAATGCTTGCTGCTTTGTGTGCACTGGAGCTTTAGAAAGCCATCAGCATGTTGTAACCTGCACCTTCAATTTCTAGTCAAGACAAACCTTTAGGCAAAGACTCCCAAGTAGAATTAACCACAGTCAGCTAAGATATTTTTAAACATCACTCACTTGGTCTGCATTAAATGCTAAGTGATGTTTCAAAACATGTTGGCCAACCTGTGTTTAATTAGTGCTTTCTTATCTCTGTGAGTCCTAAATCAATTTCATTCTGGATGAGTTTTAATCATGCTGATACACGAATATTTCTGTAGCTTAGAAAGTTCTTGCTCTGCTTGACAGCTGCATGTTTTTTCCTGTTTGTGGGGACAGATGCTAGTAGGTTGAGTAAATTCCATTGTTTTTTAGAAGATGAGGAAGTTTCTTCCTTTCTAGTTTCTGTTTCTACATGTTAATTTCCAAAGTTGACGTGGTTGTGTATAAGGATCCCAAGACTGGTTATTCTGCTGCACGTACTTTCAGAGGACAACAAAAGTTTCATTATGTCGGGTTTTTTGAGTTTGTGTTCTGCTCACATGCACACACACAGAAGCTGGCTTAGCTACATGGCCTGAAGGCTGAACTTTGCGGTGTTATACTTCAAGACCAGTCTTACAAGCCTTATTTATTATGCTGCCTGAGTTGCCAGGTTGGGGCTGTCTGAAGGTATAAACCAGATAAGAAACTTCTGGAGGCTGAGCATAACTTGAGAAGCTCTTAAGATTGCCTTGTGTCTCTCCAAGTACAGGTCTCCATACAGTCCTCCCTCCTCCTTTTGGTTTGAGAAATTGGAGTGTTTTTACCATACAGTCCTCCCTCCTTCTCCTTTTGGTTTGAGAAATTGGAGTGTCAAACAAAAGGTGCATGTGTATGAGTGATCAGGTAGGCAGTTTGAGGCTGGGGTCTCAAGAGTCATCACATGAGCTCTATGAAAACTTTAGACAAAAAAGGAGAAAAAATAAATCCTGTATGTTGAAGGTAAATGCCTTATCCACTGAGAAAGTAATTGAGTATATGCTGTCATCATAGTTTCATAGTATGGTGTTTTATGTTGCCATAAGAAGACATGGTGATGTCATTCTTTCACCTCCTGTCTTCCTCTCTGCTCCAATGTTTGTATGCTTGTATTTTTTTGTTAGGACAGATATACCTTGGCAGATGTCCTGGCACAGAAATAGTAACCAGACTCTTACAAATTTCTTTTTCTTGCCCTTCTTATATAAAAGTAAAATTCTATATGATTCTGTTAAAATATTTGCTTTTATTTCAGCTGGAAAAAAGCTAATGGTCAACCTAAACTGAATCAAAGAATCATACTGAAAATTCCCTCCATTTCTCTAAGGTCATTCATTGTGAAAGTGTCTGCAGAATATGCATCTGAAGTGGTTAGAAAACCAATAACAGAAGTTTCATTGCCAAATATATGTAGACTTAATCCACTTCCCCATTTTGCCGTGTCACTTGCTGGGTGCATGGTCATTCAAAGATCCCATGTCTGGTTAGCCAGTAAATGCCAGGACAAATGACAAGGCTGTATGAACAGACCAAAGCAACTGTATCAGCAGCAGTTTTTGCACCCTCTCTTGCTGACCATTAACATATTTCATGATCTTGGAAACCTTCTTAGCATCCAAATAGCACTATCTGCTAAAAGCACAAATCTGTAGTTAATTGAGTTGTTGCATCCCAGTTGATCAAAACCAAACTTGGCAGCTTTCATCTCTGTCTCTGCTGTGCAGACTAGGTAAGTGAAATGCATTATTACCTGAGCATTGAGATAGCTATTAAGAGAAAGGTCTATCTGGCCTATGGTAAAGCAAAGGAAAGTTACACAACGTAGTACAAGATGTGCAAAGGCAAGCAGGGAGAAGAGAAAGTATTTTACAAAATATATTCTGCATTTTGCTTTGGAGGTGAGAGGAATCAGAATTGTTTTCTGCAACAACCCAATATTTCTGCTATAGACTAGGTGTTAACCAGTTTTCAAGACACTATGGTATTGTTCCTTATGTTTATGATATATATGTTCATGTTAAAAGATATATGCCAACTTCTGAGGTTTTTTGCTGCAGAATACTAGTTGAGATTACAAAGACCACTTGTTTCAACAACTCGTAGTGTATAATAATTGCTTTATGTTAGATTATTTCTTTTGGTGCGTGTGTTGCGGCCTGTGGGTTCTACTTTGAGGTCTTGCCCAAATGCAGGTACTGCTTGAAAATGAAAGGATAGAGCAGATTTTGCATGGTTGTAAATGCTTGCTTTCCTGAAAATCTGTTGTAATTTGTTTTCCTGTTTTTGATAGTCCATGAGAAGCATTACTATAGAGCATATTTTGTCTTGTGGCAGATGCTGGTGACTCTTGCAGACAATTTAACCATAGAACTTATGAATGAGTTTTAGACTTTTTAATCAGTCAGTTTAGTTTACTTAGGTATTTTAGCTTTTTAGACCAGAAATGCATTTTGAAAACAAGGAATTATCTTAAAGCTCGGTGTAACTTTGAGAAAGCTGTAAATACTGGGAAGGGAAAGATGATAACAAAGAAGTGGAGTTGGTGCAGCTTCAGTGCTGTTGTAATTACAGTCCTTCAGTCATGACATCCTGGTGTACATACTCAAAATTTTATAAATAATATTCGAGGTTATATAATACTACAACTACTAAAAGGATGAGACAAATGCATTTTCTATTAGCAGCAGCAAAATAAAGTATACATTCAGTTTTGTTAAATTGGTGTGGAGGAATCTGGAGTAAACTGTAGGCAAGAGATTGGCTTCCCAGCAATTCAGCAGGCTGCAGCTGACAAAAGTCCCAATGGGGCCATTTGCTACCCATAGATAAATAAAGCCAAGTTTGGTCTGCAGACACGGCTTCCATTTACCAGCTCCTCCCTTTCTGCAGCTGCCCATCTTGGGTAGGATGTGTGTGCCCTCACCAGGCAGGGCATCCACCCCTGCACAAGGGATGCAGTGAAACCCTGTATTTTCCTGCAAATGACTGTACCTCTCCTGCAGAGCTTTAAGCCTTGATTAATAAATTGTACTACATAAATAGGCATCATCTGTTAAGAAAAACCGAATTCTGTTCCAAAGTGACTGCTATTTTGGCACAGATGGAAACTGAAGCTCTTCTTTAGGTTTGAGGAAATACTTGCTGGGCATCATGGATTAAGTTATCTATAAGGCATTTTCAAAGATTACTTCTGTTGTGGAACTTAAAAGTAAAATTCAAGTTCATATTTGGAAAACACAGAGAACCCAGAAAAAGTTAGGGACAGACATGTAAAGATAGCAGAATAGTTCAATATAAGACAGCACAAAAAGTAGAGTTTGCAAAAATATAGGTGGAGAAGCAGTGTAATGGTTTCCAGTGGGATGAGAATAGGTAGGTGAAAGTTGGATAGAGCTGAAAGTAGATGTTGGCCAGGCAGAGATGGATATGGAAAGTTCAGGCTTGACTAAACCTTGAAATAGGAGTCTTGGGTCTTACCACAAAGCAGCTAATGTAAAAATAAAAAATAATAAATCAGGTGTTTTATTATGACATGTCAGGATTGCAGTCTGTGTCACTATTTGAATTTGATCTGTGGAGAAAGTAGCCATTATATTTTTATCAGAGACAAGATAGACAAAAGGTTAGGAGCATACCACCAAGAGGAAAGGAAAAACCATCCCAAAATCCACAGCAAAATGCTTCTGTATGAGCAGAAGACCTTCAGGTAGACAGGAGATGAAACTATTTGCTCAAGTATCCTAAGGTTCACTACCATCTAGGATGCAAGACAAGGAGAGAGGTTTCCAATAAACATTTTATTGTCCTGTCGTAGGAGTGATGGTTTTAATTGTTACAGGCAAAAATGTATCCTTGGAACACCCTCCCTGACTTTGGAGCAGCACCAGTGATTAACTTGGCTTGCTTAACATGCAGCTGGGTTGCCAGACTCATAATTGCAAAAGTTTTAATTTCCCAAAAGAGAGAAAACAATATTAGCTGCAGTTTCAGTGCAGGAAACTAGGCTTGCTGTGTACTCTGGGAATGAGAACCATGAAAAGCTAGTCTTCAGCTACATTGTATCCTGATGTCTGTAACAGCAAGGTGTTCTCCACATCTGGAGATTATTTTCTGTGTACTTAAAATAATGATTAGGGGGTATTGCTCACCTCTGTATGACAGGCTAGCAGAAGGATTTTGTTCTCTGTGTGTCCTACTCTGCTATCCTGCTGTGCTGAAATACATTCTGTAAATTTGAATTTGTCCAAATTTAGCATTAATACACTCAATATTTAATTTTAAAGTAAAAATAGAAGAGTACAACATTCAATGCTAAGCAGTTACAAGAAAGATACCTACTGTGGCCATACATTACAGCAGTGACTCCACTGGAGAAACCTCCAAGGTTTGACTCAGATGCACTGATTCCAGATACCTACAGTCCTACCTACCACTAATTCTAGATACCTGCAGTCCTTGGCAGAGTCTCCAAACAAGAGGAGTCAGGACTGAGTTAGCAGAAAAGCTCATGGTCAGTGTCATACACATTTACATCCTGCTTCAGATGATGCCTGCTGCTGTGTCTGTGCCTTGAGAAGTAACAGATAGCAAATAAAGTTTTTGGTGGTCTCTTATAGCATGGCAGAACACTTTGCAATTGTCTGCCTAATTAAATTTTTACTGTCTCTGTGGGTGAATCTGTTTTGCAGCCCACTGGCTTTTGGAGAAAGAGCTCAAATTAATGTAAGTAATTAAGGTGATGTTCTGTGGTTCAGTGGCAATGGATGGACTTTCAGACTAGGTCTCTGTAACCATTTCTCCTCAGAATGAAGGAAAGGATAGGTACTCAGCCCTTGATGATGTAAAAGTAGGCTGCTTTAAGGTGCTGCTTTGTGACAATGTGAAGTTGTCCCACCATAGAGCAGAAATTTCCAGGGCTGCTCTCAAGCATGATAATGAGCCTTGCTGCAAGGAGATGAAAGTTGTGTCCTTTCTGTTGTGCTAGAGTTTTGGCCTTGGTAAAACTGATTTCCCTTAGCTCTTTTACCATGTGCATGAGAGAGAGAGAAACAGAGATGCTTTAAAATTATTTAATAACAAATATTTTTAAGCCTTGCTGAAAGAAGGTAACATGGAAAACCTGACTGGAAGTTTTCAATGACATCCTAATTTGTAATGTTGTATGTGTACTATACTGTATGGTACTAATTTTTCAATTCTCTCTTTAAAATGAACCTGGTTATGTTAGGAGAAACATTTCCATGCTTCCAGCTGCTGTGCAGGAAATGTCTTGAGAGCAGTGTGTGATACACTGATCTTTGCCTGCTTGAGAGCTGCTGCAGTTTGAACCTCCTCATGAGCAGCTCCCCAAGTCTAGGATGTGAATGATAATCTATATTTGGCAAACTGGTTAGTAAAGCCTTTGCACACTGCCTTGAACACTGCCAGATAGTGGAGAAATGGAAATGTAATTGATCACAAAAGTTGGGTTTTTTTCTGTTGGTTGGTTGGAAAAAGGCTGAAGAAGCAGGAGTTGTTGCCTTGAGGAAAGCAAAGTCCTACTCTTTGAAGTCACACAAGTTTTGCTCTGGCTCAGCTGTAATTTGTTTCCAGTGCTCTCTTTACGTTGTTGTTAGTGACATTCAGGTTGAGGGAGACTATTCAACTGTATTTAGTTTAGCTTTTTTAAAGCTAAAGGAATAATCCCCAGTCTCTTTGGGAGAGGGAACAGATGCCTGGCAAGCCTCACACACACCAGATTAATGGGGAACCTTGGCTGAGCTGCAGCCAGAGCTGCCTGACACATTTACCAGGGCTGCCACTCCTTGGATTGTGTAATACGTAATCATAGTAGTGTTTGTATGCAAAATGATTAGGTGCTACAGCCTCAGTTAAATTTCATTTGATTTGTATTATGCTGTTTCAAGCACATTTTAACATAAACATGTTTTGGAGATTACTGGCTCTCTGCTGTAGAGACCCAGTATGTTTCATCAGTACTGCTTTCTGTTTACAGTGAACTTCTTAAGAAATTATTAGAAAGCAAGGCATGAAATATTGCAAACCTCCTTCCACATCCTCCTAGATAAAATCAAGTTGATTTGGGCAGCTACTGACCACAAAATGAATTTTAGGGGAATGTTTAGTTGCCATCTGGAAACTTCCATCAATGTTAAAAATTCGGAGTATCTGAAAAATCATATCCCAGCTCTAAAATTCTAAGATTGCCTGCAGACAGGAGATTTCAAGAATAAGCATACATAGGTTCTTCTTATTTTCTTCTTATTTCAGAGCTGTTTGATTATACACAAGCCATGCAGACAAACTTTTCTCAGCAGTCAGCGGATGTAGAGGTTTTTTTAAACATCCTTGTAGTGATGCAGAACCATAGCAACTGGGGTGTGTGTGAAAATACAATGTCTAAAAACCAACATCTACCTTAGCAAGCAAGTGTAGCACAGTTTTTTAAGAACAAGTAGGATCTGCTGTCACCTTCTTGTTCATGAAGGTGTTCTTGTCCTCTTCTCCCTTGGTTTATAAATACAACCATTTGCATTTGAGAAATGGATTTAATAAAGATAACTAGCATCCTCTCTATCAGGCAGCATTTTATTAAGTCACTAATTCTGTTGCAAGCAGATTTATGTAAGCAGTAAATGCTTTGGTAATCTCTTATGTAATTAGAGAAGAAGATAAAAATGTAATAACTGTGCTATGTTCTGGCAAGCTGATACTTCAGATGTTGCTTGTGTTATTTCCTTTGTTTGCCTCTTTGAAATAATATTTTCCCTTTACTGTGTCTGCCTTGCTTTACAGTGCCTTGTAACAGCAGAGGTGGGTTTTGATATTCTGTAACCTTTGTTAAAGCACATTGATTTTTTTTTTTTAATTATTAACACTTACTGGATTGTACAAAGTATTTCCACAGATGATTTCATTGCACAACCTTGTCCAACATTTCTTTTGCTTAGCTTGGATATGAAACCCGAGTCTAAAGGCAAATACTTTGGCTAAAAGTTTTGCATCTTTTTTCAGTTATGGATTACCAGGTGTTTTGCATTATTGTGTTTACCCTTGATAAAATACTGCTCTAAGCAGCTCAATCAAGGCTGGACTGCACAGGATCCTCTGGCCAAGGAAGAGGTTAAATGTTGAAGAGAAAAAAGAGCGGGGGAAGGCGGAATGAGCTGTTGGAAAGCAACTGTTTTGACTTTCCTGATTTGTATTCTGCAGCGTCTCCTGTCTTTATTACTTTTACTATCACAGTGACTTTCATAATTTACTTTGTGTTAATGCCTAGCAGTCCAAATTGGAAACCAGCCACATTTTGAGAGAGAGTGTGCATAGCTGAGAATTCTGTTCCATTTCTCCCTGCTGCAAAAGAGTTTCCTTTCTTGAAAAGTTCCTCCGAATAGCTGACCAAAAGGATGAAATATTACCAATTACTATGTCTGGGTCATACTGACAGCAGTGGGTGAACATACCACTTGCTTATGAATATTGTTTTGATGTTTGGTATTCTCATAGAGACTTCTGCTGTTTTGCTGTAGCATGTAGCTGTTTTTACTTAACTTCATATTTTCTTTAGAAACTGCTGTGTCGATTAAAAATATGTGGGTACCAGAGCATGTGTTTTAGTGGAGCAATGCTGAAAGCCAGAGGATTGTGTTGGTAAATGTGCTGTCAAACATAGTACCAAAAGAAGGTTCTTCCTCATTCCAGGATGTGTTTTTTCTAGCATGTTTGCAAAAGAATATCCACAAGGCTGAGTAATGCATTCTCATTGTTGAAAATGTGCAGTAAGTAAAATAATTGTTACAAACTTGGAAGATTGTGACTGTAGTGTAATTGAATGCAAAATGCATAATTGCTTGCAAGATTTGATATAGTTTTGATTTTCCTTGTTAGATGGTTGTAGAAGCATTTTGGTATTTTGTGACTGAAATTATTGCAATTTTTTTCCAGGCGACTGGCTGGCAATGACCTTACTTTTATCCATCCAAAGGCCTTGTCTGGGTTGAAAGAACTCAAAGTTCTGTAAGTAATTGGGTTTAGAGCTTCATAGCTAGCTGTATCCTTTCTTAGTGCATAGCCAGACTGTTTACTGGTAGGCTGGAGAAATTTTTTTGCCCCCTGTCCCACCTAAAGTTACAGCTCTCCTACTTTTTTTTTTTTTTCTTTACAAAGCCTGCTGGATGTGGTTAAGATGACAGTGATGAACTTGACTAAACTATAATTATTGCATTTTACTAGAATACTTATTTGTTTATGAAGTTTATCTTGTAGCAGAAGAATTAGAGCAAAAATCCTAAAAAGGACATGTAAGCTTTTGTTGTACTCCACCCCTTCAGCATATTCTGTCAGGTGCCCTGACATTATCAGGTAGTACTTAGAGATTTAATATGCTGTTTGAGTTGTTCCCTATGGCAACAGAAAAATTTGCTATAGTTTGATGCTGTTCTAGGTGAAAATGGCTTACTATTAAAAAAATCTTTCATTTTTCTTTCTGAGATAAGAATTTTATAGCAGTTGTTTTTCTGTAGCTAAGGATAAATAAAGCTTTCTGTTGTTTAAGGTTTTAAAAAACTATTTGAAAACTGTAGCATTTCTGATTATGTAAATAATTGCAGATGCTAGCAGGTAATAAGTAGTTAATTAAAGAGATACTTAAAAAGGCAGACCTTGAGGCTTGAAAGAAAAACACACAGACACGATTACCAGGGTACAGATTAGGGAACCTTCCCATTTGCAGTACTATTTAATATGATATTTTGTAAATTGAATGCAGTGTCAAAGCTCTTGAAGGCAATCCACTGCAATACTAACATTGGAGGTGCCTGAAATTCTAGCAGTTCTTGGAAAAATGTGGGACACGGGTCTTAATTAACAGTTAATGTGTCTACTTCAACTTTTACCCTAGCATGCACCAAAACCAAGTAAGATTTTATAAGGTTATTTGCATTCTCTTTAACAAAGCAGTCACATGACATACATTGTCCTATAAGAGAATTCTGTAGAAACCCACAGCAGTATAGCTTAATTCAGCTTGGCCCAATGGTGCTTTGTTGGGAGCACACTTTGTAAATTAGATTGTTAATGCAGTATGTATTGATGTAACTTCGGGAAAAATTAGAGGTTTGTGTGTTTTCTAGCATGCATAAGATAATTCCACAAGAAAACAATGTCATCTCTTGTAGCAAATTTCTCCTTGTATTCAGTTGCTTAACATCTTCAGTGAGTTCCCAAGGGAATTTCAGCATATTGTGTCAGAGCCTATTCTCTGCAAATTAACGTTGTTAATGTGAAAGAGTTGTAAATAAAACTGAAATAGACCATTTTCTTGTTTCATTGCTACCTTTGGGTATCTGCTCTTGAAAATTCTACATGCATTTACATACACTAGAAATCTGGGAAACCATAACAGGACTATGGGCTTTTCTGTTACCTCTACCTTTGATAAAGATGATTGTCAAATTCTACTTTATTAACACGGTAGATTTTTACAGAACCCTACAGAACAATCAGCTGAAGACTGTACCTAATGAGGCCATCAGAGGATTAAGCGGCTTGCAGTCCTTGTAAGTTGCCTTACTTTGCTTTTGGTTTTGGGTTGTTCTCAAAGTTCCACTTTCAGTCACTCTGTACACCTTTGCTTCGTTCTATAGAGTTGCAAAGTATAGTAAGATATGTATAATAATGTACCTGGAGTTTCTGAAAGTGCAATTGCAACTGGAACAAAGTTTCACAATTAAAATTCATAGGGAATTTTATTTGTCATCTCTGGAGGAGTGACCCAAATGTGCTCTTTCAGAACTCAAGCACCTGTTACGAGATTGCTGTATGAATGCAGTGGTGGTTTAGTTAAACTCTAAACCCTCTTGCACATCCTGAGGTATTTAACCAATTCTTAATGCTGTGCAAAAATGAATGATGCCCAAGTCTTTTGTATCCAGAGCGGGAAAAAGAGATTTTTGGGAAGAAGTACTGCTTGAGACATGCATAGTATTGGTTTTACGGGAAGGTGTTGAAATCTCACAGACAGTTATGAATACCTCAGCCATTATTGCTAGTTGCACATAAGTTATTTCATATGTGCTTATACTATCTCATGGCTTATTATGTTTTATAAAGCATTTTAATCAGACCTTAATAGTTAGTTACAGCTCTCTAGGTGGTAGATGCCTATCACTGTGGAGGAGGAGGAGGAGGGAGGGGCTGGAAAATTTTTCCTTCTTCCCGCTTACCTCCAGAGAGAGAGAGGGGAAAGAGAGTATAAATTATCTATTCTCTCTGTGCCAAAGTTCAGGTTTCTGGCCCAAGACTGTTTCTTTCAGATTATGGATTTTTGGGGAAAAAAAAAATTAGATTTGCAAACTATTGCATGACTTTTACAGAGGTACTTTTCTGCATTCCCTAAGCTTGGATCTTTGCCCTATTTGTAGCTGCTTGGATATTCCAGTAAACAGGGAATTCAACGTCCACATTGCACTCTTGTTTTAGCTTATATGTAGAAGAGAAAATACCTTGGTTTGGTGCAAATTCTATGCATTGTAATAAAAGCCCTTCAAATTTCATGATATGAATAAAACTTTAGTAATAATTTGAAAGAAAACAAAAACTTCTTCCTGCCTTCCATCATTTCTTTGATGCCAAAAAGAGAAAGTGCATTAGTAAAAAGGGTTTTTTTACTAAATCATCCATTTAATTTTCAGTGAACATACTTTTTTCTATACATATTTACAGTAATACTTGTTGTCTAATTAAAGTCTAAAATATTAAATTTCCAGTTGCTGGTGATGATAATTTGATTATAATTTTATGTGCAAAAGGGAGGAACAAAATTTAAGAGAAAAATAATGTATAAATTAAGCCATCATCTCTCTTTAAAAAAAAAACACATGTCTTTTAATAGTTTTGGAAAGATGACTATGCTAGAGGTATTTTTAAAAAAGCAAACATTCTAGTTTTGGAAAAAAATAGTAGGATGATTATGTAAGATTTTATAATGTAATTGTTATAATCACTTGACCAAGACATCTTACAATTAAAATGTAATAATTTATAATGTGGTGAAAATTCCCTTTCTAGGAGCTTCATTGTTCAAGGGCAGATGATAAACTATATCAATTTTAGGATGGTGAAAAAGGAGGAAATTAGCTTAGTATGTAGTAGCAAGTAACAAGCAAGCTCCTTGTTGCTTCTTTTTCTGAGGAAAACCAAATTGAGATTTCCAGATAACTGTTGAAAATATGGTGGGCAAATCCAGTCTGGAAGTCACTGGTATCAGGATCACAGACAAATCTGAGTTGGAAGGATCACTGAATCCAGCTCTCTAATGAAAGGCCTGCACAGGGATTGAACCCATGACCTTGGTGGTAGCACCACGCTCTGACCAACTGAGCTAATCTGAAGCTCAGGAAGATTTTATCATGGGGTTTGTTGGTTTGTTTTTTCCCCCATCCACTGATGTTACTCAGCCTTTAGTTTGTCCCTCTCTGTTCCTGAGAATGATGCATTGCAAGACCACTGTAATTTGATAGAATGGGCAGGAAGTTGAGAATAAATTGGGTTTTGATACATTTTTTTCTATGCAATATTTTTACTTCACCAGAATGCATTTCTGTGATTTTAGTGCGTTTCAGGAAAACTTTGTTAGCATTACTCATGCATAATTACACTGATCATGCATATCCCCTAGTATTGCAGATAGCACCTTCTGACAAAAGAATGTCAGAGTGGTCCTCTGAAGTCCACATAAGTGTCAGCATCCTGCTTGATCATATTAAAAAAAAAAAAAGAAAAAAGTGATTTATTCCCCTCCCTAAGGACCCCCAAGTTGCTTCTTCTAAAACAACTCATTGCAGAATAAATGTTAAAAAACTTGCTTCTGCTCTTTTATATACCTGCAAGTTTAAACATTACTGAACTGTCCTTCTTTTGGCAGTTTCCCAGTTTGCTCTGAAGTATGTTTCAGAGGTATTTTTTTTCTTGGTGATGGCACAAATTACTTCTTCATAAAAATTTATAGTACATTGATAATAATTTCATTTGAAACACCTTTACAACTCTTTTCTGTCTTAATATGCTCCAGTTTTTAGCAGCATAGGAAGGCAGTTGCCACAATGTGGTATGTATTAACAAACCCAGTAAACACACCTGGGTGGAAATAAAGAAGATGGTTGTAGGAGCTTCATGATGTGTAGTGTCTACATTACAGCTGGTGAGTAGCCAGCCTGGTTCAGAATACTAAATGACAACTTTATTTTCTGTTTGCATTGAGTATTTTTCCCAGCTCTGGCCTCCAAAAGAGAGTTACAATAGGGTTCTTTACATGGAGGTGAAATTTGGCAAAATCAAGGAGTTTCACTGAGTGGAAGCTTGCTACTGTATATATAGCACCCCAGAGAAATTAATCTGGCAGGAGGATGTATGCTCACATTGCTGTCATAGGTCTGACTGTGGGACAGCTCTACCAAGGGCAAAGCCACTGATTGTCCAGCTTGTGCCTGCCTCTGTTAGTGGCAGAAAATCCTGACTAAGAACTGCACAAATGCAAACAGTAGTCTTGATGCATTTTGATAGCTGCAAAGCATGGACAGCTTGTGGTTTTGTTATTGCAAGGTCAGGAAGAGGTATACTTTGTATTTTAGATCTGGAAATGGTGTTGGTGAGGTTTATGGGCAATCCAAGGGTCAGTCAGAGAGCAAGAGGTAGAGCAGCACAGAGGTGTGCTGCTCAGCAGCCTGCGGAGCTGCTTCCTGGGAACAACTGGGAAACCATTAAAGAAAGTCACTCCTTTAAGTGCCTTGGCATATTTGACTGTGATGACTTATTTTGGTAACACTATTTATTCTGAGCTTTCACCCAGAACCTGGGGATTTATAAAATGGGTGTGTAAACTGCAGCAATTTTTAGGATTACTCTGACTGACCGCAGAAGCCCAGCTACATAGGACTAGTAGGGATATTCTAGTACAGTCCCCAGTGTGTGACAAATATTGGAGTTACACTATTTAAAGAAAGACTTTTGGATGCTTTACAAAGGAAAACTTTATTCCACTTGAATAAAAAACCCACAAACCTAATTGCCACTGTGCATTTTCCATCAAATCCAGGAGTCTTTTTAAAGCCTGTCAATATCTGCTAATGTATTAGGTATTATTTATTATACTTGTAGTTCTACTGTCCCAGCACATGTGCACACTTGTCCACATGCAGGGGATATTAGAGCATTCTGCAGCAACAGTTCAAAGCAGTGCAGTGTAGCTGTTCTGCCAGATTCCCAAATGGCTGGGATTTGGGGTCATGCCAGTGTGATGCTCAGCTGTGATAGCTCCTGCCTTTCTTGTTGTGTGGGTGTTCACCTGAGCTGCACGGGTGTCTGCATGCATGCAGTCAGCAGTCATTTTCTCCAGTACCTGGTGGCAGTTCTGGCTCCCTGAACAGCCCCATCTGCTCACAGCAGGATCATAACCAGTTTTTCAGTCTGGTTTCCTATCTTATGAGGCTGGAGCAGGTTGAAGCAGGATAAGGCAGGAGGCATGAATCAACTGGGATGGGATAATATTTTCTGGGAGTGGGAATCATCTTGACCCAGGTAGGAAAGACTAGGGTCCTAATGTAGAACTGAAAGGAATGAGAACAGAATCATGCTTTGCATGGTAAAAAATGTATGGGGACAGAGAATGGAGGTGTATTTCAGTCAGGACACATTTAAAGTATGTTCTGTAGCACTTATCAGCAACAGTCTTGCATTCCTAGCTTTTTTGTATTTTAGGAAGGATTCCTTATACAGATTAAGTTAATATCTCTATTTATTCAAGTCAAATCTAGAAACATTCTGCTGGTAATGAAACTGTCTAATTTTAAGCCATAGTTCATGTTGCTGACAATTTTAGTAACTTAAACCATTAATGCAAAATGTGTCAGAAGGAAAGATCCCTGAATTTGGAGAGAACAATGGAAACATAGTCTTATATCAAAATACACACAGTTCTGTTCTAATTCTGCTATTTTCTTCATAGAGAGTGCCTTAGGGCTCCTGTTGATAATTTTGTGATTCTGGATTATAGAATTTGGAAGGACAAGACATGTCTGTAGGAACAGTAGTGTCTGGGAGGCTGTGGAAGGTGTTCATCAACACCAATGAATTTAAGAATCTTTAAGGGGTTTTATATGTAGTATGCATGCCTAACTGTGGCAGGTGTCTTTTCAGTAAGCAGCTTTTTAATGGTTTGTCTTCAGAGGTTTTCTAGTTTCCTGCTTTGCTGTTATTAAGGAGTTAAAGGGCATCAGCCCTCAGATTTGGTCTATGTGAAGATAGGGGATTAATCAGAATGGGAATGGAAGAAATTGACACATTTTCTCTTTAACCTGCAAAACCAGTACAGACTTAAATACACTAAATATGTTTTTCTTCCTTGAATATTTAAGTTAAGAATGTATAAGAGCTCTTTTGAGCATATCTGATTGTGCTGA
Source organism: Aegithalos caudatus (assembly GCA_013389925.1). NCBI lineage: Eukaryota > Metazoa > Chordata > Aves > Passeriformes > Aegithalidae > Aegithalos > Aegithalos caudatus. Next base: position 95,315 of record WEIU01014487.1, read on the forward strand.
AAAATCTTTAAAAATTCTGATTTGTATGCTTCACATAGTTTTCTATGCCATCTTTACCTTTAGAAGTTGTTCTGATTTTCATGAAACTGAGGTATGTTTTTTTGTGAATTTCAGGAGCTTCTGGGATTATTGTAGTGTTAACTGTCTGGGCTTGCTTAAAGAATTGCTAAGTTTAAATAAAATCAGGGAACTATTTAGAAATTGAATGATCAGAAACTCAAATGAGATGATACAAGTTAAATAGCATGCAAGCAAAATTAGCTGAATCCTCTGTGGGTACTTTGCACCAAACTGTGACCTCTGACTGGGACCATATAAACATTTAGATGGAAGAAACAGATGTGCTGGCACATCAGTGCTGGTGACTGAAATAGCTTTGGCATGTATCGTTAGTTTGAGGGCTGCTGTAAATTTGTCTTTGAATAAAGCAAATCTTTGTACTGATGTTCTCAACATAAAATGAATGCACAGAGAGCCACTGCTTGATACAGTGAGCAAACTCTCAAGAGTGTTCTAAAGTACCTCTGTTAACATGGGTTATTGCTTCCCACTGTAGCAGGATTTCTGAGGTACCAGGCTTATCGGTACTCAACTTCAAGACCTAAAAATCTACTCCACTGTTACTGGAGAGATTTCTTTGTGGTTTTTGAAGGAGCACTTTAAAGAGCAATGTTCGTTAATGATTGCCATTTAGCAGAAGTGGTTTAACACAAGAGCTGGGAGTGATTTGCCTTTTATTAACATCAGCAGTAAACTCCTCCTGTACAAGGCTGTTAATTAGGCTATTAGTACAAGGCTGTTAAAATTTTCTAGTAGCTGAAGCCTGGAAAGGCTGCCTGTGGTCAAAGATGAGAACTAGTGGGGCTGGGAGGAGGCTGGTCCTGGAGGCCTCTCAGGTGTTACCTATAAGGGGATGCAGGCTGTAGGGCAGTTGTCCTAAGCAGTGTGTGTACATTTGTATGTAAAATTCATTAATGTGTGTGTTATATTTGGAACTTCTATTCATTTGAATTGAAGTAGGTGTTCTTACTAGTTCTGGTTTCCTTAAAGCAGAATCAATTTTTTGAAGATCTTGTTACATCCTGATGAATGTTTAGGTTTCTATCATCCTCCTGCTCTTTTCTTCTTCTGGAATTGCTGCCTGTGTGAGGAAGGGTTATGAGAGGAATAGAAGTGAAGATGAGGAATAGAAGTTCAGCTCCACAACTGAACTCTTAATTTATAGACTAAAATGTAAAGGTCTCCCACAAGCCAGTGCCTGTAAGAAAGCTGGAATTGGAGTAGCTTCTGGAAGATGAAGGTACATATTGCAAGCTCTAATTTGAAGATCATACTTGTATCTTTAACAATATAATGGGAAAAGACAGTCTTTTACAAAGTCCAGTCCAAGCAAAGAATATTGCTTGTTCTTTGTTAATTATTGGACCTACGGAATATTCCCTTATCTACCTTAAAGAAAAGTTGTGGTCCTTAATTGTTAATATTCTCTGAAGGTTGTCAAATATCTTAGATTTGCTTTTCAGTTGTTTCACTGAGTGCTTTGTTATGTGCATTTCACACTAAATAGGAGCGTTTCAGCTGTGTTTTGTGCATTCAGTATCACGTGGATAAGCTTTGACTGGTTGGCAGAGAAGAACAACATAGCATATTAGGCTCTTAGTAGAAATGAAGGAATGCAAAAAATTGTGGATGAGGCCAAATAACTTAAAAATAGTTCTTTCACTTTCCAACTTTCCTGCTCAATGTCAGTGGTGGGTGGTGGTGTTCTTTCCCCCCTCATCTTTCCTGCTGTGGGCTGGAGAAAATAAACAACAGACTGGATGGGTGTGGACAGTCATCAGTTTAAGGTATGGTTACTTAGGTACTCAATCCACCCCAATTCTGGGGGAAAAAGGTCTTGGCAAAGCAAACTAAAAATTCAGGGTCTGACATCATCTCCATGACTGTCTTTGTTCTGCCTGGCTGTGTTCAACTCCCTCATTTCACGTGTCCATCTTTTGTCTGTTCATCTCCTTCTTTAAGGGTGGGAGAGGAGGAGCAGGACATGTGGCTTCTTTGTGTGCTTTTGTTTTCCCAAGTCTCCTAGAAAAATGGAATTTAGCAAGGCACCAGTGGAAGTACAAATGGACTAGATGAGTAGGCACAGAGACTGAGGCCTTTCTCTTGAGTATGCTGCTTCTCTTAAAAAAACCCAAACCAACCCCTTCCCCCAACAAAAACAGGAAAAAACCTCACCAAAACAACAACAAAAAATCACTAGAAAAAAGGTGGGGTAGGGGTAGGGAGAAATTAGAATCATCGGATATGTTTATTCCATTGGGAAATAATTCTTTGATCTTCAGGGAGCTGTGTAAATTAAGCAGATAAGAAAGGTAATTTCTAGTTGCTTTTTTTTTTTCTGGAGCAGAGCCTCAGGCTTTTTTTCCTCTCTCTCCCCCAGCCTCTTTGTTTTCCTGCTTTATTGTCATCAGACTTCAGTTTCTCTGAAATGTTCTAGTTTCCATGCAGCCTAAGAACATTCAAATAGAATAGCATAGACACCTGTCAGACCATGGGGCAAATGAAAAGGGGATGCCAGCATATGAACCATAGGAATTACCTCTTTGATGTACGGCTTTAGAGCTAATGACACCTCACTCATCTTAGGAGACAACTTTGACTGCAGACAATTTTGTAACTTCACACTTGTATTAGTATATTTGTTGCTTAATTTGATGTATTTTGGGACTTTTTATCACATGGAAATTCAGCTGATGACTTTTTTCTTAATAATTTGGAATATGCAACATTTGAAACCGCATGTATCACAACAACAAACCTCTGTTTTAAAGAACAGGATTAGCTGTGTTAAATTTGTGATCAGGCTTGTCTTCTGCATTAATTCTTAGTTAGGGTTGTCTTCTCCCTTTGAATTCTGCATGTCCTTTAAGTGTTGGGATCCAGATCTGTTGTGACTGTGCCTGGGGACAAATGCAATAAAGTCACTTAGTCCACTCTGCCTGCCCAGAGAAGGACAGGATGAATGGCTGGAGGAAATTACTTCTGAAACTAACCCAGCTAGAATTTCAAGAGCATATCTGATCATGGCTTAAAAACCAGAGAGTGCTAACATTAATTCCAAAGCTGTGCTGATACGTATCTTAATGAGCATCCATGTTAACAGAGGAGGGTAAATGTGTTCTCTCTCCCTTCATGGCAGCACAGTGCACCATGGCTGGTACAGCAGTCATTTCAAGCCACTTGTGCAAGGTGCTTTCTGTTATGTTTGCAGCAAAGTCACCGTGGTTCAGCTGTATGTTGATCTAGAGCAGGCAACTTTTATGTCAGAGGGCCGTCAAATCTTTCCCAGTGCTGTCTGCTCTGTGCCTTCTCAGACCCATTAAGGTCCATGGACTATCACTGCCTTATGAATGCTTTGCTTCTTCCCAGGATATTGAATAACCTCTGGGTCCTAGGTATGTCCCCTTGTCCGCTCATAGTTACTGCAAAAATTAACCCTGTTGTGACTGGAACTGGGACAGTTAGTATATCTAATTTTGCAATTGGCATTCATTTAGGGAAAAAGTATGATGGCAAATCCAGTGCTGTATGATAGTTAATAGTGCTGATGTGCTATTTTGCATTTTGTTATGGAGAATGTTAGAAAAGATCAGGTGAAAGAGAGCAATCAGTTTTAGCTGAGATGCTTTATTTGTTGGGATAATTCATAACTCTGACTTTGTTCACAAACAGCTTTTAATAATCTCATTCTCTAAAGTTTGTTACTGCACAGCAGTACCACAAAACAAAGCATACAACAGTATGTGATGCTATCAACAAGGTAGCTGTAGGGATAATCCATTCAAGTGAGTAAATGCTTCTGCAATCTTAGATATGCTGTCAAGCTACTCTTTTAAAGATTTGTTGCAGTGTTAGAAGGGGTTTTGTGGGAGATGCATTACACAGTTATTAATTCATTTTGGTTAGCTAATAATAAGCGTAACAATTTGTTCAAATGTTTTATTAAAAATGTTTGAAAAGTTTATGATGAAACTATTTTATGGGCTCTTCATTTTCCCTGAAAAGGTTTTCATGCATCTTTCAAAACTTCCAACTTTGCAGTATGGAATTATTTCAGTGAAAGATACATAAGCTTGAAAAAACACATTCATGAATAGCAGGATGCGGTATTTTTGCTGATCTGTAGTTTGTGAGTTTGTTACATGAATTCTTTCTGCTCTGATGTAGGCGTTTGGATGCTAACCACATTACTGCCATACCAGAGGACAGCTTTGAGGGGCTCGTGCAGCTGCGTCACCTTTGGTTGGATGACAACAGCCTGACAGAAGTTCCCATCCATCCTCTCAGCAACCTGCCCTCTCTGCAAGCCTTAACGCTGGCTCTCAACAAAATCACACACATCCCTGACTATGCATTTACAAACCTCTCAAGTCTTGTTGTTCTGTGAGTATTTGTGTTTCATAGGACACTTTGCTTTTCTCCTCAGTTAGTTTTGATTAAGCTAGGGTAGCATTGAAAATGGTTATTTTGCTATGTTTTAGCTCAGTTGACTAGCAACAGCCTGTGATGCCTACATGAGATGATACCATGTATGTTAGGGGACCTGCTGAAGGTTTGCTAAAGACTTTGTCCTAAACAAAAAGTCACATGAGGCATGGGTAGTGAGATTTGATTTCTGACATCTCACTATATAATGAGTTCTTCAAAACAGTGGTTGTCAGAGAAAGTTTTCAGAGATACTAAAAGAAGAAAAAATTATCTATTTTATCTGAAACTGGTTCTTTGTAGTGTTAAAAATCTCCATGGAATAATATGAAAAATCAGTTCAATTTCCATGGTTCTTATATTTTTATCACATTTCTCAACTGATTAAAGATTTAAAATAGCTGGTCTTGACTACAAGCAATCTCTTCTTTTTCCATATGAGGATGAAGTATTCTGTCTGGAAGTGAAAGATATTCTTCTGCATAATCCACCCTATGCAATGTCTTTTGCTAACCTGTTTTACTCTCTTGATTTCATAGAAATATCTGCTAATTTGTTAACTTACATGAAATCATTTGCTTGTTTTGGTTTTGTTTTTCAGACATCTTCATAATAATAAAATAAAAACTATAGGAAAACACTGTTTTGATGGATTAGACAACCTTGAAACCTTGTAAGTATGTTTTTTAAAATAATTTCTGGTCAGTGTTTGTCTCAATCTCAGCTTAATCAAGGTTGCCATACTGGTATGATGAAAGTTTTTCAAATCAGACGTCTGTGCACTGTGCAACACATGCCACTGACACTTAGGTCCAGCTCAGGTTTCAGCACTGAAGGCTGGTATCAGTGCACTGCTCCACCAAAAACTAATTAACTACCTTGAGAAGCAGGTAAATATTAGCCTGGGTGAAATGTCATGCTGAATGATGTGGCTTTAATGTTCCTAGCCCTGGTCTAGCTGGTGTGTCTTTGCATAGCACTCTGCTGAGTCAGGTGGCGAGATCACAAGTGTTTGAGTAGCCCCACGGGTGATAGGGTACAAATATTTGTTTCTCAGATTTCCTGTAGGGTTAAACATATATAGGAGACATTGCCAAAGCTGTTGTGTGACAATAGGAGGTTTCTGAGGGGGTCTCAGAGGGTTGTTGCTCCACTGTTCCTCATCCTAAACTTCCAGAGTGCCTCACTGGCAAGGAATGGCTTTCAGCTGCTTGGGTTACATTTCCCATTCCCCTTTACCTCACTCAGTGAATGTCTAATAAGCAACATCTCCCTCAGCAGTGCCTTTTTTTTTATACTTTGGAGAATGCTAAATAAGTAAAACGAATGAAGAGGGCAAGGGCAAGCCAATGACAACCTCTGTTAACATGAGGAGCTTGGATGAGTCCAGAAATGCTGCTTGCTTCATTTTGTCATCCTCTGACAATCTCAGTTAAGTAATGATGTGCTGTGTAAATAGATACAGCTGATATAAGATTCTGAAAATGCTTCTTGCCATAAGGCAAAAAAGGATATATAATATATAAGGATAAATTCCTTTTGCAGAGGTCCTGACATTACTGCTAGAATAAGTGACAAGTTAACTGAGAATTCAAGAGATCCTCATCACCAGTCTGTCATGAAGTTTCTCTCTGCTTCTAATCAGTATTTATAATTGGTTTGCTGCAAGATCTGCTTTTACATAGTGGTTTATTTACTGTTTGTTTTATAAAACCTTGACAAAAATATTCTTAGTAAGATGATAACAAAGAGTAGTCATTTGTATCTACTTTTTAAAAAAATCTTTGAAATCATAGTTCATTTCTGTATAAATTGTGTTGAAGAAAAATCTGTGAGGTATTGAAAAATACTGGGTTTTACTGTAAGGAAATATTATTTGACCTATTATGGCTAAGCCCTGGGTAATATTAAACATCTTACCAAGGTTACTAGCTGGTTATAAAGCATGTAAAACATCAGAAAACTAAATCTAAGTTGAAGTTATTCTGTGGTCTAGTTAAAGGTGTTCTGGGAACTCTTTTCTTTTGTTGGACTGTCTTAAAGAAAAAATTTGACAATTCATGGCTATTGTTAAATATTTTATAATGTTCTTGCTTTGTTTCTTCTAGAGATTTAAATTACAATAACATGGTAGAGTTCCCTGAAGCCATAAAAGCACTTCCAAGTCTAAAGGAGTTGTGAGTATTACTTATTTTCCCTTTTTACCAGTTTTCCTTCTACTTTTCATAAATAAAAAGGAAAAAAAAATCATTAGGTTTCAGAATTTGTGTCTCCTTGTGCGGGAGTCTAAATCAGGGTAAGTTATGCTAAGTGAAGCTATAGTTTAAATACGATCATCATCTAGAGAGGACATGTGTTGAAAATTATTTTGGAGTTAAATGAGCAGGCAATTTATTCAGGAGAACCATTAGTATAGATCTTAATCACAAAATGGTTTTGGCCTCCAGTAGCAGATAAGGTACTCATTGACAATGCACATTTTCCTTATCCCCTCCTTAAGAGATGAGTAAGAAAAATGAAAGTACAGCATCATGTCTGGTCATAAGAATTTCTTTCTAATGAAATATTTTCAGTTTAGCATATTTGCAGTAGACAAAAATCAGGCCTTTAAAGTTTTTCCTACAGATTGACTTAGTCCTGTTTCAGTCCTTGTTATGGCAGGATTGGGAATTGAGTAGATACAATGAGAATGACTACTAGTTGAATCTGCTGGCAGTATAGTTTTAAATGTTGGGTTTTTCTTTGCTTTTCTTTCTTTAGGGGATTTCACAGTAACTACATTTCCGTAATTCCTGATGGTGCATTTGCAGGGAACCCCCTTCTAAGAACAATGTAAGTAATTTTCATCCATCTATTTTTAGCCTTTAGCAGACAGTGAATCTTAAGAACAAACACTGAAATGTGTTTTTCATTTCCCAGACATTTGTATGATAATCCTTTGTCTTTTGTGGGGAACTCAGCATTTCAGAATCTGTCAGATCTGCATTCCCTGTAAGTACCTCATTGACAATACCATACAATAAATGGATATGAAATGTTGTGGCTAAGAACTCAAAAAAATTTTTTGACTCCCTTTTACATTAGAGGATTTTTTTTCAGTAAGTTTTAATAAATATTGTTATTTTTGGGAGTATCTAGTTTCTTAAGAAGCTCTACTAAGTATGCTCTACAATTTTTTAAATTACCTTTTGTAAGATACATAACCCAAGGCCAAATGCTCAGACTGCTAGTTAAACAATCTGCAGTATGTCCTTGGTGGTTTTTTGAGCAGGGATGTACATTGTGAGAATGTTTTGCAGGTTAGTGCATGTATGCTCTTAGAAGATATCACTTCTAGGGGTGATGAATAAACAAAATTGAGTGAGACTTTGAACTACAAACTACACTTTTCCTATATAAATTGATAACACTCTTTCCAGTTTGATGAATTCCAATTGTTTGGTCATGGAGGAGTAACTGATTAAGCAAATGAGTAACATAAGAAGCAGTGAAAAGACAATCTTTCACATATTCAGATGTAAAATTTAAAAGCAGTAAGAATGTTAGAATGTCTCCTGGTGTCAATTGCTACCTGATAATAAGACTGAATGTCAGAAATATATTTCATAATAGTTCACAGCTAATTTTCATGGGGATTTTTTTTTTTAGGGTCATTCGGGGTGCCAGCATGGTGCAGTGGTTTCCTAATTTGACAGGAACCATAAATCTGGAGAGCTTGTAAGTGTCTTCTGCAAAAATAAATTGTTGGGTTTGCCTCTTGTGAAGTAATTGAAATATGATTAATGGATCTGGAGAGCAACTGCATGTATGTTCTCTCCTTGTCAATAAATACAGTTTTCCTCACTGTGATACCTGGGTGCCACTTAATGGTTTTTTTTCTAGTAGGGGAAGCTGAGAAAAACCTATGAAAAAGGCCATTGATACTAACCCCCTCTCCCAGAACTGAAAAAACAGAAAAATTGACCTCTTCCAAACAAACAAACAAAAAAGCTAGTGGGTGAATGTAGCACCCCAATAGCATTCAATTCTTATATATCCTTGTTATGCCATCTGTCATAAACAAAATAAGCTTTTATATATGTGGGTTTGTTGTTGTTTTTTTTTTCCACAGAACTCTTACAGGGACCAAGATAAACAGTATTCCTTTTAATTTATGCCAAGAGCAAAANTATATCCTTGTTATGCCATCTGTCATAAACAAAATAAGCTTTTATTATGTGGGGTTGTTGTTGTTTTTTTTTTTCCACAGAACTCTTACAGGGACCAAGATAAACAGTATTCCTTTTAATTTATGCCAAGAGCAAAAGGTGCTTCGAACTTTGTAAGTATGCATATTGTGCCTCTCTTCATGCATCAGAATGTTGTGAAAGAAACTTAAATCTAATTTAAAGTAGAAGTGCTGCTTCAAATTTTTGATCCTAATAGTTCTATCAAAGTTGGAAATGTGGTTTCTTGATTATTCAAATCAAGATTTTTGGGAGATTTGATGTAGTGCTTTACATTCCTTAAATAGAGTCCGCTTTATAGGGATATATTACATTTCTTTCATATGTTATGAGAGAGATGTAAGGTGGTGCTGCAGAGACCAATCCTCAAATTTGTTCTGCCACTGTTCATTCTTAACACAACAGTAGTCATCTACATTCAGAGGTTAAAGAAGAGTTTAGTTATAGTGCTTTGACTTTTTGTGTTCAGGAACAGAGCATCAGGAACCAAGAGAAATGGAGAAGCGGATTAGGAAGAGGATAGCAATACAAAGGCTAGACATAAATAGCAATGAGGATGTGTTAACACTGATGCACGAGCTGCATACTGGTGTCCTGGTTTAAGGCAAATTTGGGAGAAAACCTCCGAATGGGGTTCCTCTAGGAAACAAAATTCAAGCGGTCTCTCCCACAACTGGTTTGGGAAAGATTTCCTTGGAGAAAAGGGGAAAAAACTATCAAAGTATAAAAAAATGGAGTAATATTAAACAATAAAACTTCTTGCTGTTCTGAAGAGATGGCAAATTCAGAAAGTCCTTTTCATGGAGTGTAGCTCTGCTCACTCAGTCTCTTATCAGTTCCTCTGGCACTGGAATGCAGCATCCTAGGCCCTGGTGCTGTTTTTCTGGGTTTTCAGTCCAGAGCATGTTTGAACAGTTCTAAGAAAAAGAAAAACCATAACCCAGGGAACTTCTCTGCTTTAGCTCGCTAAAAAAGTACTAACTAAAAGCAAAAGAGAGCTCTCTCCTGTGCTGTGCTGCAGACAGCACAGTCTGTGAGAAGGGTAGGCTCTTATTTATCTGTGTTTTCTAATACAGCTGCCTCAGACGTTCCACCACTTCTCCTTCTCCCCCCATTCACTCTCAGATCTAGTTTTAAAGGTGAAAAACTTATTTCTGTGCTACACAAACGAATGAGAATACAATTCCTAAAGTCACTACAGGAGAACTGGTAACTGAAACCTGTAGGAGGATGAGGACAAACCATGTTTGCAAAATATATATTTAGGAAAATGTGGAACAAAAGCAAATCCTGAAAAAGGGAAGAGAAAAAATATGTTCTGTTTGTTTGATAGAAAAAAAAAAAAACAGAGGAAAAAATGATGAGGTGGGATTTATTTTCAAACAGCCATTTCCCTTTTAAATAGAAATTTAAGATTTTGTCTTGTTTCTAGTCTTCTGTTGCTGCATTGTTTCACAGAACATTCTCAGCTTTCCTGTCTTTGCTTAAGCAATTACCAGCACACTAAACAAAACTGGCACCAAATTTGTGCTTTACATACAATTTTACCTGGTTTATTCTAAAAAAGCAGGTTATGAATAAATTTTTTAGATTATAACTCTCAGAATTCAGGGAGCATGTCCTAAATGTTTTTAGGGTATGTGTATACTGAGACATAGAATTCACCCTTGTGATTTCCTCTGTGGTTTTCTCTAAACTATCCTTAGTTTTTCAGCAGAATGGTACTAATAGGATGATTTTTCTGTCAATCTATTTAATAGTTAGAAGTGATGAGATTTTTAAAGTAGAAAGGAGCTGAACTAAGCACCCTTCTCACATTTTCTGTTTTGAAGGGACTTGTCTTACAACAATATAAAGGACCTCCCAAGTTTTAAGGGCTGCCACACCTTGGAAGAAATGTAAGTCGAAATAAGGATTGTTTATTTTTATAAACTCCTTAGTATTCTGAGTCCACATCTCTAGAGACTTTTTTGTTTCATGTTTGATCCTAATTTTCAAAAATTAAGGACAGAGAGATAATACGGTGATCTCATATGAGAAGTGTTCTGGACAGAGAATTCAACCACTTGTCCTTTATTTAATTTCCTTAATTATTCCCGAGGCACAGAAGTAATGAAAGACACAGTGTAATCCTGCATTTCATAGTAGTATCCACATAAATGGAATTGTTAGAATATGCATAAAGACTCCATGCAGAATGGAGAGTTGTTTTAAATTTCAGTATGACTCTTCAGTGTTCACAAAGTGTTAGTTTTAGCTTGAAAGTAATCCAGTCCACACTTAATACATACTTTTCTAAATTAAATGAGTTATGAATTGGGATTAGGCAGAGGTGCCATAAGTGCTTCGTGGTAGTATTAACATAGCTGATGCAAAATACTTGACAGTCTGTCTGCAAGGGGAAATGAATAAAATCTCGTCATTGAAAAGGCTAAAGCCATTCATTATCCCTTCATTTGAAATCAGCTAATAAAGTTCTGTTTCTGGTTCTTTCCTTTGCAGTTCCTTACAGCATAATCAAATCCATGAAATTGCGGAGGACACCTTTCAAGGACTCTCCTCCCTTCGTGTCCTGTAAGTGCATATATAGCTGCATGCTGAGTGAAACACAATCATGTTTTTGATTTCCAGGTAAACTCATGTCAGGGTTTGGTGGTACAAATTTGATGGATGGCAAAAGGCCAGCAGCCAGTTTCAGCCCTGTTCCTTCTATTCTCCATTTTATTTTTCTAGCCTATAAAAATATTTTTATAAAGATGAACTCTAAAAATGAGATATTTTCAGTGCTCCACTATTTTGCATTGCAACTATATTATTTCATTATGTAGTATTTGTTGGAGAGATCTTATCTATTTTCCTCAGGGGAAGTAGATAAGTAAACAAAATTATCCTCTCCCCTTACAACTCAAACTATATTAAGTTAGCTGGAAAAACAAATTGGCATTTTAAGAAGAATGTTACAAGTCATGGTGGTCTAGCAGAATTTGGAGCTGGATTTGAAATCCAGCAAAGCAGATGCCCTTCTGCTTGTTCTTTTGCTGTCTTTCCCCATCTCTGCCAACATGTCTGGCTACAGATGCAGTTGTCACCAAAGTGGTCATCCTGGCACCTTCATTTTGGGATGCCAGATCCAGCCTCTGCCTTGGGAGCACAGGTTGTGTTGGTAGTGTCAGAAAGAAAGAGAGCAGGAATGGCAGATGGATTTTACCTTGGCAATGAGATGAAACAGGATACAGCTGCCTTACCAAGGAATTTGGCTTTATTGCACCTGGCTAAATGGGAAGAGAGGGGATATGTTCTGCATTTCTGATAAAGGCATGATATATTTGTCACCTTAGCTGTTTTTCTCAGTACGGTGGCTGTTACATTTGGTGAAACTGCCAAAATCATCTCCTTTGGCATTCATTGCAGGGACCTCAGTAGAAATCGGATCCATCAGATCCACAAGGGAGCTTTCATCACTGTTGGAGCTCTTCTTAACCTGTAAGTAGGCTGTTCTGTGCAGTCACCCCTTCTCTCTATCATTAAACTGCTGATACAATAAATATTTTAGCTTAAAAGTGATACATTCATCATTTGTTTAACATCATCTGTGAATCAGAAAGGCTCTTGCTAGCTGAATATACACAGGGCACACTTCTTTAGAGTGCCTGCTGAACTGACAGGCATTTCCAGACCACAGCCTCATAGCCCTTCCCTGCTTCAATGAAATGTATGCCAGAGGATCTTCAAACTTACTTTGTTATACTGTCTTAATATTTACATTCCAGAGACCTAAGTTTCAATGAGCTCAGTTCCGTTCCAGTTGAAGGATTGAGTGGACTGAACCAGCTTAAACTCACAGGCAATTCGGAGTTGAAAGAAGCTTTGGCAGCAAAGAACTTCGCAAAACTGCGGTATGTTGATAAATAACACCACAGAGTGCTTGTAGTACCAAGCAATGTGATAATAAATGGATAAACTTTGCTGAGTCCTGTAGTGTCTCAGCATCAGTCTATATAAAGGGCATCTGGCTGTTCTGGTATAGAAGCCAGTTGCAGACAATTTTCTTAGGATTTTTTATATTTTTCCTCCAGCACTTTTCAGGCAAGATATCATCTGACTTGACAGTAATGCTTTGGATGGATTTCCCATTTGTTACTGAACTTGAGCACATCTGTGTTTCACAGTGTGGAGAACAGGAGCAGACACACAGGTGTCTTGATTACATAATCACCATGCCATATATATATATTTTCTTGGAGGCAAATGATAAGAATAAAAATAATCATTCAAATGAAAACCTGTAATTGATTTTAGTGAGAGATGGATCAGACAGTGATGACCTGCTTTCCATTTTACAAAGATCTTTCTGCACGTTAAGAAGAAGCAGTCCGATGTTCTTCCTAAATACTTTCAAGAGAATTCAGGATAGTTGATATTGTAGTCGTGAGTGAAAAAAAAATTAGATTCTGGTCTGCTATTCCCTCCTTGTTTATGTAGTTTTCTTAGAACTCTGTGTGAAGATGTACTTCTCTGCCAGAATAACAGTATGTACCATTTCTGCCAAACACACAAAAACCAGAAATCTTATTTTGGTATCACAGAATGAAGAGTGAGAAGGAAAGATTGTGGTCATCTGTGAATTAACTTTCTTACAAAACAGTTACTCTTTAATTAGCTTACTTAATTAGTTTTCAGTTTAATTTTTACAGCAATGCCACAAACTAACCCCGATTAAAATTTGGTTTGTATATGGAATAGAAGGAATAGTAGAGAACTAAATATCATAACATCATCTTTGTACGTCTCACTTGTATACATCACCTGTCCTTTATCTCTGTGCAAGAGTTCATTAGAAATATCAAATTTCAAATTGGATCAGGTTACACCTGATCCAATTTGAAATAGTTTTTATCAGCCACTGTGAGAAAAATAAGGTTTGAGTTTAGCACTTTAGTGTGCTACTTAAATATTTTTAATAGGTGGTAATCTTAACTTTGGTTACAAAGTTTAATGCTCTTCCTTGTTCTACTTGTATTCCAGGTCACTCTCTGTACCATATGCTTATCAGTGCTGTGCATTTTGGGGTTGTGATTCTTATCTAAACTCTAATGCTGAAGATCCCAGTCACCAAGATCAAGGTGCCTTGGTGGATCATGAGATGGGTAAATATTTCATCGTACTTAACCAGCAGTATTGTTTTTTATGAGACTAGAATAACAGTGCATATTGCCTTTGAATAAGGGAATATGAAAAATGTAAGTCTTCATAGGGATACAAAAGCAGTCTCTGAAAGTGCTTAGCAATTGCTTACTAATCAGCAGTGCCATGTTCCTTCTAAACATGTGAAAGATGTGTTGGACACTGTAAGCCTTGCCTGTTTGAAAAAAAATAAAACTAATTAAAAAAAATTCAAACTGCAAGTATTCCTTCTGTCATGGTTTTATTGTTCTCAGTGTTCTAGCCTTTCTATTCAGACAGGACTTGTCCTTCCACTGTCTACTTCAGGCTCCATAGATCTTTCCCCAGTGATCAAAGATGTTGCTTTGTTTCAAAGCCTTGTGAGCAGCAATTTCTGCACTGAGCATCTGACCTTATGTGGCAAACCACAACAACTTCACTTGTCAAAAGACTCCGGTGTCATTGAACTAGTTCCATCCCAGGCAGCTTCACTACCATTTCACTTATTTTTCTTCCTATAACTAATGTGTTTTTCACTTTTACAGCTAATGCAGAGATTCTAAGAAATGCGAAAAACGAAGAATTGGGACAGACTATTATTCACTGTACACCAGCAACAGGTAGGTAAATCTTATAATGTGCTTTAGTCACTCTGAACTTCAGGCATGGTGTTATGCAAAGAGTTGAGTGCAGAATTACATCTTTCATTCCTGGTAGTCATTCTGTACACAGAAGATTAAATTCTCCAATGCTTTCGGTAAAACTTGATTTGATGTCAGTGTGGTTTTGGATGAGCAATCACAAACATTTGACTCAGCTGTAGACACAAAGCCCTTTATTGGAGAACTATGCTAGGAAAAATACCAAAATTTCTTTCCCTAAGCAGAATAATCAAGACTGTAATGCTCATATTTGGAGTCTGCTAATGCACTGCTTCCTAATTCTGCCTTATTTTTGCCAAGGATATGTCTGTGGAGCAGACTGTATGAATGCTCATCTGTTCCAGCAAGAGTTCAGCCTGTGCTTTAAAAGCTTAACTTGAACTGCTGTCTGTCATTGGTAGTTTTAACAAAGCTTGATGTCTTTTCAGGAGAGAGAGGATAAGGAACACTCATGTGATCTACTCCCCAGCCAGCCCTGCTGTAGCTACATTAACTGTGAGCAGAGGGCTGTTAGAAGTAGCTGGAGTAGGCAGTAGCATCTTAAACTGCTAAAGGCACTTGTGCAGCGAATAGTCTTTTGGCATATCAAGATTTACTAAAATTCAAGCTTGAACAGTCTAGGAGTGTTGAAAGTCTTAGATCTTGCAATGAATATTTTCATTCTAGACAGCTTTGTTTCTGCTCTTCTGTTTCTCTTCCTGAAACTGCAACTTCTGTACACCATTCCACTCAGCTTCTTAAGGACTTGCTGTGGTGCCTCTTGCTTTCTTGCCTTTGCCACGGCCTCTCCAGAGGATTCCTTCCATACATCTTGTACCCTTTTGTCTGCATAAACAGGAACATGCAGATGCAGTATGCTTCCAGTGAAGTCACTTCTGGATGAGCAAGATTTTTCGAAGTCTTACTTCTTTCTCTTTTCCTAACTACTATTTTATGTTATGAAAATCTGTTTATCTTCTGAGCTAGCTCTGGCTTTAATATCCAGAATATCACAAGGATTTCTTGATCACAGCCAAAAAAACCTGGAGTCAGAAAGTCAAATATATTAATGTAATTGTACATAATCTGAAAGTTAATTTGTTAGAGGTGCTTAATTGCTTTTGATCTCCTGTTTACAGAATGAGAATTGACACAGTGTGTTACATGGGTTAAATTTTTTAAGTATTTAGCTCTTTCTTTTTGTCCATGCCAGAAATGCTGTAGTAAGTCTAAAAGAAAGAGCTTGTTGTACAAGTTCACAATTTGCCTTGTTTTTCACCAGTCCCTCTCGTACAAGTTTCTATGTCATGCTGGCATCTGGTCATAAGATACTCCACCCACCATGTAAGTTCTGAATCACTGCTCAGCCTGTAGATCCACTTTGCCTAAAGAATGGATTGCTGAACAGTGGTGCCCAAGTAGCTGAAGTTCGTTGAAACGTTCTTCTGAGCATGAATTTTTGTCCTCTTCCAGCATGGGGTGGGAATATCAGTCTGAGAGGAGAGTAGTTTTTAACTCAAAGGATAGCTAGACTTTGGGAGGAAGACAGAAAAGGGTGGTGGGTTTTATTTGTCTAAAGTACAGCTACTAGAAAAATGCCTTCAAATTGATTTTCGGAAGCACAGAACTGACATTTTAAAATTTCATAAGTAGGAAGTTGTTTTTATTTTATTTCATTTTTAAGATCAGCTTAGTGCAGGTATTGTTATCTCACATTAATGTACTGTAAAGCTAATCATTGATGTTTTACTTGGCAATACCTGCTAAAAAGGGGTTTTGCTCCTGATTTTCTGATAATGAAGTGAGTTCCATTCTTTTGTGCCCAGAAATGAAGCTTGATCATTTAAACAAACAAAAAGACAGATATATACATATAGGTTTTCGTGGGTTTTTTTGGTTGGTTTTTTTTTTTTTTTTGCTTGTCAGTTCATTAATTTTTGGAAGTTGCTTTAGGCCTTGGGAGATTTTTGCACTGACGTTTAATCATTCTTGGCAGTTCTGTTCCTGCCCGCATTAGGGATGGGTTGTCCTTACCTTTCCCCTGCCTAAAGGAAAGGCATGTGCTGCACGGAGCCAGGGTCACAGGCTGAATCCAGCTCAGAAGCTCCAGCCTTTGCAGTCTGGCACTTTTCTTCACCTCTGTCCTGTGGTGATTTTATAATGCTTGTATCCCCAATCATCTGTTGTGTTTATGCTGGATATTAAATTCTGCACCTTTAGAACTGGTTCCAAAAGCAAAGGGGGAGAAAAAGAAGCATGCAGTTTGTTATCAGAGAAGTTCCCTGGACTGTGTTTTTTCTTTCTGAGTGGTCCTCAGCTGCAGGGGAGGGATCCTGAGCTATTGTGCTTAGGACAATCAGTGGTGACTAATGGGGATAATAGAAGTGAAATTCTTCTGATTGTTAAATCCTGCTTAAAATCAGTAGGATTTCCCTATGGAATAAATAGCAGTTAGGGGGGAGTAGAAGGGTAAGCAATAGTAGTGACCTTTTTTCCCTTGTCTTGTCTCCTGTTATTTTGTTTGTTGGACTTTTTTATGTAATTTTTTTTAAGTGGCAAAAGAAGAAAAGAATAATTTTCTTATTTGACTTTACAAGCTCACAGTACCTTTCAGTGGCGAGGCTGGGGGACAGAGCTTGTGGTAAATCCCTTTTCCTATTAAAGCTGATTAAACTGAATTTCTCTGCTGTTCTACAGATGTTTCCTTGTGACCAAAAGTTACTCCAGAAGGCATGTTTGTGAATAATTTCTGGAGAGAACATGTTCCTTCTAAAAATTTCTTTTATCTTACAAGGGGATTGTGAACATTCACTTTTGATACTTTTTGCCAACCTTTTATATGAATCTACATAAAAACCTTTTTTAGGAATCTACATAAAATAAAAAAGTATTTAGGTGGCACTAATAAAAGCTATTTTGAGTAGCTAAAAGGTTATTAAGTTTGTTTAGCTAGCTTGTTTATACAAAATGTTCTCAGGTGACCATTCACTGCAGTAATTATTATTTCAGGCATAATTAATTAGTAAATAACTTCAGCAGAATCATTTACTTCCAACTGACCTATTTAGCAGTTCAGCTGTGTATTCTATTCATGAATTAATGAGGAGTACGCTTTAAAGACCTTTTCAAAATCTTGCTTATTAAGGCAGAATTTTTTCCTAAATCAGTTGTCCTTCTGTTTGTTTTTTGTTTTCTTCTAGGTGCTTTTAAGCCTTGTGAATATTTATTGGGCAGCTGGATGATTCGCCTTACTGTCTGGTTTATTTTTTTGGTTGCTTTGTTCTTCAACCTGCTTGTCATGTTAACAATATTTGCATCCTGTACTACATTGCCGTCTTCCAAACTGTTTATAAGTCTGATTTCTGTCTCTAACTTATTTATGGGAGTCTATACTGGTATTTTAACTTTCTTGGATGCTGTATCTTGGGGAAGATTTGCTGAATTTGGCATATGGTGGGAGACTGGCAGCGGTTGCAGAATTGCTGGGTTTCTTGCAGTTTTTTCATCAGAAAGTGCCATTTTTTTTCTGATGCTGGCAGCTGTTGAACGGAGCTTGTCTGCAAAGGAGTTTATTAAAAAGGGGAAAAGCAATCACCAAAAACAATTTCAAATTGCAGCATTTTTTGCTTTCCTGTGTGCTCTGGTAGCGGGATGCTTACCACTTTTTTATAAAGCAGAGTACTCAGCATCACCCCTTTGCTTGCCCTTCCCCACCGGAGAAACACCTCTGTTAGGTTTCACAGTAACTTTAGTGTTGCTGAATTCATTAGCATTTTTGCTAATGGCTATTATCTACACTAAACTCTATTGCAACTTGGAAAAAGAGGATCTCTCCGAGAACTCGCAGTCCAGCACGATTAAGCATGTTGCTTGGCTAATCTTCACGAACTGCATCTTTTTCTGTCCTGTTGCGTTTTTCTCGTTTGCACCGTTGATCACTGCAATTTCTATCAGCCCTGAAATCATGAAGTCTGTTACTTTGATATTTTTCCCACTGCCCGCTTGCCTGAATCCAGTCCTGTACGTATTCTTCAACCCAAAGTTCAAGGAAGACTGGAAGTCGCTCAGGCGCCATCTGACCAGGAAGAACGGAGCGGTAGCAATTGCTGTCAGTGCTCAAGGGGGCTCCGCGACGCAGGATTTTTACTACGACTGTGGCATTTACACCCACTTGCAGGGTAACGTTGCTCTGTGTGAATGTTGCGAATCGCTCCTTCTATCCAAGCCCGTGCCCTGTAAACATTTAATAAAATCCCACAGCTGCCCTGCGCTGGCAGTGGTGCCTTGCCAGAGGCCCGATGGCTACTGGTCAGACTGTGGCACCCAGTCCGCCCACTCTGACTACGCGGATGAGGACGACTCCTTTGTGTCAGACAGCTCGGACCAAGTGCAGGCCTGCGGCCGTGCGTGTTTCTACCAAAGCAGAGGGTTCCCTTTGGTTCGTTATGCCTACAACATACCAAGAATTAAAGACTGAAAAGGCTTTTCTGCCATCAGCTGTTCCAATAAAGAGGTAGAACGTTTCGCCGACTGTTGCCTGTTTTGACCTTTCAAGCAGGAAGCACTTTTGTAATCGTTATTTAGTGTCATTTGTAAAGAAGGGAAGTGGGCAGTAATTTCTTGAGCCATATGTTTTTAAAAAATTAAATAAATCAGTTGCCCTGTGTAAATAATTGGTAAACCAAAATTGTTACCCAATATTTTTACTCTTTTCACACAATAGTGGTTTCCTTTATACAGTTTTTACATGCTAATGGTGTGTTTCCACATCATGTTGCAGTTGTACTTTGCTTCTTCTGGTGGTGAGGTAAGTTCTGTTGATTATTTTTTTTCCTCCTGCAAAAGCATAATATAAAGGACAGCTGTTTAATACTATAGAAATTATTTTTAAATGTGACTTTTCTATAATTAAGAAAAAAAAATCCTATTGCTAGCTTTGTATAGTACATTCAGCATTGAATCTCAGGATGCGTTTTATTGCAGGGCCAAAAAAGGGATTAACTCTCCCATACGTAACTGTGACAGCAATATCAGAATACTGTGTCTGTTTTGCGTTTTAGCTAATGTTCAATTTTTAAAAAAAGTTTGTTGCAGTAAATTACTTGTAATCTGCAATATTCTGTAGATTTATTGGAATAAGAATATTAACAGCTGTCAGGAATAATCGGGTTAAACACATTTTTCCAGTGATGATGCATTACTTCAGGTGAACCACAGCAAGTTTCTTCAGTATTATGCAGCAGAGTCATACCATTGGAAGGAATGTCGATGTATTGGGGTGTTGGCAGAGCTGTCACTGTACACAGCTCATGTCTTTGCAGTAAGACTGGCTGGTACTCTGCAGCCTGTTGAATGTTACAGCACTCCGTAATGCCTACGGATAGACTGAGATTTTAGGAGATGGAGGGAAAATGCAAGGCAATTTGGCAGTAAAAAATAAAGCATTTTTCTATTTACTTTACTGGCAGTGAAGTACACTGTGCAAAGACACGGATTTTCACGTAAATCGGTGCAATCTTTTTAAAGCATTGAAATTCTGAGGCCCAGATAATTAAAGTACAACCAGTGATCAATTTTTTATATTTAGTTTGAATTACGATCAATAAAAAGTTATTAATGCATGATTAAGTAAATATGTAAGGTTTTTGGACAATACACTAGATCAAGAGTAAATCCACTGCCATCCCAGTTACCCTGGAGTAATTCTTGTTAAGATCTAAAGCCTAGATTGCTGTTTTGAGAATTAAACTGTATATACTGTTCATACAATGAATTTTTATCTTTGTATTGTAAGTTATTTGATAGAACCCATGATGGGAAATGTGGCTTCAGTTCATTTTGTTAATTAAAGCTACCTCCTAAATAATAGTGGCTGCCAGTAGCAGAATGTTTAAAATATGGTTTATATACTTTTTTTTTCATTGTAAATAGACGTGGTTGTATATTGTCGCTATAATAAAACCAGGATCCTTGTATATCAAAATCATGTAGTTTGTACAAAGTATGGGAGGAATATTTACTGTATGCTGTTAATTTTGTAAGCCAAAACATTCAAGTGTAAAAAGGGAAGAAAATCATCCAAGATTTGTTAATTCTTATATTTACACTCTAAATACTACATCTGCAATTAGCATGGAATGTTACACTGAAAGCAAATAAAGAGTACATGAATACCTATGGTTATTTATCTCTGTTTTTCAAAAGTTAAAGCTGCACATGTAGAATTATTGAGCATAAATTATGTCTCATCTGCTGTTAGCTACATGTAGTGAGAGTTTCAAGAAGGAACTGACAGAAAAACAAGAAAGTTGCCTGTTCACAAGTGGATTATGATTTCAGAATAATGCTGACTTTTGGCATGCAAAAGGTTAAAAACCTTAAGCGAAGTGTTAGCCCTCATATGAAGCAATCTCTTGATTAAAGGTGTTATGTATTGTGCTTGAGTAGAAATGTTTTCAGTATGTTTTGAATAATCATTTATTTTATAAATATTGATACTTTTTTCTGTTGAAAATTGTGGGGTTTTTTAAAGCCGTCATTGTATTAAATCACAGCTTGTCCCACACATTCCCTGTGTTGGCCAACATGTCAAAGGTAATAAAGGTAATAAGAATGCTTCTCAAAAAGTACTGTAAATGTCAGCTGCCATTTATAAAGAAGGAAATCTCACCAGGAAGCTTCCAGAAAGCCTGTTGTATTTTCAATGTTCTTCCATACGGATTTATTTCTTCTGTTTTACAAGTGAGTCTTCGCTGCCGTGCTGTTTAAAAAGGTCAGATCCCTTTGAAGATCGAGTATTTCCCTGTATCTCAGTATGTTTTTGGAGTTCAGTTATACTGGCAATTAACTCTTGAATGCAATCAGTCCAGTCTGCTGCTGGTAGAGAGGAAAGAATATGGGGAGCAGCTAGTGAAACCAACCTATTAAGCAGCAGTGGTGCAAATCCTGCTTCTCTCAACATGACCACATGGACGATCACGTAAGGAGAATCCAGACAAATCCAGCCGCCAGGTACTTAATGCCAACTGTTGTTGTGTCTTTGCTGGTCAAGCTGATGTCAGGCCAGGACACAGTGGAATGTTCAGATCTTCTCATACACTGAGAATTTGCTGCTGCTCCAAATGCAGTGTCCAATACATGGGGACAGCTTGCCTTGAAGCTGATTTATGCTAGCACTGTGTGGGATTTTTGTTACTGATGTACTAGTGGCTTTCTGAGCTGTCACCTCAGTCTCTTCTGCTAGATTAAGTTTTCTAATTTCACTTTTGGGACTGAAACAAGCGAAACCACAAGTTACACCCTTCTGGGGTGCCAACAGATAATCAATCCTCCAATTTTCTAGAGTCTAAATCTAGCTGAAACAGTTCTTACACTTGTAGTGTCACATATCTTGCCTCTAGACCTCTCCACACCTGTCATACTGAGCTCCAATGCTGGGTTTAGCAGTTAAAAAGGCTTTACTATTGACTTTAAATGAAAAACACAGGGTAAAGAGAGCATTTTGTTGCTGTTTTTCTTCCTGCTGTTGTGAGGAAGCACCTTTTTGCAGGGAGATGGTCACAAGTAAAGTTGCCAAAGACATTCCCTGTCTTCCCCCCATTAAGAGTAATTTCTTACAGATGGCTGTTAGCCTGCTCTGTGGCAATATGCTGGTGAGAGCTCTTCATTTGAAATTGTGCCTTTTCATTCTCTTATAAAAATAATGCATCTGCTTTGCAACTTTTTGATCTAGATGCCTTTTGCCGTTTTTCATTTCCAGTACAATTTCCTGTTTGTTTATGAATTTACTCAGAAATTTCAAACTTGCACAAAGATACTTCAGTAATTCTTTTCATGTTGATTACTATTTTTAAGTCTTCCATTTAAATTTATAGGGTAATATTTTTAATTGAAAGAACAATGCAGAATTTTTTATACGTACTCTCAAGAATTTTTAATTACATAGATGATTTTGATATTTTACTGTTAGCATAAGTTCATTTTTTTAGCAGAAGATTTTTTCAATATTACCTTTCACATATTGTACTGTAGAGTTTGATTTAACACTACACTTCAGTTGAAGATGATTCAATAAGTAAGGAAATCTGAAATGGGATAATATATCAGAGATTGCTGTTTTCTGTACCATTGTATACTGTAAGAACTTGGAAGGTGAATGGACATATTTCATATGTTGCACAAATCCAATATAAAGTAACATTATTTAGGTTTTATGTAAGAAATAGTGGTTACTGTGGTGTTTGTTACAGGGAACTAATTTTGATTTGAGGGTAACAAAATATAAAGTGTCTCACTGGTTTCCAGTAACAAAAGCTTAACCTGTGTTCTGAAAATTCCAGCCCAAAAAATGAGCAAGTAAATCTGTTACTAACTGATGCTTTAAAAGAGAGAAGGACTTCATGCAGAACTATAAACTGGTTAAATAAGTGAAGGCTCTTCAAAAGCAGTAGGGCTGTGATCTTCAAGTAACATAAAACAGCTGGGTTGAGTGGGAGTCCTGCTAGTGATTCACAAAAATGTGATTTTAAACTGAACGTGTTACACAGAGTTCTTGCACATTTCCCCAGACAAGAGAAATTACCATCTCAAGGCCCTATCCCTTTAAAGCAGATGGTTCCACACCTGCAGTCAGAAGCATCTGTCTGGGACTAGCAGTGTGCACAGTATACTGCAAGGATGAGAAGACACCATACCATGAAGGAAAATGAACCAATCCAGGATCTCTCAGGTTTCACAGCTTCTAATCAAGCAGAACTACACATTCAGACACAAAAATAGCCAGTAAACAAGTATAGGCAGTGTTCCTTGAGCTCTGACATGGAGTGTGAGCCAAGTAGCTTTCTCCCTTGCTCCCATGCCTGCTCCACACTGTTTTTCCCTATGCTGGAAAAACTGAAAAGATGACTTGGAACAACTTGAATTCAACTATATTTGGTTCAAATTTTCTACGTTTTTCAAGGTTGCAAGTAAAATAGTTATTTTCTTCAAATTTAAAACTTGATGTCTAAGCCTCTGTTTCTCCCTAAATTTAGTAATATTTTTCCATGTTATTATTTTTGTGCTTCTGTGTTCCTTAGTGTCTTGTGGGGAATTGGACCTTACATCTGCAAGCAATCTGATCTCATTCTTTTCATTAAATCTGACTAGTATGGATCAAGTTGAACTGAGAAGTTTCCTTTTGTTGGCTCTTGTGTTTTCAGAGACTGAGTTAATCAGATTGCAGTTGAATTTCTAAAACTGAACCATTTCATAAAAAAGAGTTGGCAAATCAAGGTGCTTAGTGATTCAGAGTAGTTGATTTGTGTCTAGAATATAAATCTTTTTTTATGTCTGTTACCTAAGGAATTGCTTTTTTGATATTTTATGTGTAAAATATTTTTTTAAATACTGTGAGTGGTTATTAGAGAATATTGAGAAATTTGTCACAAGCATTTGGTTGTTCAGACACATTGTTTGGCATGACCATGCAGACAGAAAGTATGGGTCTATGAACACATCATGCTGTTTTTACTCTGAATTTTACTCTTTGCTGCTAGATAGCTTTAAGTGCTTATTCTGTAGTCTATGTCTATTCTGTGAGCTAGTACTGAAAGGCTGAATGTAGTTTTTGTAATTTCTCTACTGAGAAATTAGGATGATTTTTTTCACACTGGTATCAACAGTATGGTATGTATATGTATTTATTCACTACATTTAGTTGTTTGCAGCAACTTCTGTGCTTCATTGTGGCAGTTTGATTTTTGCCTGTGGGTTTTAGCAGTGTTGGCCTGTAGTTCTTGCCAGGGCAGCTTCTTCTGGCATTCAGTTCACAGAATTAATACTTTGCTATCCTTACAACATACCATTTATCTTGTCAGTCTATCTGTGGCTACAGGAGTTGTGTACCTGAACCTGCAGGATTGTTGTTTCAATGCTTTTTTTACAAAATTACATTATTTGGGCTCATACCTTTCCTGTGTTAACTAGGACACAGTGACTGTGGAGCTGGCATGACAAGCTGGGCAGAATGGTAAGAGGGATAGTAACAATATTATTTTATGTTTTCACATCTCTTCAAAGTTGGAATGCTTTTGCCATTCCAACAATAATACTTTAATTTTTCCAAAGGGTGAACTGGCTTTTGCCACCCTCTCTATGGGCAGTCTTGATGTGTAAAATCCACCAGCTTGTCCCAAATGCCAAGGTTTGTTAATGTAAGCTATTTGCCCAATATCTGCTCCTGCATCCTGACAAATTCTCATATTCTGTGTAATAGGACAGGAAGGGAATAGACAAACTCAAATGTTTGTATTTGGCAAAATTGCTGCTGCCTCGCCTTAAGACATCCATTTCATATTTTCTGGCCATTCCACGTGATGTAGGCCTCCATTAGAAGTGAGCTTCAGAATTCTTCAATTTCCTGAGACAATATGGGGCTTTTCATTTTTTCTATTCATTTATGACTGTTACCAGTCTTCACTACAAGATGGGCTTTAGGGTCAGGGAAGGCTTTCAAGCCTTCCTGAGATGTTTTGAAATTACCTTGGTCTGCAGCCTGTTGAAATACTTGGAAGTTTTCCTGCTTGCCATGACATGGAGCTTTGCTTACAGTGCTTGGGTAGCCATGGAGTGAACAATTTTTATGCTGCTTTTATTTCTTAGCTGAATGCAGCATATATACAAAAGTTCCTGTAAAACCATAGGTGGTTTTTGTTGAACGAAGCTGAAGCATTGGATTGTGTAACTTGTATCCTAAGAATTCAGACCAATTTGAAATTATCCTTCCTCTTGTAACTTTACTTGGCATGAAATTTAGATTCTGGTGATATTCTGTTGTCTCCAGTACTTGAATTATCAATTTAAATTATTTCAACAGATGTAATTTGTTTGTTAGATACTGTTCCTAATAATACTTGATTCTTTATTTTATGATAATCAGCTCAACAGTCTGCCACAACTGGATGGAGTTATTTAAGCATCATGAGCATCAATTTGGTGCATAGTGATATAATCAGTATTCTGGGGGTGCTTAGATCAGAGATGTACTTAGGGCTTTTTTTTTCAGCTTGCTGGAAAACAGTTCTGTGTGATCATCTGGTGATCAGTGATGCAATAACATTTGTTTTTTTCTTACAGGAACCATAATGTTATTTCTCCAACCTGTCCAAACTGCAGTTCCTTGTGCAATGGTAAGCCAAAAGCAGAAGCTCCACCACTGAAAGGGGAAATCCCAAATCCCTTACACCTCACCTCTGCCTCTCCCTCTTAGTTTGTGGCTGTGTATTTCTGTCACTTGCCTGGTTTTGGCCTCAGCAGTTGTCTGATACATCCCTGAGCTTTAGCTTGCTCAGACCACAAATTGCTTGGCCAAATATTTTTCTACCACTTTAGTAAGGGTTTGTGTGTCAGTAAAGGGTCAAATGAGCAAGAGGGAGGGAGAAGTACGTGCTCCTGAGAGATAGGAGACATGCAGCCTGTTGATCAGAGAAATTACAGATTTGGGTGCCTGTAAGTCTGCAGCCCAAGCACCAAACATCCCATCTTAAAATTCTCAAATATGATCATTTTTGGCCACTTTTAGGACTGTTAATGATGGCATTGAGATATATCATGCCTCATGGCACTTGTTTTTGGTGGTGTCTAGGTGCGCATAATGGTTGTATAGATCTGATGACCTTTTTGTACAATTCAGCTATTGAAATTCAATTTTTAAGGCACGTCAGTTGCGTCAGATGTCACAACTGATTTGATTAAGACAAAGCATTTTAAATACTGTTTCTTATTTTTTCAACTTGCCTAACCAATTAAAAATATATCTTGTTAAACTCACCTAAAGAATCTTTGCAAGAACAATTAATATAGCAGCAAAATTTGCAATAATTTTCAAACTTCTGTATCTCATGTTAATTAATGAGAATTAATTGATAGAGGAAAGGACACCGTTTTCCTAGCAGAGGTGTATAAAAACCAAGTCTTCAGAACTTTGAATCAGAAACAAGATAGTAATTGTGAGGACTGAAATAGGATTTTGCAATTTAGTGCAAGTATAGATTACAAATTTTGACTTGGCCATTCGAAAATGTTGATGAGAATACCTCCTTCTGATGTGTTGGGATTGTCACCTGCAGATGCGGTTACTGGTTCCTGTTTATTGGACTGGTACGTGTGCAAAAACGTTTAGGAATTAAGAACAACTGTGAAGAGTCCCTATAGATTAGCATTCGCGTGTCAGTGGAAGTGCCGTGGGCCAGGCATGCGGTCCCTCTGCTCTCCCAGGCACGCAGGGCCTGTTGCCTCTCCTGGAGCGGGGTACCTCCGTCTGATCCCATACGCTGGGAGGACTCCACTCACGGGCCAGCAGCGTTACCAGGGGCCGCCGGTTCTGACCCCGTCTTCCCTCGGTGTCTGTTCCCGGGCCCGGGCTCGGCCCTCGGCGCCCGGGACGCGTCGGGCGGGGCGGGAGC